>SRLM01000259.1:769593-845798 GCA_015708895.1 Populus ilicifolia
TCCAAAAGCCGTATAAAAACATTGAGATGCTGCATTAACGACTACACGTCTTTTGAGCTAACTCAAGCGATAAAGCAAGTAACTTCAAGAAAGGTCCTAATCGGTTGACCGACAGGAAAGTCAATATATTCGGAGCACGTCTTCGCTGACCTCCTTAAAGAAGGAGCACATCCCCTCCCGTTACAAAATAATTCCCAACTCAACTCTAAATTCAGCGTAAAAAATAATTTATTCTATAAAAAACACATCATAATCAATTTTCACAAAATTAACTCCAGTCCTTAAAATGCAAAATAATTATCTCTTGACACCGAAGTTACCAACCAAACTCTAAATTGAGACAATTCAACCTTTATTTATTTATTTATGAAAAACACGAGCTAAAAAATTTCTTTTAAATTTACTCCAAACCTTAAAATATAAATTGACTTATTCCTCACACGGTGAAATTTCAACCATAACTTTAAATTGAGACTCAATTCAGTCCGAACAGGCATGTTATTTATGGATAACACATTAATTTTTTATTTTTTTTTATGAAAATTAACCCAAACCCAAAATTGCAAAATTTTAAGACGTAGAAATAAAATCTACAATTGTCAATTTAAAGTGGAGATTTGAGAAGGAGTTAGGGTGGAGGGGAAGGGGGAGGGGGAGGGGGGAGTTGCTTGCCACCGCTGCTGGTATTTAAAAGTATAGTAATGATTATTTTTTAAAGTATTTTTATTTAATATTATATTTTTTATTATTTTAATTTTTAAATAAAAAATATTTTTAAAAATAATTATTACCATACATTCAAATAACTTTTTATTAGAAATCACCTACAAATTATTTTCCATCATGAATCCCATAGAAAATCATCAACAAAAAATATTCTTTAGGTGATTTCATTGTAAACTATCAGATGAAAAAAATGATAATCCTGGAATTCTAAATAAATATATAAACTTGTAATATATATAATACCAAATACAAACTAAACAGGTATGCAAATTATACTTGAATAAAAATAATTTAAAAGTATTTATTTTTTAAAGTACTTAAAAAAATATTCAATTTAAATTTTTTGTTGTTATAAACTATTAGTCTTTTATTTTTAAAGTTTCTACTGCTCTTCATCTAATATGAAAAGACTAACTTTAATAAGTATTCTAAGATTCTAAGAACTCCTCGTTATTTATACATATTTTTAAACAATAGCCGATGAACTTAAAGAAATTATACACATTATTGTTTTCATAAAGATCAAATCTAAACTCTAAAATAAAAGGAATAAGTAGAATAATAAATCTAAAAAAGCAACAAAAAAAATAAAATAAAAACTTGAGAAATTTCAGAATAGATTTTCCATCCCTCCAAAATACCTATTTACTAGACTTAGAATGAAAATATTAATTATCCATAATTCATAAATATTTATTAATTATAATAACTTTTCATAGTTAAAAATTATTCATAATTCATGAAAAATTACAAACACATTCATAACACATTCTAAAATTACAAACCAAATAAAAACTTAATAATAATAATAATTTTTTTATTAACCAAACTCATGAGCCCACAAGCTCATCAATCACTACCCACTTTACATAACTATCTTGAATTAAAAACTTTTACTATTCATTTTTTTAAAGTATAATTTCTTATTTGTATCAAATTAATTTTTAAAATTATATTAATATTCTATACTAAAATAGTTATGCTGGGTTACAAAATCCAACATAATTTTAACTTCAATTATAAATAAACTTCATATTTAATTTAATCTTAAAAAACCAGTTATATATTTCATAAAACTAATTCCAACAATCACGAGGATAGTAGACTTTTTCTAGTAGTTTGTAAACACTCCTCGGCAAACTGATCTTAAAATTAACCTTATCTAAGCCAGAGATATGCACTATAATTTCATATATTCTTAATCCACATTATATCAACTTTCATTTAATTACATTTATAATTTTAAGGGATTAGTTTAGAAATAAAAAAGGGTTAATTTCTTAATGATAACTAACAAAACTTAATTTTTTCTTAATACAATAGCAGATCTGATAACACTTTTACGATCTTTACCATACAGCCAGATATTTTTTTTTGAAAATATCTATTTATTTCTTTATATAGCCAATTTCAAGTACTTTTGCACTTGGTGGTGCTATTTGTATAGTATTAGAGGTTTTCGCGTCCAGTATTATAATTAATAATAATAAATAAATAAAGGTAGGCAGTACCAAAGAAAATATTTTAACAGGTGAACTTCATATTTTGCAGTGGCAGAGCTCATCTAAGATGAATGGAGTTTCGGATAAAATTATAAATAAGACCTTTTTAAATATTTAAATTTTATTTATTTATTTTTCATGTATATCTTACAAGTGAGGTGTGGGGTAGTTTTAATTTTGTACTTGAAGTTTTTTATTAAGTAAGGACAACATTCATTTCCCATAGTATAATTAATAAAAAGACCTCACTATTAGGGGCTTTTTGTTAAGTAGAGGATTTTGATTATTATCTAAATATCTCTTAACCTTTGGCCAGTTCCACTTTAATGGTTAAGTATTAAATTAAATTAAATTAAATTAAATGGTTGTCTAAAACCATGTGCAAAACTGAAAAATTGTATATATGGAAAGTTAGATTATTCTTTATGACATAATCAATCCTATCTTAAAAATATATTTGAATTTTGTCCTGTTTCTAACAAAACCTTACCAGTCATGTTTCAGACTTCACAATCAATTTTGAATTTAATGATTTAGATAAGAAAAATAAAATAATAATAAATTAAATAATCTGTCATTTTTATCACAACTTAATTATATTCATATAATTTGAACTCAATAATTACATTTTAACTGATAAAACAAGGCCGAAGGAAACACAGAGGACCCCCAACAAAGAAAAGAAGAAATTGACTACTAATAAACTATTAAATTACTAATAAATCACATGAATTATATATGGTAAGTTGGGTTCATATCTTCTTTGTACACAAACAATGTAGCCTAAAAAGATGACCTGCTAATTAATTATACTAATTATATAGGGAAAGATGGGCTCTTATTTTCCTCTATACAGAAAACACTTATGATCTACCAGTTTCAAACTGCCGACATGTCCTTTTCTAATGTCAACGGGAGTAGAATCAACAATCCAATTATGATAAGTATGAGTGTATTTTGGTTGTTTTTATAAATATTTTTTTATTTTAAAAATATATTAAAATAATATTTTTTATATTTTTTAAAAAAATATTTTTGATATAGAATATGAAATTTTTTAAAAAATATATAAAAAATAATTTAAAAATAATTTTTTTTATTTTTTTAAATATGTTTTTGAAATAAAAAATAAAGATGATAACTGTCAAAATCAAATATTATATAATACACACGTCTTGGGCATCCAGCCCTTTTATCCTTCTCAAAGGATGTCCTGTTTCTTGTGAATCTCTCTTTCTGTCACCTTCGGTTCCAGTTGTTTCTCATAAAATAATTTGCTTTAACAAGATATTTTTCATATCTTTCCCAGAAAAAAAATTATTTTATAATATGTAGATAAGATGACAAGAACAATAGCGGTTTAGTTTGTTTTCATATTTAAAAAAATAAATTTAGAAAATTTCTATTCATTATCTTTTTACTTCAAATTAATATTTTTAAATTATTTTGATATACTGATATAAAAATAATTTATAAAAATTAAAAATATATTATTTTTAAAATAAAATATACATTTAACAAATAACTATCATCATAGATTTTTAATAATGATCAAAACCTCAGGTTTAGAGATTCTAGTAGTAAAGATATAGCCTTGTAAGAATGAGGCTCGTGAAAAAAATTAAAATGTAAAAGATGATGATTGAGATGCTTGATTTCTTTATTAACTGACCGATCAATTTGTATTTTTTTTATTGTTAAATCTTATAATTATAATTATCGCATTAAATGTGATAAGATATGCATTTCTTAATTTTATTTTATTTTTATAATAGATGTCACTTCATTTAATAAGGAAATTTTTTTAGTATTCCTATCACTATCTATGTGTGGATCAGGTCGAGTTGTCATTATTTGTACTTACCAATTTGATCACGCTAACCTCTATGTGTGATAATACTACATGAATGATTGTCATTAAAAATAAATAAAATTCTGAATGAATAGATACTAAATTAATATTTCAAGAAATCTTGTACAAAAATATATTAAACCATGAGAAATACGAGAACAAGTTTTAAATATTTAATATCAAATCTTAAATATTTCAGAAACACTGGAAGAAAATAATACTAAAACCATAAGTAGTATGAAATGATTTTTTTTAAATAAAAGACTACTTTTTTGAATTAAAATTTAGTATTTAAAAAACTAATTAAACAAACACTAAATGGAATTAATAAGTTTTTTAAGGCTTTTAATTGTACCTAGATATTTTAACTCAAACAACCTTGCTGTTTACAATTATAATATAAATTTTTTTAAAATATTCTTTATTTAAATATTTTTTATTTTTAAAAAAATATTTTTAATATTATCACATCAAAATAATTTAAAAATATTTTAAAAAATCAAATTTGAGCCCCAATGTCAAATTATCATCGTGCTACACAACCATTCCTTTCCTAACTAGTTGAGATCACCAACATTTGACCAAAAGAAGAGCAATTGAGTGGTTTTGTTATTCATCGTCTTTTTTTAATACAAAAGCAAACCAAACCAAATACAATCATAAATATTTTTATTGACAAGGCTTTGATCTAATCCTTTTAATTGAGGGACGCATGGACTGGGTTTTCATGATCGCGCGGCACAACATACTGCGAGCGGGAGCAGGGACGTTCTAATAACAAGAAAAATTAAAAAAACGTGCGGTCTGTGGTGGTATTTCCCATCACTCAACCTTACAGTGTACAAACTTATTTTAAGAAATAGTTTAATAAAAAATTGTTTTAAAAAATAAAATATTTGAATGAGGCGCGGCAACATTGCTAGCATAAAGTTTGTCTACATCACTACAGCAGCCACAGTTACGTCATCGACACGGCACAACTCAGCAACGATAACAACACAATTCAAAGATAAACAAATATTTGTTGGAAAAAAAGTTTTCAACTGGTTGGATTTGAAAATATATTCAATTAAATTGTAATACAATCCCTATTATTATTATTATTATTATTATTATTGCATGGTCAGCTTTATGCCCCTGCATGCAAACTACCTTTATTGCATGAATATATATAGATATGGGAAGACAAGGATTTGGGCTCTTTTTTTTTTTTGGACATTTATTTTCATATTTGCATTGCGTCATTGTTGTCGCCGTAAACTTTGAATTTTAGCTTGTTGAGGCAGCGTGAGTGCCGTAATTATCGATGCGACAAGTGAAAGTTTTCTTCTGTTAACGAGATATTGATGTTGCTACAAACTCGATTATGTTCCCCTTGGCAATATGCCAACTTGTAAAAAATAATAAAAATCCATTATTAATGCCAAGCGACAACAAACTCAAACAGAGTAGTATCCTGTACATCACCGAAACTCAAACTCAAAAAGGGAACATGTAATAGTTATAAACTAGATATGAGGTGTTTGCAGCGTTATGATTCATATTTTTTTTTAAAATAAAGGGATATTCAAGTGTGATAACCTGGATTATTTTAAAATAATTTGAGTAATACAATACTAGAGATATATAAGATTAAGATAACATAAAAAATATTCATAAGGCTTAAAGTCTAATATTTTAATATTAAATAATAAAATTAAAAAATCTTAAAAAAATAGAAAAGGAAAGAAGAAAGAAGAAAGATTGAAAGAAAATTATAAACCTTGCAATATAAAAACAATAAATAGCGTGAGTGAATCATTGTAGCCCATACCAGTGTAAACCAGACTTATTATACTGCAGACTTCCACAATAAAATTTCTTTTTCATCCCAAAAGTGTTTTTTTCATCTTTCTAGATCCAAATTGAAGGCCAATTCATGATAATATGTTAGGAAAATGTAAGATTGAAAATTAGGGGATCCAAGTGAAAAAAACGAAGGAGATGGTTGTCTTTTTTGAACTTTTGAAAAAATATTTATTATATCTTCATACTTTCTAAATTGTAAATATTAAGGCCTTTTAATTTTTAAAAGTAGATAAAAATCAATTTTAATTCAAAATTTTATATTTTTTTATTCATGAATAGAGTGTTCATAAGCAGAGAGAAGAGAGATAAAGTTGTTGGGTTCTTGCAATTGAAAGAGAGAATCATTGCTTGAGTCGATTCCTACAATTAAAATAATTAATTTTAGTATCAACAAGTTTTATTTGAGGATAGTACCTTTATTTATGTAATTATTTTTTTTCAAATTGCACAAAAAGAGATGTAAACTTGAAAAGATTTTTTTTGGGTTGATTTTAGGTTTTTGTATGGTTTTTTGAAGCTATTAATGAGTTTATCTAGACATATAGAATATATTTTTACATATCTTAAGTAAAAAAATGTTGAAAATTGAATTATTTAGCAAAAATACATAGGATTATATTTTCTACAACCTTTGATTGCCAAATTCTAGTCAGCATAGGTTATTTATAATTTTTTTAAAAAAATTAAAGGATGGATGATGTGTTATATTGGTTAATTTATTTTTCTGTGGTCATTTGTTGAATTAAATATTTTTATTATTAGTTTTTTCATTTATATTTTTTGCATTTATTTAAAAAAAACACGTTGAAAGAGTTTGAAATTTTTTTTTTTTGCTAAAAAAATTATTCAATCATCAAAGACAAAAAGCAAAACCATGGCAACTATTGTAGGGTGAAAACCTTGGAGGAACATGGAAAGAAAAGGTGGGTGAGGAATACATCAGTTGCTCGAGAAACTTCAAGAAATGACAGAAGAACAAACCAAGTAGAATTAACATTTTAACTTGCTGTTGGATGATGAAATGACTACGTATAATTTTGAAGTCTTTCATGACCCATAATTAAGGCACCGGAGACGGAAAAAAGCAACAACCCAGTTCCTAACGGGGAGGATCGTACGGTTATAAACCTGAGATCAGGAGAAGGAAGTAGTGATTGTTCCCGTGGCACTAGATTATCCGTCCCTCTCTTTGACTCTTTGTCTACTTTTCTTCCCGATACTTCGAATGTGAATGAGAAACAGTCAACTATCAAGAATGGTAAGGGGGGTAGGTTGTTTTATTTATATAAATATATATGGTAATTAGTTCGATTTTTTTATGACATAATCCATCTTTTCTTATATATATATATATATATATATATGCCTGTTTCTAGAAAACCATACGACTTAGGTTTAGATCTCAAAGTTCATTTTGAATTTAATTATTTAGATAGGAAAAATAAAATAATAAAAAATTAAGTAGTCGTTTTTATCATCTACTTAATTATATGCATTTAACTTGAATTCAATAATTACATTTCAAATGATAAAACATGACTGAAGGAGAGACCAAATTAAGGATCCCCAGCAAAAAAAAGAAGAAATTGGCTACTAATAAACTATTAAATTACTAATAAATTACATGAATTATACATGGTATGTTGGGTTCATATATTTTCTGCACATTGTACAGACACAATTCTTCCTAAAATTATGACCCGCTAATTAATTATATACAGAAAGTTGGGTTCTTATTTTCCTCTATACAGAAAACATTTATGATTTGCCTTTTCTCACTGCTCTTTTTTTTGTCAATTTGTGTAAGAAAACAAAAATGGAGTTGTCAATTTCGACATTTTAGGGAGGCCTTGCTCACGTATTCCGTGAGAATCAAACACGCGTTTGACAATCGTCATCTATTTACCCAAGCAAAGCGGACGTCATGTGAAATCGTCACCACTTGCGTAAGTTTTCTGTGCCAATTATTGTGTATAAAACCTTCTCCCACACCACCAAGGACTCACAAAATCCCACACTCCATTTCAGCAACGAAAATCAATCCAACTTGCTTCTTTTTCCCTACAATTCCAGCGACTAAGATGGGAGTCATGGGAGTACAGCCTCACATCCTCCTTGTCACATTCCCAGCTCAAGGTCACATAAATCCAGCCCTTCAATTTGCCAAACGTTTAGTAGCCATTGGTGCACATGTCACCTTTTCTACAAGCATGGGTGCCGCACGTCGGATGTCCAAAACCGGAGCTTATCCTGAAGGCTTGTCTTTTGCTGCATTTGATGATGGTTCCGAACATGGGTTCAGACCCAGTGATGATATCGACCACTACTTCACCGAGCTCAGGCTAGTTGGCTCAAAATCTCTGGCTGAACTTATTGTGGCAAGTTCCAAGAATGGCCGGCCATTTACTCGTGTGGTTTACTCCAATCTCATACCATGGGTGGCAAAGGTGGCACGTCAACTAAACCTCCCTTCAACGCTTCTGTGGAACCAATCTCCTGCTCTTTTAGACATCTTCTACTACTACTTCAACGGCTATGGTGATACTATTAGGGAGAATATCAATGATCCAACGTTTTCGCTGAAATTACCCGGATTGCCTCCTCTTGGCAGCCGTGACTTACCCTCATTTTTCAATCCTAGAAATACACATGCTTTCGCAATCCCGGTAAATAGAGAGCATATAGAAGTCCTTGATGAAGAAACCAACCCAAAAGTTCTTGTCAACACCTTTGATGCATTAGAGTGTGAGGCTTTGAATTCAATAGGCAAGTTTAAGTTGGTTGGTGTTGGCCCTCTGATTCCATCAGCCTTTCTGGATGGAGAAGATCCAACGGACACTTCTTTTGGTGGTGATCTTTTTCAAGGCTCAAAGGACCACATAGAATGGCTTAACTCGAAGCCTGAATCCTCTGTGATTTATATAGCATTTGGAAGCATATCCGCCCTGTCAAGGCCACAAAAGGAGGAAATGGCTCGTGCCTTGCTAGAAACTGGCCGTCCATTTTTGTGGGTCATAAGAGCAGATAGAGGAGAGGAGAAAGAGGAAGGTAAGCTGAGTTGCAACGAAGAGCTTGGAAAGCAAGGAAAGATAGTGCCGTGGTGCTCTCAAGTAGAGGTTTTGTCACATCCATCAATAGGCTGTTTCGTGACACATTGTGGGTGGAACTCAACTTTTGAGAGCTTGTCTTCTGGGGTGCCAATGGTGGCTTTTCCACAATGGACTGACCAATTGACGAATGCTAAGATGGTTGAAGAAGTATGGAAGACGGGGGTGAGAGTCACGAGTTCTAATAAAGAAGGGGTAGTTGAAGGCGAGGAGATAGAGAGATGCTTGGAGTTGGTCATGGGCGGTGGAGAACGAGGAAGTGAGATAAGAAAGAATGCCAAGAAATGGAAGGAATTGGCAAGACAAAGTTCTAAAGAAGGTGGCTCTTCTTACAATAATCTGAAGGCTTTTGTCGACGAGATTGCAGGAGTAGCTACGTCGTTTGAAATATGAGATTTGGTTTTCATGAATAATCTACAAACCAAGGAAGGATTAGAACCCTTTGAAGTTATTTCCTTTATCATGTAAGCAAAATCCTATCCTTTAAATTCATGAATCATGAATAGTCAAAGATCTCTTCATGTAAAATGAGTTCTTATTTTTTATTATTAATAATAAAATCTTTCTGTACTTCGACTAGAAAATGAGGCATGCGTGTTCATTTTGTAATTAATCAAGTCCCCAGCTTGCCTGCTTGATGCTACCTTCCCAATGCCGTTCTCCTGATCGATCTACTGGAAATTTCATTCCTTCTCTTCCTTCACGTATTGTTCTAAAAGGCTTGTATGATCTGTTTTAAACAAGATTAATTACCCAAATTTAGTAAATGAGTTTTAAAATGCTAAATTTTGAAACGTTTAAAAGCATAAAGGCGACGAAAAAAATCTCCAAATCCACCGAGGCGGAAGAGAAATTTGAAACGAACTCATCCTACCATTGTCAACATGCAAGCGGAAGCAGAATGAACTGTCCTATTACGGCAACTAGCCTGTGGTGTTGTTGACTTAAATGAAAGGTTTAGATGATACTGAATGAGTGATTGTGATTGAGAATAAATAAAATCCTGAATGAATAGAAACTATATTAATATTTTACGATTTCTGTACGACAATATATTAAAACCAAGAGGAACAAGTTTTTTAATATCTAAACCCAAGTATTTCTGAAATATTACAAGGAGGTAATGTTAAGACCATAAGAAATATGAGAGGTTTTTTTTTTCTTTTTAATAAAAGACTACATTTTTTTGAATTAAAATTTAGCATTTTGAAAACAAATTAAATGGAATGAAAGTGTTTTTACTCGCTTTTAATTGAACGTAGATATTGAAGGTTTTTAACTCAAGCAAACCCTGTTCTTTTCATCGTGCCTCGCAACCCCCCAGAATCCCTTTCCTGGCTGGTTGAGATCACCAGCGTTTGACCACAAAAGAACACAAAAATCAATCGAGGGATTTTACTATTCATTGCCTGAAATTTCCCATCTTTTTTAATACAAAACCAAACCGAAAACGATCATAAAGATTTTTATTACAAGGCATTGATCTTTTTAATTGAGTGACGCATGGACTGAGTTTTGGTGAGAATTGGTGAGAAAGAAGGCAACGACTTGTCAAGCGCGGCACCACATTAGGGGACCAGGGACGTTATGGATTAATAATAAGAAAAAAATTAAAAGACGTGAAAGGCCGACAAATAAACTTGGGTATTTTTTTTCATCTTTGCATGGCGTCATTGTTGCCGTAACCGTTGAAATTTAAATTACGGCTTGCTGAAGCAGCGTCAAGTCTGCCATTGTTGAAGAAGCGGATATGCTGATGTGAATCATGTGACAAGTGAAATATTTTCTACTGCGTCCATAGTGCTGATGCAACAAGCTGAAATATGTTATTTCCAAGTTTAGGACAAACTCAAATATGTTATTTCCAAGTTTAGGCGCTATGCTTACTTGAAAAAAAAACAAAAAAAAAACTCCACTATTAATGCCAAGTAACGACATCCTCAAACAGGATATCTTGTACATCACAGAAAGTCAAACTCAAAAACAGAACATGGAATAGTTAAAAACTAGATGCGCTGCGGGTTTGCAGGTGAAAATGGCCAACTGAAGAAATAAAATAAAAAGGCAGTCAAAGCAACTTCTGTTTAAAAAGTCGAAGGTGTTAGGGAGGAATCTAAATAGACTTTAAGAAAAACGTGGTCAGGATGAGCAAGCTTACAGTCAAGGCAAATGCAATGCTAAAAGCGACAGTGACAGACGATAAATATAAGCAATGGCCTAGCAAGCTAATAAAACGAAGGAGCTAGCAAGGCAAAAAGCACATGCCCAAAAAAGGGCAGATCAAGCACATCAAAGATGCACTATTAAGTACCCTAGATCAAAATGAATATGTTCAATGTTGCTGGAAAGTGGAACAAAAAACATGAAAGAGTTGAGAAGCCAAGCACGCTAAATGGTCAGTAAAGAATGTTGAGCAGCACTGGATAGAAACAGAAAGCATGGTAATTAGTTCATTGGCAATTACATAGGGTGAGGAAAGAAAGGAGAAACAGGGTAAGCTAAAGGAGAAGAAACAAAGGCAAGGATAGTTGTCATAGGGTAGCAGGAGACGCGGGAGCCTGAGCTATGAACCTGGAGAAAAAAAAAAACACGGGCACGACTGTTACTGCTGTGACAACACTAAAAGTAAATGGTGTTGTTCTCCGAATCCAAGAAGTTCAGGAAATAGAAAACAATAGCAGAAAAGCAAGCAATTTAAGACTAAGAAAGCTTGCCATGGAAAAAACTCATGATCATTAGTTTAAAAAACAGATCATAATAGCAGCAAGGTAAGCTTGCTGAAACTGAACAACGATGCATCACAACGGAAACCACGACAGCAAGAGGGCATACCCCAAGCAGCAAAAGAGCAAGGAAGCACGATGAGCCACTGACATGGTAGCCTCTAACTAGACAAATCAGCAAGCAAGCCGTGTCAGGACAAATGCAAGCTTGGGAGCGTACCTGCAAATCTGCCTCTTTTTTTTTTACTTATAGGAAGGAGGGAAAGCAAACCAAAAACATGGTTAGCCAAACAAAAAAATGAACAAAAACGCTCTATTGAAAAAGAGTAAAGAAGTCGTGAATAACAGCAGCCCTTACTCAGGCAGATGAAGAAAAGTAGCAGAACAGAACCAAACACCAAGATTAGAAAAGGCAGTATAGAAACAAAACCAAAGCAATTCAAGTAAGAAACGCAATCTGGACAAACCAAGCTCAACGATACCCTCTTTTAATAGACTTGAATTGTTCAGTAGTAAAAGAAGAAGAAGAAGAAGAAGAAGGTGACGTTTTGAATAAATGAATAGGAAAATACAATAAAGTTCTTGATGGCTTAAAGTGTGGGTATAAATGAATGAGGGGTAGTGTAGTAATTAAACAAAACTTGATAAATATAAATAGAGAGTAAAAAAAAAAACAAAAGAAGAGATGTGAAATTTGAGAGAGAATCGGCGGGAGAGAGAAGGGAGAAAGAAGAAGAAGAGAAAAGAAGGAAATTAGAAAGGGAATAGAAAGGAGTTGAAGGAAATAAGTAAAAAGGTAAGATTATGTATAAATATGTGTTAATTAAGCTTTAATTTTGGTTTTGATAAATGTTAGGGTTATGAAATTATGTTGTGGGTTTAATTGATGAATTAAATTGAATGTTAGGGGTTGATTGTTGTGGTTAATTGATTGTTAAGTTGAATTTGAGAGAATGTAGATGAAAATGATGATTTTGAGTTATGAATTTTGTTTGAATGGTGAAATTGTGTTAGAAATAAGGAAAGAACAGTGGGTTTCTGTTGAAATTCTGGGTTGGAGGTTGAAGATGATGAAAATTCAATTTGATCCCTCAATTTTGGAAAATTACAGAATGGTCCCTGGAGTGTATTCTGAGATTCTGAACAGAATAAAATATGAATTATGGGCAGAATTACTGTATAGTTATGAAATTTTAAAACTTTCAATTTAGTCCTCTAATTTGATAAAAATTACCATTTGTCCCTAAAAATTTGGTGAAATTCCAGAATGGTCCCTGGAGTATAATGAGATATTCTGGACAGATTTGAGGATTAATTATGGTCAGAATTTCAGTATATTCATGGATTTATGATAAATTTTAGTTTGGTCCTCCAATTAGATGAAAATTACAATTTGGCCCTAAAAATGTGATAAATTCCATATTAGTCCCTAGCTGAGATGTTAGCTTTTTCAGATTGGTTCGATGAATAATTTAGGATTGTTTAGTGAATTATTACCATTTTTTTATTTATTTTATTATGGAATAGATTTCGGAAAAACCGTTAATTTTTTGGTTTTTAGAAAAATAACTAGTTTAGTCTAAAAACATATAGGGTTATGGAATAAACCTTTAAGTGTATTAAATAGGTTGTATATTCTTTTGCGTCATTCTTGAATATGTTTCCTTTATATTCAGATAATCCTGATATTCTACCGGCAGGACGTCAGTAGGATTTTCTTCGGTGTCTGCTTTTGACTTTTATTTTGCTTCGAGTCAGGTGAGTGAAAAATTTTCCACATGCATAAGAAATATTATAAATATTTGATTTGTTAATATGAATTGGATCATGCTTCTTGATAATATATATGGTGATTATTATCCTTATTATGATAAACATGATCATTTGTTGAATCTGAATTCTTGATATGAACCAGTATGTATTTTGGATTGACTTCTGAATTGATAGCTCCTCATTTGATTGATGTCATGAGTTGAGCCTTGAGATATTAATATGTCTGTTTGAGTATGATTATGACCCTATGGTATGTCAGTTAGAATACCCATGTTAACAAGGTAGTGTTAGTTTTTGTGCGCATCATATCTGAACCCTAGTTGGTCGGGGGAGTCACCAACCTGTGTGGACCGATCATCTCACAGTACGGAGCCTCATGCTCATTGCATTTTGATTTTCTGACGAATTTTACCATATGATATTCTTGTTATGACCTATTTGAGAAACTTTTTTATAAGAACCTAAAGCCATACTTGTATATATTTTTTTATTGTTGTATTATCTTGTGTGTGTATATTGAATATTATCTACTCACTGAGTTGTTGAACTCACACTCTCACTATTTATTATTTTCAAGCTTATAGCTTGATAACATGTCATTTTTATTGGACCTTCAGAACCTGCTCTTTTGGTTGTAAATTTGTATATATTTTTTTATGTGTAGTTAGTGCTCCCAAATTATGAAATTATATTAACTCTTGTATTAAGACAATTTAATTATATTATAAAGTTGATTTTGTTATTAATGTTGCGTTGAACTCTAATTGAGTTAGGATAAATTTGTATGTAAGTTTGGGTTCGTACAAGTATGGAACCTTAGAGGGGAACCTTTTCTATATGCCGGTCATGGATTCGGGATTCGGATTCGTGACAAATAACAACCAAATTGGTATGACTAATTGCAAAATATCTTTATCTTAGCTCAGATTCATCAGAAACTTTTATCCAATCATTTATATATGTATTACACAAAGCTAAAACATAAAACAATTTTTTCTTTGCATTGGCAAGCGACAGTTTCAAAGCTCGTAAAACATCTTTGTTCATGCATAGACCAAATAAGTGAATGGTGTCTTTACCTTCACGATGGAAAAAGACAATCACAAGGAAAAACAGTAGCACACAAATGTATGACAACTCGGGAGACTAAGTAGACAGAGCAAAAGTGCCAAGCAGAGAGCAACACAAAAACAAAACAAAAGGCAAAAAAGTAGGAAATGGGTCTAGTTGGCAAAACTGACGAGGACAAACCAACCTTGCAATCCCATGTAATCACCCACTGTCCAGGGAAAATAGACAGATGCTCACAATCCAAAAGAAAGCCACCCCATCAATAATACCACGTGGTCATTCAATGATGAGATAAGAAATAAAAAATAAACATGGAAAAAAAAATTCAACCAAAAACAATGGCAGCCACCTAATTCAGTTAGTAAACAACGAGCTAAATGGAGAGGAACATTCAATTCAAACCTGAAACCAAACATAGTAACCAACCCAGCCAAATTAGAAATTGAAACAACTTAAAAAACCAGTAAAAAAAGAGAGGAGTAAATGAGTGGCTAATCAGCTATTATTAGTTGATACTTTTATTGGTTGATCGATTGGAAGGATTGAGGCGGCTTGCTAACTGGTCTCATGTTCAAAATTTACACCATAAGGTGTCTCGATATGTTCGAGTAACCATGTAAAGCCAATCTGATATAATAGATCCATAAGTTTAAGTTGCACCAAGTGACCGATAAGAGGTAAAGCTTATATAAATACTCGGAAGTTCCTGCTTAATCTCACGACCAAAGCCTTGAACAGAACAAGAACGAACAGTACTGAAACTTATCTACCTAGCTTTTCTGCTTGCTAAAGAAGGCTAAAACATGGCCGTATTGATGGTTTTCTGTTCTGTTGCTTCATGGTTTCCATTTGGTTCTTTTGCACGTTCCTTCTCAAATCCCTAAGGAATCACACAAGTTTCTGGAACCAAAATTCGACGCCCACCAAGCCCTCCAGCTTTACCTATCATCGGTCACCTCCATTTAGTAGGCTCAGATTTGGGACTTCCTTGCATAGGCTAGCTCAACGCTATGAGAGTTCGCATTATCAAGAATGCTAACATGAATGCTAACATGAATGCTCATCATTGAAGAAATCCATGAGAATCCACCCAATCAAGAAGTCTATGATGATGTTCTTTTATTGCTAGCTAATTATATGCTAATACTCATGTCATATTCTTCACTTCGTAGTCTTTCCCCTTGCCTTTCAAGATTGAATTTTGACGTTATAGATTTGTCAACCAGGATGATATATATTCTAACAAGAAAAAAAAATATTATGGGAGGGATTTCTTGAATTGTTACTTTTCAAAGAATAGTGGCTGTGACTTGTGATGTTAAATTAGAGTTTTACATTTCTGTCCTAACCAGTAGCCTGACAGTTCATTAAACACTCTAGAACTGACAATTACATTAGGCTGGTAGCTTAATCAAGTTCAGATTAGGGAGAAGCAGACCAATGTAATGTAGTCCCTGCAGGTGTCTTTATGCATATATATATATATATATCCTGTCTAAGTGGAGAACGTGCCAACCCATTATTCAATACAGAGTGATGCTCTTTCCCCATGCCAAGCCCAGGCCGGCAAAATTATAGCATTTTATTCTTCACACCAATGGCGGCTATTATTGAATGGCATTCCCTCGTTGATGGGTGCACATGCGATCTAGAGGTTACAGTTTGGCACTCCAGTGACAGGCCAACAAACATGCAACGTGTCAGGATCCTATACGGCGACCCATTCACAGTAGTGGACCAGTCAGATTTTAGCTGTAACAGTTCAGAGTAGGGTCCAGACTCTCCACAAATAATCCATTATATATATGTAAGCATATTCTCACAAGCTTATGTACACTTGAACTGATATCTTTGTTCTCTATTTTGCTTACAATTAGCGTCTCCTCTGCAATCTTCCATAGACTGCACTCTTCTTATTCCTCAGAAATGGCAAATGTCAGGATCTCCAAGGCCATTATGGTTATCTATGTGGTGGCTTTCTTCATGGTAGCTACTAATGCATTAGCACAGGTGGAAGCCCCAGCCCCAGCACCATCAATGGACACTGGAGCAGGATTCTCTCTTCCAGTTTCTAGTGCCGTTATCGCGTTCTCTCTTATGTTATCATTTATTTCTCTTTTAAAGCTGAGTTTTCTATTGAAGATGAAGGATGGTGATGGATCTTGTTGTTAATTTGGGTGATTTCTTGGTTTCCTGTGTGGTCGTAGGATTGCGGTGGAATGATTCTTTACTGTTGTTATTCGCTGTTAAATGATGGCAACGATTTTTTTTCGTTATTGAGTGTAAATTTATTCTTCACTAAATCAAGATTATGCTTTATAACTAGTTCAAACTTTCTCATTCCCTCTTCCGTTTCACTCTGAAATTATACTACTATGAGAAACGTTGTATGATTTATCCACCATTATATAACCAGCTGAAGTTGTGGGATTTCCACATGCATTTCACAAATTATTCTATCATTTCCTGATAAAATTGGAACAGCGCAGATCATGCTATCATAAACTGGTAATATATATTGGAAGTAACTGCAATGATGTTTGAGTGAGTAAGCGTTCAGCAGAAACAATTGATCGGCATGAAGGTTCCAAAACAGATCAAAGCTTATTGCTGCAAGTCGGGAGGAATTTAGGAACTCGTAAAGAAAATTGCTGTGTAACCAACTAGGGGGAGATGGTATAATGATAATTTGGGATCGACTCAATTCAAATTTGTAATAAAGAACAACAAGTTCTCTGCAAATTTTTCTGACTTCGAAATAAGCCTTGGTTTTGCTTACGCTAGAATAAACAGTACATGTATAAGCAGGTCATTAACCTGATGTCCATGAATTTTCCTAGCTATCTATACATTTAATTTTCATGTACGAAGTCAAATAGCAGCAGAATCCTAACTTTCAAGATGCAGTCCCTCCGGACTCTTGAATGTCCAATTCATGCTCTGCCACCAGGATACAAGAATCTACTTCAAGAGGTGAAGCTGAGCTCTCGTTCTTCAATAATGAATCCCTGGGTGAGTTAAGCATGTCTGTGGTACACTGCACATCAGGCATTATCCCAACTTGATCTATGTCATGAAGTGCAGGCGATAGATACTTTGCAACCGTGACAAATAGAGCCGATCCATCATGCAACTCTGTGACACTCTGAAGGAAGAAAATTTAAGAAAAATAGTAAGCTCATGCAATTGAGCACATCGGTTTAGACTTGATTAAGATGGTGGACAAGGTGGCAATAGCTGCATAAGATGATAATGGAAAGATTAAAATTAGCACTACAAAAGTTCTTCTTCTACATTTTGTTTATGTTCTTGTTTTTAGCTTGAAAGAATTCCATGCGTGATAAAATGATTCAAATCCATAATATCATGCCATTACCAAGAGGTCCATGACTCAATAACATCAACAAACGATACCTGAATTTTTCCTTTGCCAAAGGTTTTGCGTCCCACAAGGATAGCTCGCCCATTGTCATGCAGTGCTCCAGCTAGGATCTCACTTGCGCTTGCACTTCCCTCATTGACCTGTTCCAAGTAGTAAAAGTTCCAGAAGCCATAGGTTTGAAGGCATAATATGTACATTGTTAACAAACCAAATGCATTAGAAACTTATCAATTGGTTCTTACAAGCACAACAAGTGGATCATGTGTTATGGCATGTCCATCGACCATGTTAATGGGCAGCATATTTCCATCTCTATCAATTGTGTTCACAAGAGTCTCATCTCCGTCCAGCCAAATTTGTGCAACATCAAGTCCAGCTTTTACCAGGCCCCCCTGTAAAATGAATAGAAGGTTAAACAAACAGCCCCATTAGTAATCTAAAGGAGGGCATGAAATTTAACTTTTCTAACTTTCACAAATATGAAAACTAGAAACTTACTGGATTGTTTCGTAGATCTAGTATGTATGAATGTACACCCTGAGTTTCCATGTCCAGTATTGTATTTGCCATATCAATTGCAGCACTCTGTCAAAACAGACAGAAAAAAGGAAGACGTCTAATAACTACAGTGAGAAAACTAACATCCATTGTGCAAGATATAACCATAAGAAAGGAAATTCTAGTTTGTCGTAGAGGTGTTCTGGAATGAATACCTGAGAAAAGGCTGACAACTTCACATAACCAGTCTTTGTTAGATGGCCATCTAGGGTTTTATGGGGGATGATAGTGCTAGATATCGGGGACAGCGTAATGTACTCACGAGGTAGATTGACCTTCAGGAAGATGGAACATGTTTCAAATATCAACCCTTTGGAGAAATTATAATGAACTTACAATAAACAAAGCTAGTTTTGTGCCATGCTTTTGCATTAGATGATATGGAGAATGCCTTATTTGATGAACAAATACCAAGCCATGCTAATCTATGCAGGACAATGAAAGACTTGATACCTCTCTGATACCAGCATCCCTACTTGACTCCATGGCCTGGAAAAAAGAATGCTAAATTATTAATTATCTAAAGCGATTGGCAGTTTTCAAGAACATCAGCTTTTGGAAAATGACACTAAAACAGGAAAATCCATTATTACCCGTGGAGACTAGGAATATCATGCATTAGGAAATAGTCAAATCAAACATTTCATTTTTTGCTGGTTCAGAAAACACTAAATAACATGTATCCATACATTAGGATAGACTGAGCCTGTAACTAGTGTTTGCCACACAGCCTAACTATCCGAGCTCCATAAATTAGGATACAGTGAGACTTAACTGTCAGGACTATCAAGGAGCACAGATTTTCAAAAGTAAGCATAAATCAAAGTTCCTTGCTATGCATCTGGACAGATACAGCAGTTTGGATAGAACGTCAATATAACAAGCAAATTCTCATGATTCTAAATAAATGCAGATGCCCTTTCAGTACCGGTACATCTATGGAATCATGTAAATATGGTGAAACCCAATGCTGACAGTCAAGGAAAGAGCATAGATGATTACACTGTGGACTTTTACTTTGACAGATGTTCCAGCAGTTCCTCTAAGCTTCTGTGCTGCAGCTTCACTTGTAACACCATCAAGCCTCTCCCCTAAAATTGTGTGAAAGAAATTCAATGGTTAAGATGGTTTAATTTGAATAGGAAAACTAGAAAGTGAAGAAAGGATAACAGACATTCATAATCGAGAAAAAAAAAATTCTTTGATGACTTTCCCACGAGTGAACTTGGAGTGTAAGGCTCCATCATAATTGCAGTGAAATATCAAATTGTGCAATGTAGTCTCATCCAATTGAATTACAATAAAAAAAAGGAGCCATAAAGAGAAAAATATGATATATTAACCACTAAAATACCATTAATCTCAATCAATTCATCTCCTTCATGTATACCAGCACGAGCAGCTGGGCTACCCTTTACACAAGACAAAACAACCTGCAATGTCAACAAGGAAAACATTAATTTAGTCAAGGGAAAGACTGGCACTGCATAAAGGCCCAGCACCTTAAATATCCTGAAATTAAGTAACCAGCAATCAATATTTCACAAGTCACAAGCCATTACAATGACGAAAAGTATCTCACACATCACTAACCAAATGGCCTGTCCTTGGTTCAATGTTGATGAAGATCCCAACTCCTTGCAAATTTCCATCACTGCCAATTCTAAAACTTTGGTACTCCTGTAAATCCAAAACCAAGCAATTTTAATCTGAACTTGCAATTAAACAAAATAGGCGATGATTCTCAAACCTAATGCACAACAGTGAAAAATGACAACTAATATAGCAAAGAAAAAAAATTGCAACTTTATAAGACCTTTGGACTGATAATCCGAGTAAAAGGATCCCCGAGAGTAGAAAGCATCCCACTAATTTTTGTATATGCCACATCCGCTGAATTTAGAGGAAACATTTCCACCATTGTTTGTTGCAACTTTTGGTCCCAATCTATATCAATAATAACCAATAAAACTCGTTAGAAACTTTCATTTCCTTCTCTGCCTTGGTTTCTACTCTATCAAGTAAAAGCAAAATGATATTCCATAAGTTAGATTAACAAGATCATAGTAAAATTATTCAAAAATACCTTGATGATTAAATGTTGGATCTACAAATGTTTCTCTAATCAAACCCCATGCCTCCACAAGCGTTCTTTGCACTGTATTCACCTAACAAAGAAACCATCCTCACTCAGCAATTAACCTTGCTAACACCTCGTATTTGATGGGTCACATATGCTTAGCCCATGATAAGATATCAAAGTCACCACTAACAGTAGCTCTTCTGCACAACAAATTAATATAAGGAAGAAGAAAAGGCACCTCGGGGGCGCGGGAAACAGGAAAAGCAACAGTTAGAGACTCTGCAAAAGCTGGAGCATCATAACAAACCGAAGCCAAAGCTGTAGCGGCGGCGGCAAAGCCAATCACGCCTTTTCCGACGGATTTGATAAAATCTTGACCGTTGGAATGCAATTTGGACTCTGTTTTTTTCACCGTTGGAGACGATGAACAAACACAAGGCACAGACACGCTCCATTTCTTGGTTATAGTGCGTGATTTTAAGTTCGAGAATCGATGTGAAGGCAGTAAAAAGGATGTGGGTTTTGGAGATTTTGTTGAGATTGGTGCGAGTTCAAGATTTGGAAACAGAGATTCCATGATCTCTCTTTTTCAAGGAAAAATATGTTAAAAAAAAAAATGTGTCGCTGTTTTTAATGGAGGGAAGGCTAATTAATTCCTATATTTTCTTAAGAAAAAAAAATGTTATATTTTTCGTGAATATGGTTAACCGTTATTTGTTGATGGGGATTCTACATGGGTCCACGAGAATCTAATGACTTGTGGTAATGGGATCTGTTGCGTTGCGTGTCTGAGAATCCCAATGGGCAAGTACACATGTAAAGGCAGGACTTCTGACTGAGTTGCCACAGAAGACAGAAACTTGAGAGAGCAAGCAAGGAATTTGAGACAAAAAAACAAAAACATGGGAGGAGTCATTCTCGAAGATTCAAAGCAAATAATAGAAATGATTGCTTGTGGGATTGGGCAATGGGTTTCGCTTCCTTGAACCACAGATCATAAAAAAAAAAAAAATAACTTATGAATTTTTTTAATATGAATAGCTTATGCTTGTTTGGAGCTTCATCGCTTAATGAATAGGGCACGAGGATGGCGCCTCAGTAAAGCACCTGTCGCATAATTCTCTTGGCATGCATCAAAGCTCAAAGCATATTCTCCCTACCCTTTGGTTTTCTCTGAAAATTTGATGTTTTCTTCTCTGTAACGTGTTGGGGGTGATATTTCTTACCATATAGTCATGCTACATTTAGGACTTCAATTGGTGCCAGAAATATTTTCGAATATACATAATTACTCTTTATCACTTTGTCTTAACGGTAACCGACCGAGGACCAAAATGAAATGATTCCACCCCTTAATTAGAGCAAAAACGACCAGCCTGCACCTCAAAGCACAGCTCCAAATTATTCGGCGTGTATATTAATTTATAAGCGAGAACTCGAATTCCCCAAGAAGATAAAAATTTAACCGCTAACATTCATGAATTTTTGTCATTCAAATACCTTGAGAAGTACATTTTTCTCAAGACAGATTCATTATCAAAACTGCATGTTAGGAATTCAAATTTGTCTTGGAAAGGGGAAAATAAAAAATCTTACATGAAAGCTATAAATTCAAAACGATAATGATTGATACAATAATCTCTCATGTCATCGAAAAGTAGACATCTCTCAACCCCTCTTATCTAAACAAAAGTAAGAGTTGTTTACACCTATATTAAAAGGAAAAAGATGACTAAAAAAAAAAAAAACAATATAAGAAATTTCCGAAAAACAAAGAAAAGCACGTGATGGACTAGAAACGTTCATCAGAATAATTAACCAGAAAGCACCTCAGAGCCCCCCTTCAGTATGATTTCACAACAGGTGAATGTTTTTTTAAAAAAAAATTATAGGGGATTAAATTTCCAATTTCTGCATCAAATCAAAAGATCCAGTACCCATTTTCACTGGCAATCCAAGACAAACCCTAGCAGATGGAGCTTCCAAATTATCGACCTCCCCGTGCATTGCTGCTTCAACTATGAATTTGGACGCTGTCTCAAATGACATTTTACTTAAAGGTGATATCGACTCTGATATGCCCCCAATACGGCTCATCGGGCGGTACTCACCAGTATGGGTCATATAATCAGCAATAAGGGACAAATGCCGTGTATTGACAGATATTCCATAAGAATTGAACACGTGCTTTATCTCCCTAATGATTGTCTCTCTTGCGGCCTCTACTCCATAAGCTTTCAACATACCATGAATGCTATTTGAATACATATACCTAACATCGAGGTGATCTTGCATTTTCCAAAATGTATTGAAGTCCACTCCAATTGTATGAAGCGCTGGGATTTTTTGTTTTTCCCCAGGTTCAATATCAATTCTTCTCTTGGGGTCTTTCCCATAATAAATCACTTGATTTTCTTTGCAATCAGTCACTTGACACCGTTGAACCTTCCCGGGATTCTGGATACAGACCTTCTTGGCTGTCTTCTGAGCAATCTATATAAAATTAAATGAAAAACATTAATTTCATCTATGGACAAAGTGATTAACAAAATATAAAAAATGCTTGAATGTCGAAGGAACAAAGCAATAAGTGCACACAAGCATGTACCAGCATGATTCCCCCCCCGGGGGATGTTCTAGTCCAGCTAGTTGTTGAAATAAGATGATAGAAATGATGCTAAAATTACCTTTCTTATTTAGGCATTTATGTTAAGAAATTTTGAAGGCCAATCCAACTTATATTTCCAAGAGTTCTATCTGCTTTACAGATGATGTTATTCCCGCACAAGTACAGAGATCAAAGCAAAAGATAAATTGTAGCCCTGAGAAAAAAGCAAGCCATAAACGTGTAATTTGTGAACCAAGTTGCAAGGAATATTGAACAGAGCTTCGTATTTATCTCAACTAATGCTAAGAACAAAAAAATTGCATAAGCATGTATACAAGTGCCTGCATATTTTTAAAGTTTCTTGGGGAGGGGAAGAAATCCCACTTTGAAGAAGAAAACATAAAAGTAAATTTCAGCACCAACCAGAGAGTAAACAGAAAGAGATGCCGAAAACTGATGTTTTCAAGGTCAATTTCCATAAACAGGCAACAAAGACAAGAAAAATAAAAAACAGAAAATTGCAACCTTTCACAGAGAACATACTTGGCTAGTAGATTGAGTGCCCACAAACAGTCATATAAATAGATTCTACAATGGAAGCTCTAAACTCTATACGATAACATACCTCGGCCAGTAAAATATGAGGTTCATTGGTGAATTTAAGATGGATTTCAAAGTGCAATCCCTTGGCTTCCACAAAGATTGATCTATCATAGTCCTTTTTAACTAATTTTGATCTAACTTTCTTTCCCTTGGCCTTTTGTTTCTTCTTTTCTGTTGACTTTAGCTTAGAATGCATTTCAACTTGTGATGAACTTTCTGAGGTTTTCTTCCTTGACTTTGGCTTAGAGTAATTTCCAAGATGTGTTGGCTTTTCAAAATATTCACTGTCATTGTCAACCATACCAGTGTTACTGATCTCACTTTCTTTATCAGCCGGTTCAGTATCACTTTCAGATCCAGATGGAGCCTGGCTTCCTGATAAATCTCCTTCATCTTCATTCAGTAACCCCTCAGAGCCATCATCATAATCCATCTCATCTGTAACTTGCTGTTTTCTTTTCTGCACATCTAAACCTAGATCATCAGCCTCTTCCCCTTCTTCATCATCACTATCATCATCGTTTTCACCCTCATGTGATATGTTGCCAGAAACATCTTCTTCTGCTTCAATTGGCGTCCCTGAATGTGATTCCTTCAAAAAATTCTTAATGCCACTAATTTTAGAAAGCAAAACCAGATGATTTTGTATAGCATCCTCCAACTCTCTCACAAACAACACCTCAAGGGTTTCTTCCCAATTTTCTACTGATATATCAGCATGTTGTGGGTAGTGCGCTGGTGTATATAGCTTCATTTTAAGCTTATAAATTCTGCAAATGTCGTCATTCTGAACAGCAAATGGCATGACAGATACTTCCATGCTCTCAACTATATCGGCTACGGTGACCTTCTTCAACTTATCAGAAAGGCGCTCGGCATCCTCTCTGCAGATAACAATATATCAAGAACTCAATCAACAAATTCTCTCATCTGTACAGGGGTGTGGCCTAGATGTCTATTCTTAAAAAAAGGAAATGACAGAAAACCCTGTACAGATAAGTTCTAAGAAAAAAATGAATTTGAAAATACAATAGAATACAGCTCTTGGCAATCTAAATGTTGATTTTATAAGAAGATAGTGCCTGGCTGTCTAGAGACATGTGCAATGACCAAATACTAAACAGAAAACATTGGCAGTCATAAAAGTTTGTGCAGCAATTTAAAGAAATTCAGAGACAGAAAATTTACATGTTTGGATAATGGATCAAAATGCGAACTTCTGTAGAATTTACGTGCTGATGATGAAACTATAATCTCCATCAGCGTCTTCTTTTTTGTTTTTATTAGTTCCTTACATAACTAATCTTCTGATTTATTCATCATATGTAATTAAACAAGCTGCAGTATGCCACTACAAAGCAAACTAAAAGCTAATGCCAGCTCTTTTCCGATACCCCTCATAACTACTCTTAATAAATAAAGACAATAATTGGTAAAAGAAAACCTTCAAGCAGAAGATGGTTGATGGATGTCTCCACCAATGTTACCATGAATACAGATCACAAGTAACAGCAGTTAAATGGTATCTATACATAACAATTTCCATAGCCAGTTGAAACCACTTGCAATACTAACAATTTGAAATAATTCTTATCATTGTCAAAAGTTCTGGGTTAATAAGTAATTATCTTGAGGAGTTATATTTAAAAAGATATGAATTTTTAAGTTAGATCAATTTCAATTTAGTGGTCATTACATTTGTGTTAGTGTATTTGAAGTTAGTTTGGTTTAGACATGATCTGGGACCGTAGACTAAAACAAATGGCACATGCCAAGCACTTAGGACTTGAACACAAATTATTTTAGTTGGTAGCATGGTAACGCTTGCAAGGGGAATGGACAATGGTATCTAGGTCTTATCTGCGGCAAATGATGAAGCATCTTCTTGATCTATTTCTGGAGTTTTAGGACCTGGTGGATGCTGTCCTTATTTCCCCTTTTCTTCCCTTCCTTTCCCATTTCATTTCCTCTACCTCTATTGCAGCTTTCTCCCTCCCCTTTCCCCTTTACTTTCTGTATAGTTTCAGGCTCTTTCCCTAATTCTTTACTGCTGTCTTATTCCTCTCCTCTGTTTCCTTTCTGTATCAGTAAATTGAAGCACAAAAAAGTTGTCCCGGGCTCTCAGCTAGTTGCTTAGCTTTTCCTTCCAATCAGCTACAGTCTACATCAGTCTTGATGCCTCAGTTTAAAGACAAGACTATCACTCTTACACGCATTGGCTTTCTCAACTTGCTTTCATCCTATCCTTAGCTCACTTTAAAAATAGACAGATTGGTTTTGTTTAACTACATTTAGACTAGCTTGCTGTTTAGACAGTTTTCAGCTTGTGTATCTGGGTTGGAATGAAATATTTAATCTGACAAATGCTTGAGTACACATATAGCTTCATTATTGATGCAGTGTACTTTACCATCTTATGATCTCTAAATTAATATGATAGTCCTGAAGCTGCATCATAATCTCATATCACAAAAGTTCCACTGTTAGAATAAACATCCCATATAAAGTTTCTAGAATTGAGGATTTATGGGTAGCTTCGGTATACATAATGTCACTGCAGTCCTTAATTGATTGTCAAAACCAATATTTCTGTGAAATGACATACGAGCCGCTTTGATGGCATTAAGTGGAAGCAACAGACAAGTATATGTCACTCTTATAAGAGACTGGCCAAATTTGTTGACAGTAAAATAAACAGAAATAACAGATGTCAGTAAAGATTTAACAACTTACTTAGTTCTCCCTTCCTGCAAGGGGCAGGTCATAATCGGAGTCTTAATATCAGCTGAAGCAGTCATCAAAATCTCTTGGAGACGTGGAATTCCAAGTGTTACATTCATTTCACCACGCCCAGCTAGATGGAAAGTGTTCAGCCTGAAAATTAGGAGCAATATTAAATAACCTGGGGAAAATGAAGAGCACATATTGATAAATGATGCTTTGCTTAAACAAACAAAAGAAAATTATAAACTCTACCCTACAAAAATAACTATTAACTCTGCCTAGTAATGCCAGATTTGGAGCCCTATCAATGGGTGCATTGTATTTACAAAGCAAAAGGAGAAAAATGAACCATTTCATCTCAACCATACACATATTGAATACATATTATGAAGTGGTTGTTTTGAAAATAGGGGATTAATTGTTGGTGGAGAAATTCTTACATGGGTGATGATTAAGGGTATAGTCAAAATGATTGGTGAATTTGCTTATTCTAAAGGGCACAAAAGACAGATACAGAGACTAGGGATGTGTACAGGTCAAGCAACTTTCAACCAAACTGAATAGAATCTGCACAAAATGAGAATCCACCATTGAACCAGTTGCTGTGATAATCACTGGCATTGAATTATTTTATCAGTTTCATCTGCCACAACAAGATATCAGGTTGATGCAGGAGCTTCTGAGGTCCCTTTGCTTTCCCTTTTAGTTTCAGTGTTCTTATGTGTTATATGAATCATTTTGATATTTGTATTTTCTTCTGGTCATGATAGTGGCATTAGATTTCCAATCAGTTATTTCTTTTCCAACAACTATTAGGAGGGCTTTAGACCATTATAAATAGGTTAACAAGGGATATTTTACTAGAAAATCTTGTTTTGTGTTGCTTTCTCTACTCAAATGAACAGCCCATGGTCTCTATCTCCATCAGCCATCTCTATCACCAAAAACAAACCCATATAACCACCAACTCCTACATACATTTGAAATTTAAATCTAACAGAGAAGCAGACAACAAAAGAAACAAAATTATCTTATTTCAGTGTGATTTTAATAGGCAAGGGTGTTTATGTAATTTCCAGATTTGCTGGAAAATATGAAAAAATTTCTGCACAGGTTTCATTTTCTGTTTAGGATATTACTATTCATAAAGTAATTAGATTTTTTTTCCTATTCTAAATAGGACTCGGTATTTTCTATTATAGGATTTTAAAACCTAGAATTTTGACGTAGTCTTTCTAGTTCTTCAATGCAATATTATCCAAGAATTTTCCAGCAATTTGTTTTTGAAACACTCATCAATTATCCCTAATCAACTTCTCACACACACCTAACCAACCTCAAAGCAATTACCCATCAAATATTCAGCTTCATATCCCCTAAACCACTGTTCACGGCCCACAAATATTCAAACCCAGGACAGCCCCTATGCTGTCCTGGGTCAGAAAGCTTAACCAGAGCTGTCAGCTTTCCTTTTTGTCTTAACAATTTAGATTCACTTTAGCAGAAAACCTGGGTGGGATAAAAATAGATATTAAGAACTGAGTAGACAATAGAGATTTTATATGCAACCCTTGTAGTGGATGATCAGCCACTAAACCTCGAACAAAGCTTAAATTATTATAAAAAATAAAGATGAATTTTTTGTAGGTTTGCTCTTTGATTGATTCAAGTAAAAGATCTTCAACATCGAAATATATTAATGCTATTCGCTGCAACTCTACAAGGAGAAAAATATCACACTTAATTACGTTGTTGTCTCTACAACTATGGATATCTGAAAACCAACACGGCCCTATATCAGGAACAGAAGCAACCCATTTAACAACTGTAACCAAGCTCATGCACTCATAATATGAACAAGCATACAAAGCATCTTTTCTTGGATAAAGAAAAAACAGAAGCATTTATTAATAGAAGAATAGACATAAAAAAAGAAGGAACCTTACGTCATCTGTGTTGATGGTTCTCCTACAGACTGAGCAGCAAGGACACCAACTGGTTCTCCTGGTTGTGCAAGACTCAGGAAAAACTTTTGCTTCAATAACTTATAGAAATCATGTTCTGCTAAATTAGAACTCCGATCCTTTGTGGGATCATGTAAAGAACTCTGCTCCTTTGCGATATTACGCAGGAATGTTTCTGCTTTTTCTTTAAGAGCTTTAGGCAATTCCGAAATATAAGCATTAAATGTGCCAAGCTCATCACTTTTTTCATATATTATTTCTCGATTCTGAACATAGAAAATTAACAAGGAAAATCAAATTTGGAATATGGAAATCATTTTACAGTTCAGAGACAAGAAAATAGCAGAATATTCGGATTCTGCATACTGTAAAAACCTCACCGCTGCCAAGGCTTCAAATTTAGCAATAAAGCCCGTTTGATGAACATCCACACCATCTTCTCCATAGTAAAATTGAACAATTGAGCCATCAGCATCACGAACTGTATGATCATAGCCGATTCTGAGGCACTCAAGATTTTTAATCAGGCATCTTTGGAGGTATCCACTGCGAGATGTTTTGACAGCTGTATCAACCAACCTATAAAAAAACAAGAAGTCCTATAATCAATAGACAGTCAATCAAATGATTACCCATGAAATATCAATTCGACCACATCTTGTATTTTTAACATTGATAAAAAACACAAGCAACATCACTTAAGTATTATACAACAGGTAGCCCAAGCACAGGTATTAATTCTGATGTCAAAGCAAAACATTTTGAAATGTCATGAACCATGAGAAGAATTGTATCGCAGGCTGCAACATTATAAAAAAAACAAAGAGTACCAGGTAGAAGCAAGACTCATGGCACCATGGATGTAATGATGTTTTTGCACCCTCCCCCCAGTGCAAGCCAAAGAAATGCAAATTTGGGGGCAAAATGATCTTTGCACGGGATTAAATTAGCATTAATAAGTAGAATGGGGGTGAATCGGTCTCTTCACATTTTTGTTGCACAGTAAAATTACTAATATACCCTTACAGCAAAAAAACCTACCTCGTTTACAAGGGCTTCCTGGTCTTTTTGCTTTTTTCAAAACAATTAAAAAACTAAATTACTTCTAAAAGAAAAAAAAGATAAAACTTCCTGTCAAGTTTTTTCATTATACTCAATTTGAATGCAAGTCAATCTTCTTTTAACAAATAAAAATATCATGAAAAAGCAACGCATGTCACTCGTGCCCTTTAAACAGTGTGTTGCAACATCCAGTGATGTGGTGAGATGCAGCAGTTCAATGGCAGTTAACCTCTTTTTTCTCTCTTTTCCCTTTCATGACCTCAGGATTTGCGCTAGACCTTCCCAAATTCAATTTTGCCCTCCAGCTTGTATTTAATTCAATTTCAGTCATCAATATTTTAATTGTTATTTGTTTTGTTTTCTAATTTTTTATACTTGAGAATTTTGTTTCATTTTTTTTTCTTTGTTTTCTAAGGTAATATTGATCTTGTAACTCAGATTACTGTTTTGAATATTAGCACAATTTAAGTGCAATCTTTTTTTCAAGAAATTAATTTGTTTTTTCAATTTCATCATTCAACATTGGGTTATTTTCCCTTAAGTTTCATGATTTTTTCTGCTTTTTTCATTGGGTTATTTTGATTTCATATCTAGGACAGCAAATTAGTCGAGTTACCCTGAGTTGACTTGAATTTTTTCTAGATGATTTTTTTTTTCAACTTTCATCCTTTGACATTAAATTATTGCACCCTTGAGCTTTGTGATTTTTCCACTTTATTTTTTGTGGGGTTACGTGAGTGCGAGTAGTCAAGTTAACCTGGATTGACTCAAGTTTTTTCAGCATTTTTTTATTGATTTAACTTTGATATTTTTTTAGTTTTTTCAGCATTTTTTATTGATTTAACTTTGATATTTTTTTATAAAAAAATAAATAATTTTTTTATCTCAATCTCATTTTTTCAGGTTAGTACAAGTTGACTCGGGTTATAATTGTTTGGATATATTTTTACATTAGAAAAAAATTCACCCAATCAGCAGCATAACGCAGGCTAACTATCTAATATTACTTAATAGAGATTCAAAAAAGGAGTCAAAAGTGTTTGAGATTGAATTTCCATTTACCCTTCACGACCAGCCATGCAATGGAAATAATATTCCTGAGGCCGCAGACCGGTGAGAAAACGATCAATAATATAGCCTCCGGCACGGGCTGCCCAATCCCATGGATGAAAGCAGGGCAAGGTCTTTCCAGAAACCATTCGGGGAACTCTTTTACCTTCCAACTCCTGTTGGCCCAGAAAAGAAGATATCTGTTGGAAATTGACCTGCCCAGGGAATACTGCAATTAGCAAATAGGACTTCAACATCAATAAATAATGTAAAACAATATGGAGTTGAAGTCATAATGTGTTACATGGAAACTGAGATCCAACCCACTATAGCATAACTGAATTGGGCACCATAATCATCAGGACTGATGTAATTTCAAAAAAAAAGAAAATAAAAGAAGGTAGTTTTTATAGTTCACAAAGGCAGGCTATTTCAAAAGGTAGTATCTGTTGAATAAACATGCACAATAAGTTGATTAATGCAACAGAAAATGAAACCAAAACTTACTGCAGAGCAACATACTTTTCAGAATCTGATTCAATCTCAAAAGGAAGAAAGAACTTTGATTTCATAAAAATCATAATCTTGATTTTCTCCTCTTCAAATAGCACATGGTTCGAGATTCCTTAATTCTCAATTCAACTATTCTCTAACCCAATGAGGTTGTAAGACCCCATAAAGGCTTAAGTAACATCCTCACCAATCGGGAAGAGATCTCTAACCCTGTTGTTAACATCAGAATTAAAGCTATATTCTGTATCAATGGTCACTCAGCACAGCTTTCTCTAAGCAGTTATCATTCAGCCAGTATTTGCAAGCCGCTTTTCTTCCATCACCTTCCCTACTCCAGCACTCCTTTTGCATTTCTTTTTATTTCCTCCCTTGCTATGTTTGCTTCCCCATGAACCTTTATACTATCATTTTTAGTAGCAAGAATTATTATGGAAGTAACTCCAAGAACTCCGGGACTATATCAAAGATTACTGTTTAAAGTTGGATGTCAATAAGTCAATAGATTGCAACTGCCAATTTTGGGCAAAATATATAATTTGAGAACTCCAGAGGGCATTAGATCGTTAGATTGTGGTTGTGCATGTGCTTGTGCTTTAGGGTAAAAGCCCAAAACCAGATGCTTTGGCCGTTCTATAATAGTGGATAAAACAAAAATCAAGCCACAAGGCTGTGGACAATTAGGTTAGCTGTTTGGTGGAGACAACAATCATAGCTTTCAAAATAAAATTTCAATATCAGGGGTTGCATTATAATTTACAAAACTCAAGATTCAAGTCAAAGTTGTAGTGAATATTTAATTGCTGAATTTTAATCTATCAACACACTTCTCAAACAAGTTCAAATTATTGTATTCGAGCCTACCCTATGTTCTATGAGGAATTCAACTTGTTATAACCTTGTATCAAAAACAAGACAGATAACCACAGATCTAAAGGTCATCAATTACTGCAGCTATTGCATATGAGAAGGATTATTGCCTTAATGCAAAAAAACTTACCTTGCTACCTTTAGCCCCAGATGTAGTCATAAGCGATATGCAATTCTTTCCAGAGGGTTTTAGCAACCCTTCAGACAACAGCTCATTGATGACTCCTGAGCTTGTTTTGGAATTTAGTTCATTTGTCATCTGCCTATCCAGATATGTCAAGGCAGACTCACCATCACTGCGTATAGTTTTTTCAATATTTGATTGTAATTCCAATGGATCTGCAAACCAAACAAACAAAAACACAATCCTTGGAAAAGGGGCATAACAATACATCATTGCAGAAATGTTAAAAAGCAAGGGCTTGGATAAATTAAGATGCTACTAAATCCATTACATTTAATTAAACCAGTTATCTGGATTACAAAAAATAGCCTGGCTACAATATTCTTCGAAGCCAAAGAGTCTGGTGATGACACCAAATATGATGTCAATGAAACATCAAACTCCTGTCAGTGCAAGTCTAGAAGGAGTAGTAAGACAATTGATCTCGACATAAACAAAATCCATAAGCTAAGCAGGCAAATCTTCAAGTTAGAAAACAAATGAACTCGTGCACCTGTACTGTTATTAATCAACCAGGTCCAGAACCAATCAAGCAATCTCTCACTCTCTCATAAGTCTTTTCCAACAATTTATTTAAATTTGAGGAGGAAAGTTGAAAAATACAGGCAAACCATTGGAATCATTCTTTGCAAATTCAAAAATACATGCTCTCACTTTCATATATCCTTTCCAGCAATTCATCTAATTTTGCAGTGGAAAGTAGAAAAATATTGTCACATCCAGTTGAACCATCCTTGGCAAATCAAAAAATAAACATTATCACTCAGTTCATGAAAAGCTATTTACCTCAATCACGAAGGATGATATTAACATATGAACTTGATGGAAATTTTTCTGTGCTAAAGAGCAGTCATCTAAGAAAATACCAAAAGAAAAGGCATACCTATCTTAATGTTCTCATCCTTGATTCCGATAAATTTACGATGAATTTGTTCCCCACATTTTTCACAGTTTTCGAGTTGCTTCTTCCTTTCATCATCTTTAATTTTCGTTATCAAAAGATCATCAACTCCACATGTGAATCCATGCATCTGAACCAATAAATAAACCACTAAAAATATGATAATGCATGATAACAGACTTGACACAAAATTAGCACCTAAAGCAAAGATTTAATATTTAAGCTCCCTAACCTGCAAATAAGCAGTGAATAAACGACTGAAAACAGAGAGCAGGGTGCCAGCTGCTTTTGCACCAAACAATTCTTGAACTGTGTGCACCAAGCCGTACTCACCAAACTGGGCCTTGTCAATCACCCCTTGGACCAATACATTCCTAAAGATAATCATCTTATCATCTTCAAGCTGCTTTTCTTTTGGATTGACTTTGCCAGACTCTTTTTCCTTCATTGGTTTGCTTACACCAACTTTTTCTCCATTGCTAGATTTGCCATTCTTAATTTTACTCTTAAAAAAATCATACGAGAGCTTCCCACCTTTCTCAACAGTGAATGGTGGATGGCCCCTTGTAATGTGATTCAACACAGCAGTAATCAACTGAAAAGGGCAAGGTAGATTTAATCAAGTTAAAAATATAGTTCCCATTAATTATATGCGGAGCACTTCACATCCTTGCACTGGTTTTTGTTGTTTGGTTACTGCATTGCAGGCAGTGATATTGCATTGCACTGAAATTGTGCACAACTAAATGACCACATCAAACTGCTAAGCAACCAAAAAAAATTGACAGAAGCATGACCCATGTTGAAAAGTCAAAGAAGTCTTTGACCATCATATTCATGCTTCAGGATCCTAAATAAAAATGTCAGTTATTTCTTTCACATTTAAAACTATTTAAAGAGTACAAAAAACTATTAATAAATCCAGCTGGTATTGTCATAAAATGCTAACCTGTTTTCCTGACCACAGATAAATGGGTTTCCTTATTGCAGGATCAAGGGTTTCAATCTCATCTTCATAACTTAAGAATATAACTTTTCGGCCAGCTCTGCCACTAAAAGATGTTGGACGAGCATTTGACACACCAGAACTATAAAGCAGTTGATAAACTTCATCCTCAGTCAAAAAAGTGTCCTTCTTTGTTAAAAGCACAGCACTAATAATATGATCCTGGTACATTCAAGAAATAAATTTGATAGTTCAGTGACATGTACACCAAATATATCAAGCAAGACAAGGAGAATAAAGGCCATGGTTAAGGGTAATCATCATATGAAACCTGAATCAAGGATCTAATTGGTTCGCCATTGGAAGGCCTGACATATTGATTATTTGCATTAACAATGTTGTAACCTTCAGCTCGAGAAACTTCATCTTGTGGGAAATGAACATTCATTTCATCACCATCAAAATCAGCATTGTATGTACTGTATTCAGAACAATAATTGAAATTAGGATTGCAAGGACAATCTCCTAATTTTATCTAAAAAATGGTACAGGCACGCATGCAAGTACATTTATGCATATGTTCATGCACTGCACATTGGGTATGAGCATGCATATATCATATGTATAATATCAACCTGCAATTTGCATAGTGCATGCGTAGTGTCTTCTCCCCCTTCAATACGCGAACTACATGTGCCATTATACTTGGTTTGTGAAGTGTAGGCTGCAATGAAAAATTCAAATAAGATAAAAACAATAACAAAGAAACAGATGTGAAACATTATGTAGAACAAGTTTTAGTGTTTTCATGAAAGCAACAGTAAGCAGTAAACACAACTTCACAGCCTGGATAAATTAATACTCTTCTTGTGATAGAAACCAATTCAAATAATCAAGCAGGGTTAAGAATGTTTTTAGGGAAAAAAAAGCATTCAAACATTGACTATTCAATTCAGCTATAAAATGGCACTTCTTGAAAGAATGCTCTGCCCAAACATTTCCCTTCAGCTATTCAATTCAGCTATAAAAGGACACTTCATAAGTCTTCCACCTAGGCATCTCACCCTTTACTGATGGAAACTTGGCTGCCATTATCTTCCTTCATTACCTCTTCTAAAAGCCAAATCTTAAAAGATAAAGCTCAAATATGCTTGTTGTGTGCCACACCCTGTTAAAGATCAAGACTGCAAGTTGTATGCCTATCATTGACATAATGAAACAGGGTCCTAGGCATGCAATTGAATCCAATGCTGCAAATAATATTGCAAGCCATGCTAGTAGAAGATGATCAAAATATATAAAGTATAGTTACCAAAACCAGCATGTACGAGCATAAATAAGAGCTATCACCAGAAACAGAATCTTCATGTCAAATTAGATCTAACAGACTAAAGAACACTTTTTTTTAACTCATAATTATGGGAACTTAAAGAATTATGACATTCAGTGAGATGCAAAGAAATTTAAACAAGTTGGAGAAAAATGGTAAAAGGATGATTGAACAAGTAGTCATCCAGGCATCACTTCCATGTGAGAATATCTCCAGTGTTATCCATTATCACACACAACTTTCCTCTTCAAAATTTATAATCTTTATTCACCCAGAAGCACAGATTTTTGAAACAGTCAGCAAGGGAAAACATAACACTGAATATAAGCCGAGTATTAATTAACAAAACAACAGATAATGCTTCAGCTCAAACAAATCCTGTAATTCTAAATATTAAGAATCACAAAGAGAAATCTTCCATGTGTCATCATAGATATGCACACTGAATGAGAAAAATCAAGTTGGATGGTTATTCACCTGTCGATTGACAAGCACAATATCTCCATCTTGCAAATGGCGATATACAATTTTCCCTTCATATTCATAATCAAAACTCCTCCCAGATAATTTCCTTGCTACAGAAACACGCATTTTTCGATTTGGTGGAAGCTTAGTAGTAGACAGCTTATCCACATAGTGTGTAGCTCCAGGGTGACTTTCAGCGCCATTGATTACAGCATTTCTCAATTTGGCAACATTCCAGGGTGTCACTCTCTGCAAGTGCATAACATCAATAAATACAGGGAAAAGAAAGGAACAAAGCAACCAGAGATGATAAGTGATTAAAAGAACACTTAAAATCTCCACCAAAAGAGTATGTGTGCCTCTGGGAAGCTTAAATAGAACAGAAATCAAACAAATCCTATCTGTTACATAGTGGAGTAAATTTTTTGTTTGGTATTGCAGTGCAAGGCACTTTTCAAAAGTGTTTTTAGCTTGAAAATGCATTAAAATGATTTTTTCAGTTTTGTTTTTATCACATCAAAATCATCAGAAAACACTAAAAAAGCATCAATTTGATTCTTTTTCAAGCCATACACACCCATTTTGAAATGCACTCAAATGCAATCTCAAACACAAAAATAAATGATGCTTAAGACGGGGAATGCATATTCACACAAACTGATGGAATAGATATCATCAGTGACACATTAATCAGCATGTGTTTAAGTATATGACTTTAAATCATGGACAGTTCTAGATGGAATCAAAACCATATGGTACAAATAAAGTATAAAATAAACAACTACTTCACAATTACAGAGACACAGTCAACCATGTCTTGGCATGGCTAACCTTAAATTAAAATGACAAAACAAAACAAATAGGTCAAATTTATACATAAAAAGACCTAACCTCAGGATATGTTAACTTCACTGCAAAGCACGGAGGAATTCCAATCTCATTAACATCTAAATAAGGATCTGGGGAAATAACAGACCGGCATGCATAATTAACCCTCTTTCCCATCATTTTCTGCCGAAACATACCCTCCTTCTTCTCAAGTATCTGGCATATCCCAGAAATCACATCCTTCTGACCTGGACCCACAATTAATAAAAGGAATCCACTGCTTAGTTGGAGTTGATAGCTTTATAAGTAACATTAGAAACAGTGGGCATAAAACAATTTGATGTGGGCATAGACAATACAAACATAGCAGGAACAGCAAGTAACACTGTTGCATAATGTTCTGCTTACCCTTCCTGTCTACCACTATCCCAGGATTATGTAGGAGCTTTAAACATGGTAAGGTAAGTTTCAGTGCATGATTTTTAAGAAAGATAAGTGCATGGATATCAACTAGTATAACATACAACCATGCAACCATAATTTTTAACCAAATCCTAAAAAACACATGCCACCAGCATTATTTTCCATCATGGATTTCAACATAATTATCCTTGTCACTATCCATAAATTCATAGAAGAGAGGGGAGAGGCGTGTCTTATCATATAAGAGATTGTAGTATGAGCAAGGGAGGGAGCACCTGTTAGCATAAAGACATAAAAGTGCAAGACTACATAGTTTTATTGGCATGCAACATTCTCATGGTATTTTTTTTAAAAGAAAAAGGGCAGCATGCTTGTTTGACAGCCCTGAACCCACAAACAATAAAGTTGATGCATTGCTAAGTTCCCTCGAGGCTCACGAGGAGCAAGAATAATCCTAGAATTGACATAGCACAAATTAAGAAAACCCAAAAAAAGCTCATGCCCTAAAATATACACTTACATTAACATGGCATTTGGTCCATGGAATCAGAAGGGAAAGTGAGCAAGGAAAGTGGGATTCCACGCATTGTTGTGTTTGGTATGCCTTAGGAATCCAAGTTCCTAAGTCCACTTTCCCATCTTTGGGGGGAAGTGATTTCTTAGCTTAACCTAAGGAATCTCTTTTTTCAAGTGCTAGAAAGTGAAATTTAATATTACAACCAATATATCGTCCTTGCTAACAACATAAGTTAAAAATACCCTAAAATTAATTTACACATTAGTTAAACAAGTATTCATTTCTTTAACCTAAATTATTAATACTAGAAACTAAATTTAAAAGGATGATAAACAAAATTCTACTAGAAAAAGTTCCATTAATTTTTTTTATAATGAATCAAATTTATTTTATGGTATTAAATTACAATTTTAAGTATTACATTATTATATTAGTTTGTAAGATAATATTTTCTGAGTTCCCTTTAACTAGAACACATTTTTTTATTTTTAAAAAACATTTATTCATACAACTAATTAGACATTAATAATAATTTATTGTATGACAATAATAAAGCATAAGAGACAAGAATTTACTTCATGTATCTTTAAAATTTTCAAAGAAACAACAAACAAAAAATGATGCTTTCCTTGGAATCCTATATTGTAAAAAAAAAAAAATCTAAACTCCCAAAGAGTTCCAGAGGGGAAAGTACCAACCCATGAATCAAACTCCACCTAATAAAAATCCAGTCTAATATGGCAGTCATACGTGACTTGATCCTTAATTGGAAGAAGAAGTTCCTCCACCATGTAACAAGCAACTAAATTCAACTTGATCACAGCCTAACAAAACCACAAAAAACAACTAAGTTTAATTTGCTAAAAAAGCATTACAGTCACCAAGCATATTGGTTTTTGTTATGATCAACAGCCTATAGAAATTTCTCATTGTTCGACTTCATGAACTTTTGGGAGACAACATTTGTCTAAGTTTTTCCTTCTATTGCAAGGCTGAGAATAAGAAGACACTAAAACTGCTTGGGGCTTGGGAGGATAAAATGCAAAGGGAAAGGAAGAGGTTGAGAGGACAGTGGCAAGAGCCATTTTTTCCTTTGTTTGGATAACGGAAATTCCAGGAATGAATATGGGGATGTAATTATCCTCCCAGACACACCAAGCCCATCACCAATAGCAGAGAAAATGGGAGAAGAATGTTTTAGAACTATACTTTTGCCCCAACGTTTTCAAAAAAAAGGACGTTTACATGCACAAGAGGCATGAAAACATGGCAGTTTTGCAAATGATCCACTTTTTTTTTCTTTCTATCGGAGCAATTAAAATCTACTTTCTGCCTTTTTTCCCCTCCCATTTCAATTTCTCATCTAAAACTGTCAGCATCAAAATATCTTTTTTCCTTCATTACCTCATTTTCTTTCCTTTAATCCATCATCACCAAACAAAAGTTTAAAGGGGATAACCCCTGCTTACCTATGAATTCTGGAAAATTCTTTTGCTAATTACTTTTGGTTTTAGAGATCAGTTGAGAGGTATTGAGGCAATGCTCTAAAGCCTACTACAAACTGAATCTCAAATAAAGGGAGACAAAGACAGCAACAAAGAAAAGGAAATGAAATTACCCTTGGCAGTATTGGAATCAAACAAGACATTTACAGATTGCTGAAGTTCCAACCACCGCCTAGCTATTAATGGGAAATCATTGCTTCTGTGCGCATCTGCCAAAGATCCATTCAATGCCAGCACCTTGCTCAGCAAAACAGATAGAGGATGTTCCATCACCTGCAAGAAATGCCAGCACAAGTGGTTACCTAAAGAGGAGGGAAAAATTAAAACCTAAAAAATACAGGTTAGTGAGAAAGATAAGAGCATGCATCTACAAGTTTATCAGACTCTCCCTCCAAGTAATGCTTAGGAATAAAAACTGAAGTGGAACCGTCCTAAACAGAATCCAGAAAATGCATCATATCTTGCCAGCCTCCCATACCATATATTTAAACAGTCCTTCAACACCCCCCCCCTTCCCTCCTTGACCTCCAACACACACAGAATAAATAAATAAACAATCTATCAGGTACTTACAGAGTCACCTCCCTTGGTCGGAGGCCTGAATTTGATTGGAGGCACTAAAACAGTATTCAGAAAGAACATAGAATGTCCTGCCTTTTTCTTCCCAACTCCTTGCTGCTGAATGTCACTCATCAATGTGCAGAGTCGAGCTTCATTTTTCCACAAAAGCTTTAAAATATCCATTGCCTGAAATAAAATCAAAGCTTCAAAATGCTTTCCAATTTAAATCGACAAAATGGTTTCATCACAGAATATAACCAAATTGACAAATTAACAACCACCAAAGACAAACAGCAAAACAAGTTTGACAGTGCAAGAAGCATACTTCTGATGGTAATAACTGCGAGGACAAAGCATCTTTCTGGCTAGTGAACTGATGTTGCAATTTCTGGTGTTCTTTCAAATTCCTGTTTGTGGCAGACTCTTTGTTATTAGGAGATTTGGTTGCATCTTCTGCATCTATCAACTCTTCAAATGCACCCCCAAATGGCCCTTCAATTGTCTGCTGCTTAATCAGATTTGATCTAATAGCTGCATTTGATAAACCTGCCTGCAACCATCAATCAGCTGGGAAAAGTGATTACCGGCAGGGGAAATAAGCTTTTGGTACAAAGTAGAAAATCATAACTGGACCAAGTGCTCCAATGAAAAAAAATAAAGAAAACTAGGATATTTCTTAAAGACCCAGCCCCCCAAAAAAAAAGATGAAAAGAGATCAGGGAATGCTACCACATGTGAAATGTATATTATTCATCAACATAACAAGGGAAACCGAAGAGGAACAACAAACAAGCACAATGACAAGAAAAACAAAATAAACAATTCCATCATGCCTCGTTACAAAGATAACACAAAATAAAAAGGTAAAAAATTGGAATGCTAATCACCAAATCTATGTTTGAAGTTCCATTTGCATACTCAGGAAATGGAGATAGGAATGGCAACAGCAACAGCAATAATAAAAAAAAAAACATCAAGTGAATTAGAATAAATCAAATTTTAGCAGATACAAATGCAAAGGTTACAGCATTGCAGCTAAAAACCAGAACCTTTTAAGATACTGAAAAGAAGACATATAAATTGTTTAAAGTTTCTTAATGCCATTATTCAAGTACAACTGATTTTCTTGTAGCCTTGGGAGTTAACGAGTGTTGACAATATGGTTAGGAAACATCTATTAATAACAATCTGAGACAGAAGTTAAGAGGAAAAAAAAGTGTCATAAAGCAAGAGCATTGCGATAGGAAAAGAAGTTTCTGTAAAAACATGTCCACCATCACATAACCAGGAGACGAATCTATAACCAACATCCACTGTATAAATTGTTAGAATAAAAAGGTTTCCATGGAAAGTGAGAGAAGTAACACAAATATCAAAAAAAAAACATCATCAAGGGAAAATAAGTTTACAAACAAAAAAGACCCATGGAAAAGAGTGTCTATGCAATCAAATTTTATAACTAAAAAAACCTCTAAAGAATTACATTCACCACAAGTTAACCAATCATTTGTATTTGTTAAATATTTGCTAAGTTTAAGAAAATCCAACCACACCATTCCTAGGCATCAACTGAAGTTGATAAACTTTATTCTGAAGGCCAGATATGAACATTAAAAATCTCTTATTTTGCTTATAAACTGTTTATTCTTCAATTCCTATTGTATCACTGCAAATTTCAAAAAAAAATCATAGGAAAAAAATTCCTCATATAGTGTATCTAATTTCAACATAAAACCTGAAAAAATACACACCATACAATATCAACAACTCTCCTAACCAAAAAGCACAGGTGCCTAGGAACCATCTTCGAGCAGAAAGGAAATTGTTTTCCAAATTTTGAGGATGAACACCAACGAATTTATCTCAACTAAGTGTATGGTGTAGAGAACTGATCACATCAGAATTGATTATTTCTTTCTATAAATATATTTTTTCACAAAAATCCAATTCATTCTTATTCTTTGTACGTTTGATTCATGCGTATCATTTCTGCAATTTTGCATAAGCACAAGTTGAAGCATTTGTACAAGAACACACAAAAACAAGTTAAATCATTTGTATTAGGACTTAACATGCATCTAAGAAAGCAGAAATGTATGTGATAAGATCTAAGATTTCCCAAAAAGAAATGAGAAATTCAAGCAGAGAATGTGAAAATATACCCAATGAAACCAACCAAAAGTAGGCTTCCGAATATTAGGATTTGATGCTGAACAGTTCTTGCACTTCTTTGATTCCAACTTCAGAAAATTATTTAAGATAGACATTGCTTCAGATAACTGAAGGGAGGTCCATTCGCTCTGCTTTGACTGTTCATTGTTTGGATGCCGTGCTCCTGAATGAATTGTAGAACAGGATTCACTGCTGCCATCACTGTCTTCTGGCAATGAGGCTTCAATTGGTGAGAAAGAATCAAACCTTTTAGCCTCAATGACATCACCTTTTATGATGAGTTCCAATTGAGAAACAAATTTCTCAACCTTCGTAGAAATAAAAAATTCAAAAAAAAAAAACTTCAGATACAGAAGACAGGTTAAACAAGAGGGAAGAAGAAAAGAAGCATGAGGAAGCATTAGGGATCAAAACCATGCAATTTATCAAAGCATCAACATTGACTGAATGACACAAATATACCTGGTTGCTATCTGCTCTAAAATGAAAGCAGAAGAAACAGGTTCTTTGCAGAAGTTTGTGAAGAAAATTAAAGAGCAGAGGATTGTAAACTGGACTAATCAGATCTATATGGCCACAATGACCTGTGCAATTTGTTGAACGTTGACCGCATGTTTTGCAACTGCAATAAAATGATTGACAAAGTGTATCAACAGTGTGACAAAGATATGAAAAAGATACTGCAAAGGCCAAGTTTATATCAGCTACCATCAGAAAATTTAAATAACTTGGTGCGATCTCTTTTTCTGTCTATTATTTACTGTGATCCAAAACAGATGCTACCCCAAATTAATATGAAAATTCAAAAGTCTCATGCACAAAAAGAAAGAATAAAGAAGAAAAGGTCACCTTCCAAGTACTAGAGAGCAGAAGATCATTGTGAAATTTTTTATTTTTTTTAGATAAAAAAGATTGTTGTAAGGTAAGTTTATAAGAATGATGTGGTGATGAAACAAAATTGTCCAGTTGTTTTATATAGATTGCATGGATTGTTTGCCATTGGAGGCAAGTCATGGTTAGTCCAAATAGGATCAGATCTATTGATGTTTTCCTTTATGGCTTCAAAGAAAATGGAGACCATAGAATCTAGCGGCATTAAGCTGTTTCAGTTATTTTTTGAATAGAGAAGAATGCTAAAATCTTTAAGAACAGAAAGCTTAAACACTGTTTCAAGGACCTCGTATCTTGAACCTTTATTGGGTAATGCTGAAAAGGCTTTTATGGTGAATTGTTGTTGCTCTAGCTAGTTATAAGAGGACTGGAACGCTCCTTTACATAGAATTCACAAAACCTTACTATCATTTCTGGTGGTTGAATTAACACACCTACCATGCTACTCCTTAAGGTTAATATCAAGTTCATCTCCTAGCCAGATCACTTCACTTCCCACTACTTTCATATTCACGTTCAAAATAATACCTAGGACGATGGTCTTGATATCTTTTTCTTAGCATGGCCTTGTTGGCAGAACTATTCTTGCTGACCAATGAAAACATAGGTCAATTGAAGCATGGTCTCAGCACTCTTTTTTCTCTACTTTTCCCTCTCTTTCCTTCTACTTTTGTTTTTTATTATTCAACAATTTCCCATTTCCAAATTGTGCTAATGAAATCATACTGTAAATGCTTCTCTAATCCCAAGAAAAAATTAAAAAGAACCATTAGTAAAGTCCACCAGAACCCATTTTTTAAGAAAAATAAGAGTATGATCCACTAGATACAAGCCCTCTAGGAAGTTCCACGTTGAATACAACACATCTTCAAAATCTTAATAAAAACAAGTCATGATGTGACAGGTAAGGGTAGGGTTATCATTTACTGATCACTAATCATGGAACTCCAAACGGAGAATTCTTCACTATGAAATCATTTTAGCATAGAGAAAAATTGTTGAGCTTCATATTGAGAAATTAATCAACAAGCGAGCAATGGTAGTAAGTGCTGGTGCATAACAAAAGAAAGCAACCCCATGTTCAAGCACACACAAAAAAGTTGACATCTCAATACATGCACAGGCAACATAACCCTTAATATCAACAAAATTGAGCATTCAAAGCAATATCAATGAACAAATGGGTTTCTGATACATACGGCTCATCCCCTAGAGGCCCCATTGCTGGGTCATATAATCCACCAGGCACAGGTTTGTCCAAAGTATCAAGCAGTCTCGCGCTGGTAATCTTTACAAAACTATGCTTATGAACCTCTTCATCCGTTAAGAAGCTAAACGCTACCGAATCAACTGACACAGTTGCACCCTGCAAAATCCAAAAAAAAAAAAATCAATAAAACCTTCAAGGGAAAAAACTACGATTTAAATAATTTCATATTTTAAATTACTTAGCCAAAACCTTCCAAAAAACCCCAGATAAAAAATTTCAAATTACTTTCACCAACACTAAGCAATTATTTTCCAGTCTTGATTTCGCCTTTTAAATTGGATAAGTGTACAAAAACTATAAATAAATTCCACTTAATTAAACTTATTAACCAAAAAAATCATTAGCTTACTGAAATTAATTCCTTTCAAATTTAAATTAGTAAAACAAAAAGGACAAGAACGCAAGAAGCTGACAAGAAAAAAAAAGAAACCTCTAGGGAAGCCATGGAGATATTCTGGCAGAGGCCGCAACAGAGGGGGAGGTGATAGAGCGACGGAGAGGCGAGAAAAGACGGCGCCGATGAAGTTTTTTTAAGGGAAGGGCTTAGAGAGGGTTTAAGAGAGGCGTGGGCTGTGCTGCCCTGCTATTCTTTTCAAGTTTTGAAAGCATTGGAGGCAGCGGCAGTAAAGACGTGGAGTATTTATTTGTCGGAGGCGACCGTCGATACTCTTTGTTTTCGTGCTGGCCCAATTAGTGTGGTATTGGACTCTTTGATGGGCTTTTATCTCCAATTAGGGCTTCGGCCAGTTTTTGTAATGGGTTAGAATTTGGGGTGTGTATATATGTATATATTCTACATTTCATGAAAAAATCGTGGCAAGAAATATTCTAAATTTCGATAGAATTATTGGTTTATGAATTATTCTCATTCTTCGATAGTGAAAACACTAGATATAAATGGATTTTTTTTGTTAAATTAACTTCCTTTTTCTGATTTCTTTTTGGTGTGAAATTTGGGATTTTGTTTTTGTATCAAGGTTTTAAATTATTAAAAAATATATATGTTTTGATAGAATTAATCAAGTTTATAAGTACCAATAAATTAAAAAATTTATTATTTTTTCTAAATATATTAAAATCATTTGTTTCATAAAAAAATAAGGGATACCACACTCTAATTTCCAAAATCCTAGTTATTTTTTATTTTATTTTTACTTTTATTATATACACTTAATAAAATAATTTCTCGTGTATTATAAATATCATATAAAAAAAAGCCTGCAATAATCAATTTCTAAACTCCAAACATTTATATTACTTGAATTCAAATTTAAAGAGTGCATAGATTTATAGGTTAAGGCAAGACTTAGGTTTAGTTTCTTTTTTTATTAAAAAAAGCTTTATTAAACTTAAAATTAAAGGGTAGCTCTAACAAATAAAATAAAAAAGGATAGCAACATGTCTTAATAAACACATGAGATGCTTTATTAGCATTTCTAAAAATATAATTAAGACTAAAATTTAATTTGTTGTGTAATAAATTTTTGCAATCCTCAAACACAATATTAAATTTATAAATATTAGTGTATAGCTTAAACATTCCATCAATAACAATTTCTGCATCTAATTTTATACTCACATTATGTATACCTCTATAAATCAAGAACTTTAAGACATTCTTTAATCCTTAATGATTCAACTATTGTTAAAGAAAAAGAACCTGAAACCTTTTAGAAACCATATAACTTCATATGTCCTTTGTTATTTTGTATGATATAGTTAACCTCTTGTTGTACTTTTTCAAATTCAAATACTTACATCCACGTTACACTTCACAAAGCCTACTGCATATTTAACCCATTTGTGATTAAAATGATAAACAACCAATTTTGACAACTATTTGTTATCTAATAGTTGAACTAAACTGAAAAAACAGCGACCGAATTCATGATTAAACAACATCAACAAAGACATAATCAAGAAATAGTTGCTTCCTTGTTTTGTTTTCTATAATACAGAAAATACAACAATTATAAACCTCAACTTCTTTTTATGACAGCTTAGATCTAGTAGGTGAACAATCATGACATATTCTCAAAATAAAATACTTAATCTTAGGTGGTATCCTAAGATTTTAGAGTTTCATTCATGCCTCTAGTCTCACTTCCCCTAAGTTAGGAACCTTAAGCTCAATAGCCATCTTATAGGCGTACTTCACACTAAAAATCATTTACTTATTGTAGTGTTAAATAATCTTGTCATCAACATTTGTATTGGATAAAGAAATAGTCTATACAACAAGTTAATCCTTTGGTTAAAAAAGTAAGTTAATCATCTACAAATCCTAATCAAAACCAATATCTGAAATAAGATCACTAATACATAAAGATTCTAACATTTTTATTATTGGTTTTTCAATGAATCTATTTGCATTATAAATTAACCATACATCAAACTAAACTTTAGCATTATTACCCCTATCAACCCGTCATTTACTACCTTTCTTAATCACTTTTTGCGAGTTATGGATGCTTTGCTAAACAAAACTAGGTATATACCTCAAACTAGCATTTATAAAGTCCATTTTAAGGAAACATATTGCTTTAAAAATCCTTATCACTAACAAACAAGGTTTAGCAATTAATTTCCATCCTAACTTGTTAAGAAGAGTCAAGTTAAAGCAATGTAAATTCTTAAAACCAACATCGTTATCTTTTTTCCTTTTACACAATGTGTCCTAGCTTTATCAAATTATCCCACGACCATTTCTTTGATCACTACCACATCAATAGTTATTTGTTATTTTTCTACAACTCATCATAGAAAGAAACAAGTAACAAGAAAACTCTTATAATAAATATTGGTAAAGCTTGAGTCACTGAATTAGTCAACATAGTTTTTCCAGCCTAGACAATAATCTACTTCTCCGCCCATGAACTTTTTTTCATATTTGATATCTTAAGTAAGCAAATACTGAATGTTTCTTATATTCAATAAAAAAGGGTAAACCCAAATATTTTTCATGATTAAAAAAAGAAAGCATATGGAGAAGATGTGAAATATGTTGTTTGTATGGTTCCTTAACATTTTTGCTAAAATAGATTCTTGATTTCTAGAAATTGACATGATGCCCACAAATTAGCTCATATTAATACAATAATTATTTCACAATATAAATCTCCTAAGATTGTGGCCTCAAAAAGGAAAAAGTTGTCATATATAATGAGTAAGTGCGAAACTAACTAAGCACCTCTAACAACCTTAAAACCGTGAATTAATTGTTGTTGTTTAACCTTATGAAATAATACTGAAAGCCCTTCACTGTATAAAATAAGCAAATAAGGTGAGAGAATTCCTATATATATGACCTATTTCACTACCATTAAAACACGCAAAACATCTCACTGTAATGACATATAACATTATCAAGTTCACCCAATCAACCACAAATCCTAACTTTAACATAATAGTATGCAAGAAATTTCAATGAATCCAATCAAATGCCTTGTTGATATATGTTTTTAAAGCTACCTACCCTTAATTCCTTTAATTGTAGCTTTTTATGAAATGAATGGTTTTAAATGTTATCATTACATTATCTGTAATGATTATTTGTGGCACAAATAGTTCTTAATTCAAATAGATAATAAAAGTTAAAATATCTTTTGTCCTGCTAGCTAGAACTTTGGATGTTAATTTATACAATACATTATAAATAACAGTAGGTCTAAGTTCCTCCATACTTTATGGATTGTCACACTTAGGAATTATGACCATGAAAGTATTAGATAAAGTAAAAGAGAATTCATTTTTAATTAACCAACTTCAACAAGCATTACATATATCATAACCAATTAAAGATCAAAAGTTCTAAAAAAACTTTGGGTTTAATCCATCTAGGCCTAGGGATTTATATAAAGACATTTGAAATATTGTTATTTTGAACTCATCACCTTTAAAATAGGCAAGTAAGAAATCATTCATACCCGAGGTAGCATATGATATTACATAATCTAAAAGATAAGGATCTTTTAAAATTTTCTGTTAATAGCTTTGTGAAGTAATCATAAATCAGATTGTATATTCCTTTGTCATCTTCCATAATAGTTTATTCTTCATCCATTAATCTAGTTACTTTGTTCATTCATTTTCTACTTAATGTAACCAAGTGAAAATACTTTGTGTTCAAATCACAATCTACCAACCAAAAAAACTTGGCTTATTGTCTCCAATAATCATGTTTTTGAGCTAATAGTTTAGCCAGCCTTTCTTTACAAGATGCATACTTTAACATAAACTGATTATCCTATAGCAATCAAAGTGCTTCAAGTTTCCTATAACAAGTTGAAATTTCTTTTTTGAAATTCTTACCCAAATTCTTTTCACATTCCAAAACCTGACTCACACAAAATTAAAACTTGTCTACAAGATCCTAATCATATTTAATGTCCCAATAATCATTCAAAAGTTGTTTTAAAACTATTTCCTTAAACCAAATATTCTCAAATGGAAACTTATTGTGCTTAAAAAAAAAACTATTGCTTCCTTACTACTAGCAAGATCATATCATAATCAAACAAGAAGCATGTAAAATTATAAAGTTCAGCGTTGTCAAAGTAAAAAGCCAATTATCCATGCACGTAGTTCTATATAACCTCTCATGAACCCACATTAAGGATACCCAATTAAGGGCAGGTCCTTCGATTTACAATTCATATCTGCTTTTTTAAAACTTAGTATAAAGCATTTAGGTGAGGATAACTCCTTGTTTTATCCTCAACCCATAACGAGTCATTATAATCCCCGATACAAACTTATGAAAGAGTTGATCGACAACTTAATGCTTGTAGCAAATTCCAAGACTCCCTCTTTTTGTGTCTTTTAGAAAAGCTATAGAAATATGTAAATCTCCATTGAAATTTATCCACTCATTCTATAAACAAATCCACATGATTATTAGAATAACCTAACAAAGAAACCAAATCTAGATTCTTCTAAAACACAACTAAACCTCTCTTTCTACCCATTTTATTCACCACAAAACACAAATTATGTTTAATATCAACATGAAAACTATCAATTCTATTAGCATCTACTAAATTTTTAGAAAAAAAAATAATATTTGAATATTTTTAGAACACTAGCTCCTTTAAAGCTTGAGCTGTACGAGGACTACAAAGCCCTCTGCAATTCCAGCTAAAGTAACGTATAATTCACAGCAAGCCCACTTAACAGGCTTTGTATCATAGAAACATAGTCTGAACCCTCAATCCTCTCATATATGAAAGAAAGACTAGCCAAAGACCTATGAGTTTCCAAATTCATACACACAACCCCACCTTTTTTCAAGCTCATACACCAATTTTTTATTTCATCTATTAGTTGTAAGCCCATGTCTTTTAACCCATCTATTACAACAACCTTTTCAAAACCCAAATCTTATTGTTTACCCAATAATTGTTCACTCAATGATGCATCAACTCAATATGCATTAATAAAATTAAATGTCATGAAATTATAAAGATGTGTGACTGCTCTCTTTGAATATACTAGATAAGATTAATCATGTGTAATGCTTAAGATGTCACTTCTCCTTCTTCATAATTACCACCCTCTTCATACAGCTACTATTTATCGTCATTACTTATCACTTTTTTGGTGAAGCCTAGGCCAAAGCCCCCATTCTTTCACCAAATCTCCATCATGCATATAAAAAAGTTTTGCACAAAACCTATCTGAATGTCCAAAAATCTCTTGGATAAAACAAAAGGTTAGAAGATTTTCATATTTGAATTTGATAATTAACTATGAATTATCCCCTCTATGAATCTTCTTACACCGTTTTAGAAGTAGCCTAGTGTCCATAAAGACTTTTAAATGCATGTAAGTCCTCTAAACATCAATATTGTTATTAACATCATAATCTAGAAAAGTTCTAATGAAATTATCCAATTGTTTTCCAATCCTAACAAACATACAACCCATTAGCAAATCATGCACTTGAATTCAAAACTCAACATGGTGAATTAGAATTTGACATGAAACCTCCCTTTCTTTTAATTGGTGTAATAATAAAATATGATTGTTGAAAGTCATAAAGCTATTTCTAACACTTTTTTCATATCCACTAGGTGAAAAAAATTAAAACAAATATTTGTTAGAGTTAAGATCATTGATATAAGTTCATCTTCCCAGACGCCACAAGCTGACAATCTTATTATGCTTAAAATTAATTACTTTATTAGTGAGAAAGCTCTCAACTAGGCACAAATCAAAATAGACATAAGATGTCTCATTACCTTTATCCTCAAAGATGAGTTCAACCTCTTCATCATCCAAAAGTGTCAAATTTCTCATTCATGAATCCACCATATTATCACTTAAATCACACACCTTTCTAAAATAAAACAAGATTTTCTTCCCTATCAGACTAAACAAAAGGACTTCATCTAATAACAGGTGTTGAGTTTAATGTTATTTGAAAATAAAATGCAATGATAAGTGATGGTTATTTAGATGTTGTTAGAATATAAAGCAGTTAGGTTTTGTACTTCACATTAGGTTATCTATAATTTTTTTATATCAGTGAAAAGGGGGCCTAAGCCTAAAGAAATAAAGAAATTACAAGCCTATCATATATGAAAAAACACCTCGTAAATATCCACAGAGAGAAGAGTGCAACAATATATAGGAGGTTTCTCAAATTAAGTGATGTCTAGATTGAGTTTAGTAAGTCAACCTATGTCTAACAAGCCTACCTTCCCCTATATTGGATTTTATATATTCACACTTGAATAGTGACCTCTTAATCATTAGAGAGTGTTTGATATTGTGAATACACGGTTGTTTTTAAAAACTTTAAATTATTTTTTGCTTTAAATTTTTTTTATGTGTTTTTGAATCATTTTAACGTGTTGATATTAAAAATAATTTTTGGATAGATTTTTAAGTGAAAAACACTTTAAAAGGCATTCATTATCACAATGTTAAATTAACAATGAATAACATCTATTTGTTCATAGAAAAGGATGCCAAACTTTAGCATAGTTTTGATGTAGAATGGCATTTAAAATCTATTAGGTATTACAGTGGTAGTTGTTTTTCAAAGTATTTTTTACTTAGAAATGCACTGAAATAATATTTTTTTAAATTTATTATTGACATTAACATATCAAAATGATATAAAAACATATAAAAATAATAATTTGAAGCAAGGATTAAAAAACAAAATTGGAATGTGAAAACAAACAAGTTAATAACTTAAGAATGCATCTAAATCTCAAACATCTTGAAATCAACATTCCAAGCCCATTAAAGGCCAACAAGTACCCCATTTATCAGTTGATTAACACTAGTTTGTACAAAATGATGCATCAGCATTTCAGTGGCAAAGCCACATATTAATCAAGGAAGTAATTACCTTTTTATAGATTTTTTTATCTAACAAAAAAGTATATAAATAAATTTTTTTACCCTCTAGAAAATGTCATTTGACCTTTTATAATTGTGATATTTTGCAATTTTATTAAGAATTTAAGTCAATTCAATTCGGAACCAACATTAAAAAAAAAAGTAAAATAGAAATGCTCCTAGGTCATTTTAATTCCACAAAGAATCAATTATTTATAAATTTTAAATTATGATTTTAATTTTAGGACCAATGTATTAGGAATAATTCATTTTCAAAATTTATATTTTAAAATTTAATTTTTTTAATTTATAATTACTATTTGGAGTTTTTTTTCTATCTATTATGATCAATTGCAATTAGATAATAACTAACTAGTTTCTCAATAGAAAATTATTGAAAATAACTAAATATATGTATCTTAAGTTGTTGTATTCTACATGATTGTAAAGAAGTTGATTAAACAATTAAATATTATAATTTAAAGGAGATTTACTAATATGATCTATAAGATGTCCCCCCAATTCAATCACTACAAAATATCTCTTGCGTGAATAAAAGTTTTTTAACCTGTTGCCCTCGCTCATAAGAAATCCGACCTCCCGCACGGCAGCTAAGTGACGTGGCCAGTGTTTAGTGTAACAGTCATATAGCATTACAGCGCTCTGCAATGCCTAAAAACAAAGAAATAATATTGGAAAATATAAAATATATATAAAAAAACACTAAAAATATCATATTCTTTTCAATATATTTTTAAAATAAAATTTCAAAAATAAAAAATAAACTGCACCGAAAAAACATAAATTATTGTTGGATTTTTTCAGTGATTAGTGGAAACAAATCAGGGGAGTGTTCAGAAGGCTTGCATTATTGTTATCTGGGCGCCCATAAGCATGTACGATTAGAGAAATTCTCCAACAGAGCACACCACCGACCATCAAATCAGCTGCCCCACCTGGGGCACGAAGGTACTTATCTAAATCTCAAATCAAAAAACATTCACGTGTCCTTCACAAGGGACACCATAACTTCTGGTCTAGGTTTAAAAAAGACATTGCCTGAAGAGTTGAAAACTTTGCTATAATTTCAATCAATCACGTGGGTTCGGGTCTTTTTCAGTTTATTCATGTCGCTTCCAAATTGCCTTGTCCGAAACCAAAAAATTACCCCTTCCCCGTATTAATTGCTATCATGAAGGCCAGCTTCAACACTAATGCGCGTTTTGTACTGCCATTTAAAAATATTTTAAAAAAAATTAAATTTTTTTAAATTAATATATTTTTAATGTTTTTAAATCATTTTAATATACTAGTTTTAAAAATTAAAAAATTATTAATATATTTTTTTGAGTAAAAATTATTTTAAAAAATAAATATAATAACATTTATAAAGACACTCAATCATATAATGTTACAATTTAATATACATTGAAAATCATATTGATTTTATAGCAATTCAAATTTTTTTATTATTATGCTTATCATTATATATTCTTTTTGTTTAGTTAGCATTAGCTCCATGAACGTTTATATTCATAATTTATTTTAATTAATAATACAAAGATAAAAAAAAATATAATCTTATTTAAATTATTTTTAAAAAATAAAAAATTATTTTTTATAAGATATAACATTAAAAACTTTTATTCTATAAAAATATTTTTACAGATAAAAATGACAGGTTGTAATTTGAAGTTTGATTTACCATATATTTATGCTTACATATCATAGTTTTTAAAACAAGTTTATAACGTTATAATTTTTATATAAAAAATCTCATGATTTGTCTAAGATATAATGTAGTAAGAAACTAAACTTCAAGATTAAAAAAACATTATTTGATTCCTTTATTTTAGTTCATAAAAAATTCTATAATTTCTTGCTAATTCACTTGTTGAGATTAATGGTATATAACAAACAATATCTAAAATTTATTAAAGTATAAGGATTATTAAAATAAAGTATAACAATATATAAAGGTAATATATTATTCATCAAAGAAAAATACATAAGATAAGTTAAAATACCATAAATGATCATATATTTAAAGTGAGTGTTAAATTAATGTTAGCTAACAAAGAACTATAGTTATGAAGACTTAAATATTTTCAATGTTTTTTATGCAACGCAAAGTTTTACTAATCATTTTCAAATTTTTCCCTTTTACATTATAGAATTTTATCATGCAAGAACAACTATACCACATTTTTAATGATGAAATTACTTATTATCCACAAGGATCATGTATTGAAAAAAAATTACTTATAATTTTATAATATATTTATACCAAATAAGTTTATATTTTATTTTTTATATCATGTTCAAAAAGTATTTTGGAGGACTTGGCCAACATTTCTTTCGACATAAAAAAAATCAAAATGATATATGAAATGTTATTTGTGTTACTTAATTGTATAATAACATGTAATTTTTCATGTGTTTGGAAAATGATACATGAAATGTTATTTGTGTTACTTAATTGTAAAATAACATGTAATTACTGTTTTAAAATAAAATAAAGTAGCTTTATCATAGAATATATGTTTATTTTATATATCTCTATTTATTTAAAGAGATGGGTTTTTTTAATCTCTTATGTGTTCATTATTTTTTACTTTTGTTTGAAATATTAACTAAACATGACCGGTTGTATTAATCAAATAGCTATGATCAATAATGCGGTGGCCATAAGCCTTTTCAAAAGATTGGAAAAGTTTGTGTGTTTGGAGTTAATTTTAATTTAATTTTCTAATGGTTGTAGGAGTTTTTTTTTAAAAAAAAATCTGTTTTTTTATCAATGTCCTTATTGATGTTTCAATGGCGAATCAATTGTTGGAAATATTATCCAAACTAATGAAATAAAGAATTTTCGAACTCTAAATGTTTTATATTTAGTTATATAGAAATTTGTTAGAAAGGCGTGATGAAATAAAATCTTATATTTTAATTAATTAAAAAAATAAAATTACTAAAATCATAAATATAATTTTTATATAAAATTAATAGAATATATATCAAAATAAAAATTAAACACAGAGAGAAATCAAAATTGTGGAGCTCATTAAAAAATAACATACACCCACATATCATTTCAAAAAGTAATGAAAACTAATTAACTCACTATTTATAAAAAGAAAGAAGACTACCATTTTTATTAAAAAAATAATTCTACGGTTAATTAAAATAATCACATTGGATTTTTAACTACATTTTTTTATCTCATAAAAGCTAAAATAGAGCCCATTAATAAATCAATAAATGAGGAGATGAGCAGCAAGAGTATATATGTATATGTGAAACTCATCAAATAATGCAAGTTCAGTTGTTTTTTTCTCCAAAATATGACAGGTATGTAGTACAAGTGTGAATATAGCTTGTAAATCATATTTTAATTCTAGAATACTTTTATTAATTACAGTATTTTGTATTTTCTTCTTCTTTTTTACCACTCAAGCATCGCATCAGCTTCATGATGTCAACAATGGGATCAAATATATTACTAGCCTTTTACTTTATGATTATACCCTTAAAATGATATAAAAAAAATTAAATGTTTTCTTTCCTTGTACTGCATTGGGCTTTGTAGTCTAAGGCTTTAATCTTTTATGGTTTTCTAATTTATTTATTTTTTTAATTTTCAAACTATTTTATTTTTTCTTTGTATTCAATGTAAATGTCATTACAAAATAATATAATAAATTTTAATTCCGTATCTTATATTTTTAAATATAAATAATATACGTGATTATTGTAACAGGGTTATACGTGATTAAATTTTAAAAATTTAGAGACCAAATTTAGGATTTTGTACCTTGTTCATGTGGGGATTATTTTTCATAATTTTTCTAATTTTAACTTAAATCTTTTAAACTCTGATCAATTAATTTTTAAATGAGTTAATTAATATCGATACTGTGCCTAAACCCATGCAAGAATACTATCCCATATCAACTCAATTAAATCACTCACAAAAACAATTTTTCATGCCTCATCTCCCAGAGAAAATTACACAAAAAGCTTTATAATACATATATATATGAAAATATTTTTCAATTTTGTTTGCATGAAATGGCGCAATGGCCCAGGGGCAAAGCAACTGATTGTCCTTGTATTTTGAAAAAGTTTACTTATGATCTTGACGCATAATTAATTAAAATTCCAAAGAAAAAAAGGGGACTATGAGATTCCACGAGAGACTTGACCCCTTTAGACTTTGATGGATGCTTGAATCTTAGTCGCTAATTGTTTTACGGATGGGATATTCTTGAATCGTTGACTTAACAAACTCACTTTAATTTCCCGGGACAAACCCTAATATGTGAAGTCTGGGTATAACACTTGCTAGGTCCCTTGTGTTTGATATCTTATTTGCATTTTTTATCATTTTAGTTAACTTAAACCTTAGTCATTGCATTATAGGATTAACTTTCAATAATAGCTGTTAACTGAGTTGTTTTTTTTCAAAATTATTATTATTATTATTTAATTTTTAAATTTTATTATGACTAATTTGATTGAATTAACCCTTTAAATCACTTGAGATTAACTAAGTTAATATTCTAAATAATTCTAAATTAAATTCTAAATTAACATATTAAATCTAGTTGAGGTGGTTGAATATTTAAAAAAAATCAAGGAAAAAGAGGTTGTAATGCCTAAACCTAATTAACCAGCATCACTAAGTTCTAAAAATGGCAATTTATAGGTTTCATGGATCAATTAACCAATTTTATACAGTTGGAAAAGGATCATTATATGTTGGTGTCCTATCATTGAACTTTTCTGGGGACAGATTTTTCCTGAATAAGAGATCATGAGGATTGTTACGTGTCTCATTTCCGATTCTCAAGTTTTTGTTTCGCTCTCTCTCTCTCTCTTTTGAGAATGTCCTGTTTTTCACTTTTAAATAATTAAGGGTTTTGATTTTTAAATGAACCTCTATTTTAATTCCAACAGCATGATCACTTCATCGCATTATAGTAGAAGAGGAAGCCGACATTGCAAATGCAAAAAGTATTGTAATCTTTCCTTTAGAAACTCCATAGAAACTGTAATATGTGCAGGTATGCTTGGACAAGAAATTAGTATAAGTAAAAGAACGTCGTTTTCCATACCTCTGCACTTAGGTTTCCCTTTTGGAAATATAAAAACTAAATTAATTAAAAGGCACAAAGAACTTGAGAATCGAGATGGACTGCACGCTACCAAAAATTTATCAGCTAAAATATACAGATGGAGCAAGTTGCTAGTGAGCTAAATATGAATTTCTGTGATATATAAGTGAAACCAGGTTTTGAATTGATCCTCCAGATCTAGGTCATGGGTGGGAAGAAGTTTAATAAGTTTACTTTCAGCATGTTTATAAGCTACAACTAGCTGGCTAAAATATTTCCTTTAATCTTTCAACTGTCACTGCGAAAACCTAATGCTAGCTTGCAATGAACTAAACATGAATCTCTATGATATATAAGCGAAACTAGTTTGGATTTTAAATTAATTGATTTGTTTAACCCATGATGTAAGTCATAGATAAAACCAAGTTTAATAAGTTTCAATTCAACATGTTTATAAGCTACAACTAGCTAGCTAAAATATATTTCCTTCAATCTTTCTCGGCGAAAACCAAATGCTAGCTAGGCGCAGTAATAATCTTGTCATGCATTCTATATAATAAGCTAAAGAAAATCCTAATAATTTATATATTTCAAGTGTAAAATATAAAATAGTAGGATATTCGTGATCAGCTTAATACTCCTTACATTAAGTTTCTTCGTTTAATTCGTTGGAGCACAGTAACATGGCGACACATCGCCGGAGAATGTAGAACCTTGCCCTCAGCTCCTTCACAACTCTAGAGCACCTCTCACCCAAGGATCTGCACGAGTCTCGCACGCGCAGCTGGTCACAAAAGCTTGGGATATTCTCTGGTTTCATGACCATCAATTTTCTTGCTATCTCCGTCTGCTGCTTCTTTTTGTATTGAAAGAATTACTGTGTTACGTACGTACCAAAGAGTACCAAATGGAGAGGGAGAGAGAGCTAGCTAGAAGCCAGAGTGCCAATGTGAAGGAAGAAGGGTTTTTAAACCTTTATACCAGTTCCATTTTGATCCAACCTCGTAGTAGTTCTCCTGTGTATAGATGATTGAATAGGGCTGATGGCTGATTGATTGCTGAGGAAATATTTTTCTGTCATGTTTTAATCGGTTGAAATTCCGGAATAGATATTTTCAAGCCTTTAAAGGACAATGCTAGCACCCTTCTGATCAATATAATTGATAAATCCAACCATCCAGGTGGTGGTCAAGTGGTAAGGACTTGGGATCAAGGGGTTTGCTCCCTCTGTGGTCTCAGGTTCGAGTCCTTGGTTGCTCATATGATGGCCACTGGAGGCTTACATGGTCGTTAACTTCAGGGCCCGTGGGATTAGTCGTGGTGCGCGAAAGCTGGCCCGGACACCCACGTTAATCAAAAAAAAAATATATATATATAATTGATAAATCCATCCACACATCCATATTCAAAGAGTTAATTAACTCAAATTTTCTATAAAGTTCGAGTATATATTAAACATGTTCTATATATATATACCTAAAGAAATAAAAGGTGTAAAGAAAATTGCTGAATCTATTTCTCTCTTGTATTTCTTTTCTCATGTGTTTTTTTTTAACAAAAGGATCGGATCAGAAGATGTCATTGAAAAAATTATTTTCTTACTCTCTATTTTTTGGTTAATTTTTCATTAATTTATGCTGGATTGTTTTTATTTTTATAACTTACAGTTGGTTTCTTGTCACCTAACCGATGTTTATATATATATGTATAAAGCATGAATTAATGAAAAAATAACAAAAAAACCATGATCATTTTTAAATTCTTTTTGTCTTTAATTTTAAAATAGAGTAAAAACACTTCAATGTAAATAAAAATATTTGAAAAACTTTTAAATTATAAATAATTAAAAAATTGAAAAAAAAACTAACAATTTTTTTATCATATTATTTTATTTCACTTTTTTGTTTTTTTAATAAAAAACAAGAAGAAGTGACACGTATGCATTCCCCTCTCTTTAAAAGTAAAAAATCACAAAAAATAAGGTTGGCTATAAAAGAAAGGACATCTATTGCCAAGAAACCAATCATAAAAACTCAAATATCTGAATTAAAATCAAAGACATGTCTATGCATTATAGTAAATAGCAGCAAACTAGTAGTAAAAACAAAGATTGGTACAGCATTTCTCAATGACTTCTTGGTATGTAACGAGGCTTCCCTTTTCTCTTTTTTTTTTGTTGCATTTAGCTTCTCTCTATTATTATGTAAAGTAAACAATGAAGAGTGATTCACTCTCACTCTTCACTAGTCATGTTGCTTGTGAACAGTAGAGAGCATTACGTAGCCAACTAGTTGTTCCCCTTCTCATTCTCTTTCTTCTTCTTCTTCTTCTTCTACACTTTCTCGTCTGCATTGTTTTGTAAGGTGTGCAGTGGAGAGTGATTCACTCTCCACTATTCATGTTACAGAACAGTGAAAAACAACTCCCTCTCACCATTAACATTTGTCATTTCCATCGTTAGCCAAGCATTGTTGTAACGCAAGGTAGCCTGCTCTTTCATTTCCCCTTCTTCTTCTTCTTTTGCCCTCATTGGTTAGACTATATTCAATCCAAATCTAAATGCATTGAACCAGGTGTGACCCAGTAAAATAAAAAAAATTCTTAAATATTGTGTTTTATTCAAAAAAAACTAGTATTTAATATTATTTAATGACACTATATAATTATTTTAGAAGGAGATCACATGATGAGACGTAACATTTGTATAAGTACATAATGATATTGTACTTGATATTGTTGCACGCTTAAGAAGCCGAAGAAAGTGTAGTTTTTATTGTATGAATTTTATATGTGATGGAATTGCAAATAATTTAATAAAATAATAAAAAATATTTTATATAAAGTATTGCTTATTTCATGATGTAATAACAGTAGTTAAATTATAATATTTTAACTAAAAATCATCAGTATTAATATATGTTCTTTTTAGTTAATTTATAATCTCAATTTGAAAAGCATTCTTAACCAAACACATTAAATTATATTTTGTTCAATCTCATTTACAACCACAATTTCAACCAAACATATATTTTTTCAAATCAACCTCAACTAAAAGTGTGTTTTTATAAAAATAATTTTTTTCAAATTATAACCTCAACACTTACTACAATACCAAACATATTTTTAAGAGGATCATTTCAAAACCCATTTTAATTTGATGGATTAACTTGAAAATAGTAATATATATTTTAGATTGGATAAAATTTTATTTGGATAGATAATATAATTGATCTAGTAAAACTATATTTACTTCATAATTATCTAGATTTTTGATTGGATAAGGTTTTGTTTGGATAGACCATGTAATTGATTTGGTAAAACTATATTGACTTCATGGATCTATCTATATAGTTACTTAAAGAAGATTAGATCAATTTTTTTTACAAAAAAATATCATTTTGGTTCTTTTAAGAAAAAAATCTAAAACACTATTGTTTTTCTTAAAAAAAAACATTAACCCTAGGTATTTAATAACCAGAGCCTTATATGAGATTACGAGTTAAACCTAGTTTCATAAGATTTTCTAAAAGGACCAGTAACCGTGGTTTTAAATTATGGTTTTGGTCTTGGTCTCAAATGCAATTGCAATGAATTGGCTCGTCGGGAATGTTATGTAAAGCTTATGGTTATATCACATGAAAAATGTAGTAAATATTAGTACCAGTAAATATATATTAATTGAACTCGTTTACTGGCTTGTGTGTACCAAATGTTTTTTAAATTTGTTAGAGCAACGCAATTTAATTTATTAAATTTATGACTAGAATTATTCATTTTATTAGTTTCAATAATTTTATTTTTAAAAAATTATTATGTTTATTTAATTATATAACAGTAAGCATTTATAAAATTAGAACCAAAAGAAAAAAAAAAGAAACCGAAAAAAAAGGGTACCGGAAAATCAAAAAAAGGGGTAACTGTATGTATAATATACTTTCTTAAGAGAAATTAATAGCATAAAAAACATGCCTAATTAATATACTAATATTAGTATTTATACAAGTAAACTAATTTAATACAATTGATTGTAAATGCATAGCATATATTAAGAATACATGATAAAAAAATTTAAAAATATTTTTTTTTAAGTGTTAAGCGTTTAAACCCACATCCACCACAAGATAATGACTGTTACTATATTATGTAAGAGATGTTATGGGTGCATGCCTGCAAAATGCTTTATCTTCTTACAAAATGGATTAATAATATAATGAAATGCCAAGGATTAATAACATAATGAAACAGGGAAGGGAAGAGTCCAGAGGCACAGGGTATTTGAGAATATTATCGTAATTCTAGAAAGTATATTAAAATAATGTGATTTAAAAACATAAAAAAATTAATTTAAAGTAAAGAAAAAATTAAAAAAATATTTTTAAAATTAATAAACACACAGCCTACCTATCTTAGTAAGGAACCTCTCCTCTCATTGCTCAAGCAAGGAAAACGACTCCATGGCTAATAGTTTTTGGAGTTGCGATCTGGTTTCGTGGAGAACTCGAAGATTTTTTTGAAGATGATTCCACTATTATAAACTCCAGCCTTTCAAGTGCCATTCGAAGTTTCATTGCTGACATTCAATTTACCAGTGAGTTGGATTTAACACACTGTCTTTAGCGGCTGTAAATATCCTCCAACTCAGTGAGTCAAATTAAATGTGATTTGATTGTCACAGTAAAGGTAATCCAGGTTTTGCTGCAGCATGAGAATTTATTTGGGATAATTTTGGCACATGAATTAAAAGCTTCACCACCAACACTGGATATTATCCTTCCGATTCAGCTGAGTTGTGGACAGCAATCTCCGGTATAGAGCTTTCTTGGTCTTTGGGTATTCGTAAACTGATTTTCGAGTCGGACTTGGCCAATGTATTTGAGCTTTTAACGAAATAGAAAGTGAAAATTAATGCAAATTATGCTTTGATTTCAAGAGATTATGAGATTCAGGTACAGCATACTTATGATGAGGCTAATTCAGCAACTAATTAGTTGACTAATTTTGGTTTAACCAAAAGTCATTTTGATTGAAATCACTCAATAATTAGCGACCTTCTTCTGAGCTTGTATTTAATCTTGTAAAATAATTTTATCGGATTCACTTTATCTTGTTTAATATAATTTTGTTGGGCCTTCAAACCCTGATTTAAATAATAATAATAATAATAATGCAATGCTAAAAATCCATTACATTTAATAGCCATGCTCATAACACGCCTATATAAAAATTAAAAATTAATATGTAATGCTAATATGAAATCTAACTAAATAAGAGCTAAAGATTGTTTTTTTTTTAATTGTTTTAGAAATATATTAAAATAATATTTTTTTAATAGTAATATGTTAAAAAAATATAAAAAGTTAATTTAAAACTAATTTTTTAAAAAAACATAGGTAGATGAAGATACCAAACATTACATAACTCTATCCTTCTCTTAAATCTGCTACCGATCGGAGCAGGTCGCAGTGTTTTTTATTTTATTGTGAGATTATTCGGTGCATTGCTAAATCTTAGATCTGAAAAAAAAAAAACCTCTTGTGCTGCTATAGCGTTAACGAGCTATAAATCTATAAGACTTTTGAAGTTTTTTAATCATATTTGTTCGATTCTTGTTACAACAAATTGAATCCAGCCGCGGGGTCACTAAATTTATCATGTCACAAAGCTTTGAAGTATCTAATCTCCCATCTTACCAATTGTTCATCAAAACCATATCTTAAAGGTAAAGGGTTTCTACGCATATAATGAAAAAATGGTAGTTAATCTTCTGGTATGCCCACAAAAAAATTCTTTAAGAAACTAACTTCGTTAAACGTATCGAAGTCTGGAATTGGTCCTGGAATCACAATTTCTGTCATCCATGGAACCAACGAAGACTCCGACAACGATGAACACGGACCAGATTCCTCGTTTGATTTTGGATATGTGCTCCTCTTTTTTGCAATCCTTTGTGGCATGTTACTCTCCTTTTCCACAACCCACAACGGCTGTGTTTCCACTGAATCGTCAGAACCCAAACGAGGGCATGTTTTCACCGCAATATTTGTTTTGGTTACGGTCCTTGATTTCCTTGGTATATGTTGCGGGAAATAACCAGCCTTAGAGTGGAGGTTATTGACCGGAGACTGGAGATTAGGGTTCTTACATGAACTCTTAGGTGGCCTGCCTCTACCGCGCTGGTTTATCATGATCTGCACTGGGGTTTTCTTTCCTTTTCAATTCAAACAACAATCCCTTTCTTTCTCTCTATTTGAGGTTCTAGAGAAGAATTTATATTGGATAATGATTATCTAACTCAAGGGGGTGGTTGTCTTGTGTTGTGTTGTGTTTTATAGCTGATTCATCATTCATTCACAATCCTAGTCGTATAAGGAAACTTGAAACCCCCGATATTACTTTCCTTATACCACATGGTATTCTACTTAAAAGCCACCGCCTACTCAACAATTCCATGGCGGTTAGATGAAAAGGATTGATCCTGGCCGTCTAGTCTCTAGGCAACAGTAATATCTGCAATCCATTTTTTTTTCACAGAATCCATCGTCATAAATGACCGATATTTCACAAAACGTGTAATCATGGTATATCTGGAGAACTTCTACCCCAAACGACATGCCTGCCGTGAAAGGAATTAAAATTCCTCTAGTCAGCAAATCAAATCTCATCAATTCTATAGCACAAAGTGTCCGCGTAGTGAACAAGGCATGATAAGGCATTATATAAAGAGTAATTGAATCAGGCAACAAAGATTGGAGGTTACATAACATTTGAACGATTATTTTACAGCACCGAACAGGGTTCGTCTGCATTCCATGCCCAAAGATGTAAGAAATGTTTTGAAATTTAGAATCAAATCCTTCAATCATTGAAGGTCACAGATTGAGTGCATGAGTTTAAGAAGCCAGAAGTCACTAAAAAGCGAGTTCGAGTTCGGACCATCTGAAAGGCGCGCCAGAATGCGGGCAAGGGAAAACCTGTAAATGGGTAAAAAGATCATTCTAATTTAAGCAGTGTTGCACACAGGTCATGACCATTTTGGATACATTCTAGAGAAAATAACCTATTTGACTGGCAAATAATGAATTGATGTGAATACAAACTTTGCTGATATGAAACTATGACTAGTTTAGGGTGAAAACTCAAAAGGTGAAACGCGGGGGGGACACACAAACTACATGTATTATCACAAAACTGATTGCAAATGACTTGTCAGTGCACGTGAAAATTGATAACCACTGGACTTAGTTCTATTTGTCATCTCCTGTCTAAGAAGGTTTTCCTTCGTACTTGGGCTTTGCCGCAGCAACTTTGGCAGTTGTTGAACGCTCTGACTGAGAAAATCGAATCAAGATGTACATTAGGAGAGTGACAACTGCCAAACTAGACACTGCAAATGCTACACCATTCCTTGAGGACAAGAGTGAAGACCGTTGAAGGAATTTAAAGGCCCCAGAAATAAGAAGGCATGCCCAGGAGGTAACAACCTGGTCACAGCAGTCAGTCAGATAATACTCCATATAAGAACTACAACCACTGAATGCCCAAAGGAAAAACAGGCTACACTTGACTGGTTAATACAAAACATCTCACCACAAGAGACTTCTTTGGTCGACCAAGATCCTGCAATTCTTGATCACTGAAGGTGTCCTCAGCCATATGCTTGTCAAGTAATGCATCCTGGTATTCCAAATAGCAGCAAGCAACAATAATGCAATTAGATGTTGCTATATAAATGGTTGAACACCAGTCTCAAGAGCAAATAACAGTAAAGTCTACATCATGTTCCTTCATTTCAATGTTTCATATAAGATACAAGTGCAATTACAGAAAAGAGCAGCACTGAACAACACAAGTTGAATAGCTATACCCACCTTAGCCACAAAAATATCTTTACACCATTGTGCAACACCGTCTTCTGTTTCAGGCAATTCCTTCATCAAATGCCGCTTTACATGTACATGTACCTGCAAGAGAGTAACATCGAATTGTTTCCATCATATGAATTTGAAAATATTTGCATGTGGTCTGACCCTTCAAAAATTCTTAAAAATCCAAAGTCCCAACTTATAAGATTCTTTCAACATTGTTGAAATATTTTCTGAATGACATGCCACTTCAAACCAATGATCATAAAATGCAAGTGAAATATGATGGATCTATCTTCACTACACTTCACACACATATTTTTGAATTGAAATAATACATCTAAAGATGAAATGATTTGAATAATCATAATAATTACAACAAAAAAATTTGCAAACCTTCAACAAAAAGTGAACTGATTCATGCAGTTGCATAATAAACCTTGGTTACTCTGGAGGCTTACCACAGAAGATTTCCCCTTGAAGAGGTTGAGCATCGTAGGTGGAGGAGAGCGTTTTGGGATAGCCAACGTTACATCATAAATGGCTGGTACAAATGAGCGCATGTTACTTACTGCTGAAACAAATCCCTGAAAATCAACACAGATATTCATTACATTCCAACAACTGCATGAAGTCAATGGTGCCTAATTGATCCCTGAAAGTATGCACACTGCTCTACTTTATCCACTTCATCAAAAACTATTTTGAATAAAATAAAGCCAAAGCATGAGGTGTCTGATTTAGCAATGTAAGATGTTTTCAATTATTCGCTTCCTTATGAAATAATTAATTAATTTGTTGGGGTTGGGGTCAAAAGGAGCCCACAAATGAAAGGCAAAGTAATGAAAGAACTGAATTCAGAAACCATGCAATGAGAATTTGACCTTCGTACGAGGAATCAAAACATTTCTAGGGATTGGCAGCCCTTGAGAAGCTGCATATTCCTGAGCTGCTAAAAGCTTTGGCAAAGTGAAGCGAGTTCCTTCCACAAAAAGAGCCAGCCAAAATGGACGAGGAAAGTCCTTTAGCCGCTGGAGACCAGACTGCATATAAGAGTAGCAGAAAATTCAAAATGGTATCAACAAAGGCACATGCACACACAGATATTCAAAGGATGTGCAAGTCTCTGGAAATGTATATGGTGATGCATCAAGTGTCTACTTATTATTGTGTAAGTATGTCTAGAATATATTTATGCATACCTTTAATGTGTTTTCATCCTTGGCCCAACTTCTTTCCAGAAAGAGGTATTCAGAAAACCACATTGACCAACCTATCACCTGAATAGGATGAGCACAGCAATTGTCCTTTATTGATAAGCATTAAAAATACAAGTAACAAGGCAAATGCAATCTATTTCGTGAGTGAGCATTAGCAAGAGAGAGATGATTTAAGCGAAAAAACTATGATGCAAATATGTCATGCCAAAGTAACATCAAAAAAGAATCCTTACTATCAAGTATGGACGTGCTAAATCACATTGTTTAATTATTATTTATCAAACCATGTAAGAATCTAAAGATCAGTTGCTCAGAAGGAAAAATCTTGGTGATGACAACAATGCTTCTTATGTAACTGATTATATTTAAATGTGGGCTACTTTAAGACAAGGAACACTGAGTAAATGTAGTATGAAATCACTCCAAAGTTTCACAATGATTAAGCTCTACCAGACCCACAGTTTAATAACACAAGGCCAACCTTTTGCAAGTGAGAATGTCAATCAAAAGCTTACAACCATGCATGAGAACTAAACTTAATTTTTTTTTAAGCATTAAATTCAAACACAATATCAAGATGTGCAAGGATATACATACCGGAAGAAATTTGGATGATTTCTTCATGACAGCTAATGCACTTCCCAGACATCCTGATCGCTGTCACAAACAACCTCAAGAATCAGTTAGCAGTGGAGAACTTGAGAAAAATAAACAGAGACAACAGAGAACAAGTTAAAATAACTTTATGGCATGAGCTTATATGATGTAATTCTGCATTGTAGATTATGATATCACTTCATGAGTAATATATAGAATTGAACCGTTAAAATATATCAGTTTGAGACGTGTGCGATATCATGTGAACTTAACGAGTGTGCTAGTTTGTATATCTATCACAAGTGTAAAAAAAGCTGCCATCAAAAACAAACCTGAGCCAAAACCCATCCAACAAGCCAATCAATATCACTTCTGTGGTTGCATATAACAAGAGCGTGTTCTTTACCTGAAAACTTAACATGATGAGCAAAAAATGAGCAACTAACAAGATTTCTGAAGTAGAAAAATATCTATCCTCTAAAACATAAGAACAATAGCCACCCAGCTTCTTGGTCAAAGCAAGATTAGACGTACCCATTAAACGGACGGTTTCCTTATCTGTGAACACTTTGATCTACAGAAACAAGGATGCAGATAAACAAAATTAACTAGATAGAGAACGAAAACTAGAGCATAAATCCACAGACATCAGTTCCATTTCTAAGACAATGCATTGCCGAAAATTTGGCAATTTAGGAAACAGGCATCCCATGAACACTTTCAAAAATGTTCGAAACATGATTCGGAATGACAGTCTAAAAACATTAAAATACTGCAATCGCCAAGGATCCACTTAAGCATCCATTCTTACTAAAACGTATAATAATCTTTTTAATCGGCATTTTAAGCATCTCAAAATCATATACACATCTAATTTAAAACACTAGAAATGTTATTCAATTGATATTCCACGCAAGCAAACTTTAGCAGGGGGATTAAAAACCTGGACTCCAGCCCACCAATCGAAGATCCAAACAAGTTCGAGCCATAACAATTCCGCTAATTGTCTATTGATTTTTCTGTACGTGCTCTTTGATAAAGGCCGAATAAAAACAAAGCAAATTGCCTGCAAAATAAATAAAAATAATCGCTGAGTCCTCCAAAAGAATCAATCCACTCCGTTTTTAACCAAAAGAGAGAGAGATTCAAAACCTAGATTTGAGATTTCGAAACGGAAAACAGAAATGAAATCTGAAGTTCAGAAAGAAAATTGCTAGTTAATATACCTGAATAATATTAACAATTAAACCTGAGCAAAAAAAGAGAACGCCTAGCGGCAAAATAACAAGCGCGGCTCCAATCGACATAGCCAAACACCTTCACCAATTAGAAGATATAGAGGAGAGATTTGAGGGTGGAAAAGGAGAGGAGATTGTAGGTTTGGATTAAAATGTGAAAATGAATTTTAGACGAGGAGTGTCGGGATCATTCACTGAAAGTGCGTGGACAGTGCGAGAGGCAGAGCTTTAATAGCGATTATTTCTCATTTCAAGGGAATCTTGTCAAACACTCTCTCTCTCTCTCTCTCTATGGGTTTCCCCGTCTTCGAGAGAGAAAAAGATCCTGAGAGAAATTAATTCCGTTTTTAATTTACGACTCTCGTGATTATTTTATTTATTTTTATTTTATTCATCTTTCTGTTATTACGTGGTGGTCGCTAGGATCACAGTAGTTATACACAAATGGAGTTTGAATTATATTAATATTTTAAATATCTATCCATTATACAGGGAGTTTTTATATTCATTCAAGTATTTATCATTCGAATATTATTTATTCTTTAATATAAATAAGAGAATAATATAATATTTGAGATGTGTGTTTACATGTCTCAAGTAAAATTATAAAGCATGTGTATACATGTATTATATAAATATTAATATATATGTATATGTATATGTATATTTAAAAAATATAAATACTCTCTCTCTACATGTGTGTGTGTAATACTCAAGAGTTAGGTATCGTATGTGTTTCACGTTTTAACCACATTTTTATCTTATTTATTATTTATTATATAATATAATAAATCAAGAAAAATTATTTATTTAAATTATTATATATAAAATTAGGATTAAATTATCAACCCTAAACATTGGTGGTTTCGTCAGGTATAGGTGCATGAAATTTGGATTCTTTATTTTTTGTTTTCTCCTCAAAAACATTATGGATATTACCACGGGAATTAATTTTTTTTCTTACTTTAACCTGGATTGCCGGATTGTGTGAATCCTGTTAACCATGGCAGAAAAAAAAAGGGGTTATTTTAATCTATTATAATCCAATTATTAAGTACAAATTGGACTGGTTCTTCATCTGACTACTTAAGAAAATTTCATTAAGATAAATGGCTCAACCAATCAAAATAAAGTGGCACACATGTTATATATCAGAATTATTTCAATATAGATTTGAGAATGTTGTCTTAGTTTATTTATAAGATGATGATTATCTAATATCTATTAATTGTATGTACTTATCTGATGAGCAACTTAACTCATCTCTTATCTTGGCTTAAGGTAGTGTTTGTTTATGTGATTCTACTGTATTTTTTATATTTTATCTTAAATTATTTTTTTATATGTTTGGATTGATGTGCTAATAATAAAAAATAAATTTTAAAATATAAGAAAATATTTTTATTTTAAATAAAAAAACACTTTAAAAAACAACTAAACTAAAAAGCAATCAATACATAGACCATGTTATGGGGTGCTGTAACTTGTTTCTTGATATTTTTTAAAGTATATTTGTTTTAAAAAAATATTAAATTGATATTTTTAACAAAAAATCATTTTGCTCCACGACACTAACCACTGGTTAGCTCACCTTAATATTAGGAATTCTTTTTATTATCCTTTCTTAATTTTTTTTTTAATTCTATTCTCTTAGTTAGTTGGGAGGTTTATATATGGAGTTGTGATTATCAAATAACTTCACACGATATCAGGTGATTTTACACGATATCAAGGACAATAAACAAAGTATTGGTATTGTTGAGATAAAAATGTAAATGACCAAAAAATATAAATGGTTAATTAACCTAATTTACAACGCCTTTTTTTTTATATTAGCATTCGAGGAAGAAATAGTTGTGGTTAATTAACTTACCTCACAGCACCAGATATTCTTAATATTGTAATCCAAAACAATACACAAAACCTAAACATTAATTCATGTATTATTAAAAATAGATAATTAGTTAAATATTTGTAAAAACAGGAACACATACTCAATATTACAACACCTTCTTTTTTTGTTCCCAAATAATTTCTTAGGATCTCCTTATTTTTTTGCCTCTAAAACCATCTCAGATCTGCAAATAAATTCATCAATAATAAATATAAAATTGTAAGAAGCAATAAAAAAAATAGATTTCATTTCTTTTTTTCTGCAACCACAAAACAAGGAGATCCCATATCATGTATTAATTTTGGTGCCGTTTGTGAAGAAGACAGGCACAAAAGATATACAAAATTGTTCATGGTGAAAGCAACAAACAAATAAAAAAAATAACATTTTAATCAAATCTATAAGATCAAAAGCTTGCAAAGACATATGGGGTAGAAAAAAAAGAAAGGGAAATTATTTCTGACAGTCGAGGAGAGAATGGTCGCAAGAGACAAAGATCTCAGATTTTTTATGAGAGAGAGGAGGGATCTGCTAGGTGAAGAAACGATTGCAATGCATTTTTGCTTTGATTTTTAAGATGAATCATTGAGCTGAATTTTTTACGGTAAAGAGGAGAATAGTCGCAAGAGACAAAGATCTCAAATTTTTTTGTGAGAGAAAGGAGGGATCTATTAGGTGAAGAAATGATTATAATGTATTTTTTCTCTGATTTTTAAGATGAATAATTGAGCTGGAAAGTTTGATATTCCAATTGCTTCTTTTTTTTACCTCTCTCAAGGGATCAACTTGTCGATGGATCTTGAGAGATGAGGTTAGTTGTTGTTGTAAAGCACAATTTTTCAACTTTTATTCAACCAGAGGTTTAGCCATAATTGTTGATGGATGCCACCAAAATAAAACCTAGTTTTTGCATAACCAAACATATAAAAACTATGATTTACTTTAACTTTAGGTGCAGCTGCATTACCAACAGCAATTTGATGTTATGTCTCTCCATGTTTGAAAACATATTTTTATTTTTAGTTTTGCTTCTAACAAGACATTTTAAGATATTTTAACTCATTTTATACGATATAAAACAAGATTTTAAATGATAACAAATAGATGAATATTTATTTCTTCTTTTAAAAGATATGTATGAAAAATAATTGTTTGGTATTATAATAGCTTTTGCAATTCTAGTTTTAAAAAATATGTTTAAAAAAACATTTTAGTATTTATAAAAAAAATATTTTTAATTAAAACTACTATGAAAAAGATTTTTGCATGTAAAATAAATAAAAAAATACATCTTCATGAATGAAAATTATGTTGTTTTAGCTTGTATTGATGAACAAAATAATATTGAAGTTATATTTGCTCATTTATTTGAGAATTACAAGTTGATAAAAAAGTTAATTTTAATATAATGAGAAAATATTTCATTTCTTTAAATTTAGCCAACTTAAAATGAACCAAAAAATCCTTTTAAAATGAACTAAAACACTTATTGGACGAGGACTAATAAACCCGAATCAAATATATACCTAGTACTTAAGAAAAATTGATGTATTTATTATAATTCAAATCCATTGTAAACATAAATACATAGACTTAAGCAACATGCTGGGAAAGGCACATCTAGACTAGACGTGACATGCCCAGCACCTAGCAAGGGTGCTAGGCATGCACCCCACCACTTTTAGGTCTAAATGTGCATCACAAATCTGTAAGTTGAGGCCATGTATCTTGATTTATTTTTTATTTTTAATGAGTTTAAATACCTTGTCAGAGGCCATTACTTGCAAGTTTGTAATTTTTTTATTCTTAATATTTTTATCTTATGTATTTTTAAAGTTTATCTCTCTAAAATATTATTTTATTTTTTATTTTTTAAAAATTACTGATTTTATCATAGAGAATCCTCACTTCTATTAAAAAAAAACATTTTACTAATATTAACAATGTTAATTTATGAGGCACTATCTATTACTGGTAGCCAACTACCTAAACTTTTTATATTGAGTTATTTAACACTTTAATTAAAAATAATAAATTAAATTATTTAAATCAAGATATTAATCAATTATTTAAAATATTAAATAAATATCTTGGATTTTCATAACAGTAAGAAAGAAACATTGATTCTACAAATGAATTCTAAAAATACAATACTCAAGTATTTTTATTTGCATGCAAAATGAAGTCCAGCCATGCATAAAACAACAAGTCAGCATCGTCAACAATCCACGTACTGGCTAACTTTTAGCCAGGAGTGGTGGCAATGAAGCCTGTGGTCACGAGCCACGTTTGCAACCTGACAAAAATCAACCTACGAGTGTCTCCAAAACACATTTCATTTAATCAAACGTGACGGCTCTTGGGTCCGATATTCTTTAGTTCTTAACTTCTAAACAGTGGCGTGAAGGAAGTGGCAAAAACAATGACGTGGGGGAATCGGCAAATTTGCCAAATGATCAGAGACCTTTGTTTGAATTTTGATGGCCATACATGGGACAGCAATCGCGAATGGTGATGGTGATCCTGCGCAGTAGCTTCCAATACACGTAAATCGCCAAGGAAAACATATTTCGTTTTTTGGAACAGCAGAGAAAAATATTGATGTGGTATGGTTTATGTGTATATTTAATTAAGCTTATTTAATGTTTACGAAATTATTATGTATTTGATTTAATATTAGTATTGATATGGTATACGTACCAGGAATTATTAGTAGAAAGGTAATGCCTGTATCAAGTGCTGTATACAAACATGTATAAATTTTTGAGTTAGCGTGTTGCAGTAAGCTAACTACAGTGTTTATCTTCCAAAATATTCCCCTCGTTAATACTATCAAAGCTTCACCGCCATATTATTTTTCAACAAAGTGATATCTGAGCTTGAGAGAATACGGTGGCATATCTTCTTATTTTCTTTTTTCCTGAGCTGTATAAATACATTTCTTTCTTTCTTTCTTTTATCTGATTTTATGTTTTTTCTATTGGAAAAAAAAGTCTTTTTTTTAATAATCTTTTAACTCTTCCTTTGATTTTTTATTTAATTATATATATACATAAAAAATTAGTTTACATTTAAAATTTTTTATATATTTATTTTTTATTAAAAAAATATATGACCCGATACATATCACAAGTCAAACAACCAGTGAATACTATATTTGTTATAAATATACATGGGAGGTTCTAGAAAGAGGCTCTGAAAAGGGAATCAACAAGTTCTCACTTTAATACACGTGCTTACATAAAAACATGTTTTAGCACCTCATATTGTTAAAAAACAAAATTCAATATTTGATCTTGATTATTTCCCTATCTTATTTGGATGGTATTTACTCCCCTCCCCTCGATTTACAAATAAAACTCGAGATGGAGACATCAAGATGTCAATTGAGTTATTAATATATGAACAAAAACTAATTTGGGACGAAAAAACACTGTCGCTGGCACTGTAGATTCGCCCGGTGTAATTTGCTTTTTGTCATTAATTTCTTTTTTCATTTGATCTCTGTGCCTTTATTCCATTTATAAATCGTCTTTGATGATTTGTTCCTAAAAGCTCGATATCAGTTTCGCAGGAAGCAAAAAAAATATTCTCATCACTTTTCCTGGGCTGGATTTCATGAAAGATTATTCAGGTTTTTTGTTTTTAAAGATATCAAAACTCGGTTCAAAGTTTATTATTAGAAAATATTCCGGCCATATTTATTTTTGTATTTTAAAAAAAATTATTTATTTTTATTTATTTAATTTAAATTAATATTTTTTTATATGTTCAAATTATTTTGATGTGTTGATGTTAAAAATAATTTTTTAAAAAAAAATATTATTTTAATAAATTTTCAAATGAAAAATATTTTAAAAAACAACCACAACTTTATCCTTAAACATGCTTTTATTCTCTAAAAACAACAGATAAAATGTTGATTTTATGAAAAGAAAGAAAAGACAAAGAAAGATTTTTCAAGATTCTGTTGCTAGTCTAGATTTATTGATATTGTCAATAAATTTCATGTATCTAGTTTTTTTTTATATAAAATTTTTTATGATCAATATAATTTACATATCATTATTTTTTATTTTTTTTAATTGTACAAGGTTAACCTTCATCGTGGCAATCTTATATATTATTGATTTATATATTTTTTGTTTATAAAAAGATTCATGAGTTTGCTTGTTATATCTTAAATAAGCATTAATCTCTATTTCCTATAATAAATTAGTTGAGAAAAAGGAATTCATCAATGCTTTAGCTTGTGATTTTAAAAAATAAAAAATAAAAACATTAGGAGAAGTTTGGTATCATTTTTTTTCCTTTTCTTTTGTTCTTATAGAAACATAAAAAATGAATAATTGGTTGTCAAAATTTCTGTAAATCAAATAAAGTGGTTTTAAAAAATTGGAATAGTAGTTGTTGGTTTTGCTTATTATAAAATAATAATAATAATAATAAAAGTCGTATAGTTGATACCAAACAGTCCCTTAGATATCTGATTTCAATTTTTCAGTTGTATAATGATATCTCCGTAATTCACCTACAGAGTTTGATTGCTCCCTTAAAAAAATGGTTCATAAAAAGGGAGTAGAGGATTTTTTTTAAAAAAATTAATTTTTAAACCAGGAACCAAAAAGAAAGAAAACACACCAAGGAGGCTAAAAGGTCATCCCTTCTAACGGTCGAAAAAAAGTCTTAAAAACTCTACTCGTTGCCGCTCCTGACGTTACATAATCCCCGTGACTCCTCCAGGCCATTAGCCATTCATTTACCTTCATCAAGATCCAAATCTCGAAATTGAATTCCTTTGTTTTATCAGTTTCGTAATCATAATCCATATAGATCGCACAATCTTTTGTTTCTTACTCTTTTTTGCTTCTTTGGCAGGTTCTTTCAACGAATGGAGCCAGGAATCATTGATTGGGACAGCATTGATTCTGTATTCATCGAAGATGACACTTATGAGAACATGAATGCACCAAAATGGGTCGATTTATCCGCCTTTCCTGAGCAACCTGTCAATGATGAAGCTTGGTTCTGCAAACCTGGTACGACCCTTTTGAATTCCCTGAGTTTGGTATCCAAGAAATATTTCTAATGAAAGAAAACCAAGTAAAATCTCTTCTCCATTTGTGTTGGGTTCTTACACAAGGGATTTGCTTGTTGATTTACAGGTTGCAAGCATCCAAAGACTGTTGAAGCTTATCTCAAGTCAAAACGTGGTTCGAAGGTCTTTAATCTATCTGATCAAATTTATAATTAGGTTTCATTTGATTTGATTCCATATATCAATTTATGAAAACTTGGTATACCTTTTTCTTCCCCCTCAGGTGAAATTTCTGAAGTCTGTTACTGTATCTGAAATGCTTCCTTTCAGGGAGAGGAATCGCAGGTCTGAAGTTAATCTAAGATCATTTAAAGAAATGAAAGCAACATTACTGACTTCAAAAATTCAGTTTTTAACTGATATTTTTTCTTTATTCCAGAGACGCAAGGCTGAAAAAAGAAGAAATTCCCAATCTACATACCCTCAAAACAAAAGGGTACAAATCTGTTTACAGTTTCAAGGAAGATTGTGAAAACAAGAATCCGAACTTATCTAATAGAAAACCTGATACAGGTAAACTGCCAAAGAAAGCAAACATCAGACTAAGAGAAGCTAGGGACGATTTACACGCAAACTCAACAAAAGCAAAGCTAAGGACTACATTTTCAGCCCGGAATTTGTTAGCAGGGAAGGAAGTATTAAGTCAGATAAAAGAATTCTGCTATGAATTAAAGAGCCTGGCAAAGAAGGGGACGAATAATGAGTCAACGAAAAAGGTGTCTGTCAGGGTTTTGGGCGAGAAGGAGAGAGAAAAGGAGAGGATGCCATTGCTTGCGGTCAAGGAAGGGAGGCAATCTAAAGTAATGGAACAGAGTAAAAGACAGACAGGGTGGGAGAACAATGTTCGGTTTTGATCAAGATTTTGTAAAAATTATTTTGCTGCCACTTGATATTGCATACCCAAAGCTAGATAGAAACTTGAATAAGACACATGGGGTGCCATTGATAACCTAAATATATGTGATATGATCATAAACATAGAATAGAAACTGAATTATTTTGCTGTGATGGTTTCTCTCTCTATAGATTTTTATCCCAAGCTCTGTTTCTCATGAATTCAAATAGCATTTGATACAATAATCTAATAAATCACTTGAACAATAAGTGATAAAATCATCGCACATCGCTTGTCACGCGTTTTGTAAGGTTAGTGTGTATAATTTTTCTGTGTGCTGAAGGATTATATACCTTGGAATTCATCGTCCATTTGTTGAATAATGACATGGTGGTTGCACTGCGGGTTTTGATGGCAGCAGCTTGGAATCCTTTGCTGGTTGCTGATTTGGGTGTTTCGTAGTTGTTACTGGGCCTGGAAAAAGCCCAACTAACTGTCATTTTTTATCAACTCACAGTTTTCTTTTGTTAAAATGTTTTATAGATTTAAAATTATATATAAAAAATATTATTTTAATATATTTTAAAATAAAATTATTTTAAAAAACTGTAAAAAAATAAAATTAAAAAAATCCCAAGTCCCCATTTATTACTATGAAAAGAGAAAAATATTAATTCTTCCATAAACCTCAGCACCATATGAAATGGAAATTATCACATGTCAAACCTGGGTTTATGAGATTACAAGGCAGGAGGTATTGAGTTTAAGTTTTGCTACGAAATCGAGCTGATATACTTATGTTCAATTAATTTTATATAAAAATATTTTTTATTTTTTAATTTCGATATGCGCGCACATGATACCTTTAATTTTATATCCAAAAAAACGAGAGAAAATACATGTACACAGTTCACGGAAAAGAGTTTTTTTTTTTTTGTTAAGAAAAGATTTTGCCTGTTTGAGATTTTTAACATGTTTTTGAGATTTT
>SRLM01000259.1:845879-1224508 GCA_015708895.1 Populus ilicifolia
ATTTGGTAATAATTATTTTTTAAATTATTTTTTATTTGAAAATATATAAAAATATTTCTTTTATTTTTTAAAAATTATTTTTAATATTAATATATCAAATAATTTAAAAAAATTTAAATACCTCACCGGAATGTAATAACAAATGGCGGCAAAAAGGCCTGCAAGGAGATTGGGCTTGAGAGCCCAGTTCATTAACACCAGGCATCTCCAAAGTCAATAAGCTTAGCGTGTTAGACCAGCAATGTCCACTGAACAAGCCACGTAAACCAGAGCTCTTTCATGTATGAACAATTAATATTGCACTAACAGTCTTGTCCTAACGGTGAACGGTGGAAGTCGCTTATCTTTTTTTACTGTATCTAGGTTCGAGACCTAGTACATGCCTGTTATTCCCGTGATGCTTTACATGTCTACTGGGTTTACAGGGTATCCAGTGAGCTGTGGGGATTAGTTGTGGTACGTGCAAGCTGATCCAGATACCCCGTATAAATAAAAAAAGATATTCCAATTACAACAGTGACGACAACGAAGACTTTAGACTTTCAAATAAACAACATAGATCAGCAGCCATTGCCCCAGTCCACAACCTTGCATGTTGCCAGACAGCGGGATAACAATATTGTATTCCACATTCAGACCAGATTCACCTCCCATGGGACCCTTTTTTTTCCACTATACCAGAGTTTAATTTGTTTTTTATTTTGCGTATATTTTATTCTTGTTTAGAGAAGGCATCTTTTTTTTTATTATTTATTAGAAAAAAGAAAAGCTGCTGGCAATCCAGCCGTCTGTAGTTTCGAATTTTATTTATTTATTTTTTGGATTAGTTATGTTTAGACAGCTGATTTAAGAGTCCGAGTGATAGCATCCATGCACAATATTTCTGGCAGAACTAGACTGGTGATGCTATTTCAAAAAAAAAAAAAAAACTCGACAAGAATAGACTACAAGACAGGCTATGAGCAATCCAATCATATAATTGATGCAAGAACTATCGATAAGCAATCGATCATTTTATGAATTTCGACATCAATCAATCCTTTATGAAATGACCCACCGAAAAAATAGCTTTTACATTGATCATGTGCTTGGATAACCCATAATTCGGAATTAAAAAATATACCGTGATGGAAAATTTGTCCTCCTGCAATATTGTTTGTTTATTGAGATAATATTTTTTAATTTTTATTTTAATAGATATTATTTTATAATTGAATTTATCCTTTGATTAAATTAATTGTGGATTGAATTTTATATATTATTATTTATTTATTTAATCTAACGTTATCTTAATTTTATAATTTAGATTTTAATTTTTATGGACTAACTTTGGATAATTTTTTTAATTATTTTTTAATTAAATTTTTATTTTTATTTTGTACGTCAATACCAGGTTTATTGCAATTAAATTTTATTATTTATTTTATTTTTTTTATAAAATTATTTTAATCTCGTAACTCGAGTCATATGTTTAACAAATCAACTCAAGTTATTTTAAAATTTTTCTTATATTTTTTTTTTAATTTTATCTTTCAATCCTTTTTAATTTTATTATTTAATGGTTTGATTGATTAATAATTAAATTTCATGATTTATTTTAATTTTTTATTTATTGGATTATCTTAATTTTATAATCCAAATGTGACATGTTAATTTGAGTTGATTTAGGTTACTTTTTTTTAAATTATTTTTTTTTTAATTTTATTATTTTAACATTGAGTTGATTGAAAATTGAGTTTTAATTTTTTTTATCTACTCTCTATAAAATTATTATAGTTTCATGATTTAGATTATAAATTTTATATATTAACTCGGATTAGCTCAAATCAATTCAATATATTATGATCATAATGTTTAAAAAAAATATCATTTTGAATTCTTATTATAAAAAAATATATTTATATTTAATTGTTTATGTTATTTTTAAATGTTTTAAACTGATCGAGTCATATCATGTTAGTTTTTACATAATTTTTTTTTATTCATCTTGAAAATAAATTAAAAAACACTTGAATGTTTTTTTAATGTCTTTTAAAAAATTAATCTGACCCACATTAATAAATCCAATTACTAGAAATCTATTTTCAGTTCATTATTTTCACAGCTCATCAAATTTCTTCTAATCTTCTAATGTATAATCTTCCCATGTTAATAATACATTGACCGTTAAATAAATATGGTAATGTGCCCGAATAATCACAACAATCACATTAACTTGGCTGTCTAGGAAATTGATTGTTTCCATTTAATTTCTTGATATAATTGATTATTTTTTTGGATTTGAAGCCACGCAGTGATAGCATGACAGGTTAGTTCGATGATAAAAGAGTAATTAATAATATTTTATTATTTATTCTCCACACATACTTTATTTTTATTTTTGACGGGTCATATTTTTTTTTAATCCCGATGTCTTTTTTTTTAACCGAATACAAATAACAAGAGATAAATAATCATTTTTCATGAGTTATAAACTTTGTTTTCTTTCTCCTTTTCATGATTATCTCTCTTTTTTTAAAAAATAAATTTAAAAAATAATTAATAATATATCACTATTCATTTCATTTACACCATGAAATTCTCCCAATCAACATAAAATCTCAAGAATTGATTGTCATACACCTAACTCTTCACTTCCCATACAAATAAAAAAAATAATTAAATAATTTTCCTTTGATTTTCGCTAAGCATGTGCAATTAATACTTGCCAAAACATCTATAAAATTTGCCACATTTCATTCTAGCGATGGAAACTCTATGAATTATTTTAATTATACAATGACTAAAATAGATATTTTAATCGACTTAAATGCTTCTATATATATTAACAATGACTAAAATAGTTATTTTAATGAAAAATTGATTGAAACATAGCGTACGTTGAAAACCAAAAAATAAAACACAAAAACTATCGTCGGTTAGAATATAATTAGCCCATAATACAAGTACTTACTAGACAATTTAAGAAATTAAAAACTCATAACAATTGTATAAAAGTGAGTTTGTGTTTGTGGTGATATTTTTTTCTCCGAGAAAAATTATTATTTTTAATATTTTTTAATTATTTTAATATATTAATTTTAAAAATAAATTTATAAAAAAATAAAAAATATTTTAATATATTTTAAAAAAACACACGCTAAAAAATAAAATACAACAACTGCAACAGTAACAACAACTGCCTGTCATGTACATTTGTTTTTGTTCAAAACTCCAACGAGAGACTTGGCGGCTTTTGCATTGACCTTCCCCCCTCCCCTCCTCTCGCTCTGCTAATCATGTAATTTTTTTAATTAATTAACGATTACAATGCCGATCACAACCAAATTATCTATTAAATTCTCTAATTACTTGGAATCTTGCTCAACATTCTGGTAAACTCTCTCCTCAAATCTCTTATTATCCTCCCGCTCCAAGTACTTGGAATCTTGCTCAACATTCTGGTAAATTCTCTTCTCAAATCTCTTAATTTACTCCTATTTATGATTCAATTCCTCTCATTTTCGTATTTCTCGTTTTTTCCGGGTCATTTTCCCTAAAAAAACTGCAATCTCTGATCCAATTAAAGGTAAGTTTTAGCTCATTTCTGTTCAGCCTTTGCAACCGGTAATTTTTTTGTTTTTCGGACAAAGTTGTTTAGTTTTTGCTAGAGATTGTCTAGTGTGAGTTTGTGTTAGCGTTTTATGGGTTTAGAGTTCAGATTCACTGTCGTTTTTGTTCACTATGCTGTTTTTTTTTTTGTCGGAAATTTTGTTGTTTTATTATTAATTTTTTTATTCAGTTTTAATTCACGCGCTTGAATCGTCGAGTTTGGTATTTAGTGACTTGTTAACGGTAATGAATTTAATTTAAATTTTGAGCTGTAAATTTTATGCTTTTCCTGGGACTTGTGGTTTTTTCCCCGTCTCTTGGTGACTGTAATTGTGAAATTTTGTATTGCTGATTTTAAATTGATTGATTTGCAGGTGCAGTTTTGTGTTTGTTGCTGGAGAGGTGTCAGGGATAATGATTTCGAAATGGAAATGTTCATGGTCTTTGATGGCTACAATTGCATCTATAGTGGCATTAGTTTCGGTAGTTCATCTTTTCTTGTTTCCCGTGGTGCCTTCTTTTGATCCCTTCAGTGTTCGGCAAGTTAAGGATTCTTGTGTCCCAAATAATGAATCAGTGGATGGAAGGACTGGTCATGACCCGGGAAATTCACAGCCAGTTTTAGATTTAGAGCACAAGTTTCCAGCTGACTTGCATCGGGCAGTGGTTTATCGTAATGCACCATGGAAGGCTGAGATTGGACGATGGCTTTCTGGCTGTGATGCAGTTACTAAGGAAGTCAGTGTTGTTGAGGTAATAATAGTTGTGACTAATGACTGTTAATTTGAATCTGTTTGTGAGATTGTTAACCTCCATTCATTATTTGTACTTGTGGGAAATGATTATTCTTGCTGTATACACAGAGAAAGGACTTGGTGAATTCTATTGGCTTATGAGGCTTTCGTTGACATGCTCTTTCTCATCTTTTAGACAAGCTTATGCTGATATCAAATTAAAATTTCAGTCTGATAGTTAATATGGTCAACTGCTTTGATCACAGACAATAAGTGGCAGGAGCTGCAAAAATGATTGCAGTGGTCAAGGAGTTTGTAACTATGAACTTGGTCAATGTCGGTGTTTTCATGGGTTTAGTGGTGAGCCTTTTTTTCCCTTTCTGTTTTTGCAATTCTTATACTTCCATCCTTTTCCCAGTTCACGTCACATTTAGAAAACGATGCCGGTAACTAGAATAGGTTGTCATGCATGCCCCTTTTGTACGGGGAAGTTGAAGTTGTGGGATTGAAAAAGTCAGATGGCTACTTGGAAGTTGATTTTGAAAATACAGATGATTAGATTTAGCATTTCCATTTCACATTGTAATTGGTAGATGGACGGTTCTCTTGCCACATCCTGATTCCAAGTAGAGATACAGGAAAACTCTGTTAATTACAAATTGTTACAGATCTTTGCTGTGTTCTTTTTTGATAGCATGGCCAAACCTCCATTTTTATGTAATTTAAACTACAAAAAGTTTAGAATTTAACTATGGATAACAAAACAAACAATAAAGAATATTCGAAATGATATTGTTTCTGGTGCTGATGTTTCAGGGGAAGGATGCTCTAAGAGACTACACTTGGAATGTAACTACCCTAAATCACCAGAGCTACCATATGGGCGGTGGGTTGTCTCCATATGCTCTGCTCATTGTGACCCGACAAGAGCATTGTGCTTTTGTGGAGAAGGTACAAAATATCCAAATCGTCCTGCAGCAGAGACTTGTGGGTTTCAACTGAGGTGACTGCAGTTAGAATCTAAGGAAGAATATTTTGTACATATGATTTGTTCCAATTTCCAAATCCTCTTATTCATGGCTCAACATTTCTTATCAGCTTACCTTCTGAACCTGGTGCCCCGAGACAAGTTGATTGGGCAAAACCTGACCTGGACATATACACAACAAACAAAAGCAAGCTAGGATGGTGTAATGTGGACCCAGCTGAAGGGTATGCCAACAAGGTGAAATTCAAAGAGGAATGCGACTGCAAATATGATTGTTTGTCAGGGCGGTTCTGTGAAGTGCCTGTGCAATGCTCTTGTATTAACCAATGCTCTGGACATGGGCATTGCCGTGGTGGTTTTTGTCAGGTAATGTCTGTTCTTTCTTTAATTATGATTCCAGAATCACAGGTATTTGATTTGCACTGGGAAAGAAATAAATGAAAACCATGTTTACAGGCAAAATTTGTGAACAAAATAACATTTGGAGTGTTTACAAGGGCTTCCTTTCATGCGTGGAGGGGTTTTTGCCCTCCTTTCCCTTTTCCTTTTGACCCCTGTTAAAAATATGAAATTGTGGCATGGAGAACTGCACAAAACCGATGAATCTTTTGAACATTCCTGTCCTGCATAGCTGATAGTAAAACAATTTTTGGTAATATGAGAATCTAATTCAGTGATTTGTTCAGGGAAAAATAAACAAATACTAAAAAATATGTAGTATTACGCCTTCTATTTTTCTTGGTATTTGTTCTTGGTGAATTTTGGGATCCGTTGGTCAAGTGGATGAGAGGTTAGCATGCAATAAAAAAACCTACTGAATTGATGGAACCCCTAAAATCTTCTCTTTTGATGAATTTTCATTACCCTGAAAGTTGTATTTTTTGAACTAATTTAAATGTCCTTGTCTTTCTTTCAACCTACTATCTAATTGTGTCAAGATTGTATTTCTAGTGTGCCAGTGGTTGGTATGGAACAGACTGCAGTATCCCATCTGTTACATCATCTGTAAGAGAGTGGCCTCAGTGGCTTCGACCTGCTCAGCTTGATGTTCCTGACAATGCACATCTCACTGGGAAACTTGTTGAGCTCAATGCAGTGGTCAAGAAGGAAAGGCCCCTTATATATATTTATGATTTACCCCCAACGTTCAACAGTTTACTTCTTGAGGTAAGAATAACATTTCTTTTGTTTCTTGAAGCTAGGAGCAAACTTCTTATGTTTGTCAATTAATTGGTTCTGTAGGGGCGGCATTTTAAGTTCGAATGTGTAAACAGGCTGTATAATGATAACAATGCAACAATTTGGACGGATCAGTTGTACGGTGCCCAGGTATTATTTGAACTGAGATTGAGATTTAGCTTATACCATGAATTTTATCTAATGCTGTAGCTATGCACTTACAGATGGCACTCTATGAAAGTATTTTAGCTAGCCCATATCGAACATTAAATGGTGAAGAAGCTGACTTTTTCTTTGTACCTGTTCTTGATTCTTGCATCATTACACGTGCTGATGATGCACCTCACCTGAGTATGGAGGTATGCTTTCTAGATCTGGGATATGGATATGTTATGGATGCATGCGATTCTATCTTTTATGCTCATGTTTTCATAAAAAAGGGAAATGGAAGGATATTCTTTTATTTCCCTGTAGACATTCTGTTCTTATGCTAATCTTTAAAATAAAATGGAATTATGGTCGTATGTGTATGCAATAGTCTTGCAAACTATTAGTCTTTACTTCCAAGCCATCAGATGCTGATTCATTTTTGTCTGTTATCTTGAACGCAGACTTGTTTTGTCATTGAAAGCAAATGATCATTAGATTGTAGCATATGTTCTCTCTTTTTGGTAGCTCCATATAACCAGCCATTTTTCTGTTAGAGTCTTCCATTGGTACCACCATAGAGATAGTATGAGCTAACTTTGGACAAAAATCAATCTATATTGCTTTTTTTTTCTTGCACTTCATTGTTTGTTAATGGACGTGGTTGTATATCATAATATTCTGATGCTTCTTGTGTTCCTATATGGATTACACAGGTTTCACATAAACACTTAAGTAGAATTTCCATTATTATTTTTTTCTCTAATTGTAACTCTGGCATACTCCATCCTTTGTTCTCAGTTGTACTTTATTCTTATCCTATCAATACACACATGGGTCCTCTCTACACATGCTTATTCATCCAATTCCTCATGAACCTAATTCGCCACTCTTACTTCTGATTTGTGGACTCATTATCTGGTGCCCCAGTGTTAGCTTCAGATGCCTTTTTGCTGCTAAAAGTCCTTGGAGCAAAATATGTTGTGACTGTTTTATTAAGTTCCTTTCTACTTCACATGACTTGAGCGTTTCATTCTCTCACCTGTTCTTAAAACTTCAAATTTCCTTTTATGTTGGATATTTAGAAGTTGGAATAAAATACTCCTATATGTTTTATCCAGAAACAAGTCTCGATGTGGAAGTTTGACTAAAAAACATGGTTATGTAATAAGTCTCAAGCTCACTTTACATCACTCACTCACTCAGTTCAGCAATTATTAAGAACTAAGCTGAATACATAGATGTGAATTTTTGTATAGTGGTCAGTAATCCTCCTCCTCCTGGTATGTTCGTCAAGAAATCCTTGAGAATACAACTTCAACTCTGAGATCTTGTTGTCCCTAGCTACACTTTCTGGTACCCATCCAGCCCAGTCCATTAACCAAGCCCAGGGCTTCTTGTTCAAGCTATCAATAGCAGCTTATTTTCCCATGAATGAAAAAGTCATATATGTGTACCATGTGCAATTTGAAGTGAGTGTGTTGCTTGTCATATGCGGAGCCCTCATGGTTATGTGCTTTCTAATTTCAGCAACATTTGGGTTTGAGGAGCTCTCTCACTCTAGAATTTTATAGGAAGGCATACGATCACATTGTTGAGCATTATCCATTCTGGAACCGCTCATCAGGAAGAGACCATATATGGGTAATGATTTACTGTTTAATTTTTTCCACTTTTCAAGTGAACGAAGTTATTTTTCATTGCCTTTTCCCGATACAACAGAATACTTCCGGGTTTATGCTAATGATTCCACCTTGATATCTGAAGGCAGTCTTTTTCATGGGATGAAGGTGCTTGCTATGCCCCAAAGGAGATATGGAATAGCATGATGGTGGTTCACTGGGGTAATACAAATTCAAAGCATAACCATTCTACAACAGCCTATTGGGCTGACAACTGGGATAAAATTTCTTCTGATAGAAGAGGCAAGCATCCTTGCTTTGATCCTGATAAAGATCTTGTGCTTCCTGCCTGGAAGCGACCTGATGTCAATGCTCTGAGCACCAAACTGTGGGCTAGGTACATTTCTCATTGAATTTTCTGGCTCAATTGTGAGATAAATTCCAAATTCATGCAAGTAAAGGTGAAAATATTATGTATTTGTCTCAGGCCTCTTGAAAAGCGGCAGACATTATTCTATTTCAATGGAAATCTTGGACCAGCATACCTGAATGGAAGACCAGAAGCTTCGTAAGTAAAACTGTAATACTCAATAGCTGTTTGCAATTTATTGAAAAAGGCAAATTGTTTTCAAATAGAAATGCATAGGTCACAGGCTACACAGAGGCACATGGTTTGGCTACCTTTACTAGCTGTATCCTGTCTCATTCTCAATAATATGATCAGCTGTCTTCTTCATACTAAATAAATAATTAGCTGTCTTTGTCTGGTTCTTTTTCCAGTTTACAGAATAACTCCTTCCTTTTATTGTGCTACAAAATTTTCAGCAGATCTTATAGCTTGCCGGTTGTAATTGTGCAGGTATAGCATGGGTATCAGACAGAAACTTGCAGAAGAGTTTGGATCAACCCCTAACAAGGATGGTAATCTGGGGAAACAACATGCTGAAAATGTGATTGTGAGCCCATTGCGCTCTGAAAGCTACCATGAGGATTTAGCCAGTTCTGTTTTCTGTGGAGTAATGCCTGGAGATGGTTGGAGTGGTCGTATGGAAGATAGCATTTTGCAAGGGTGCATTCCAGTTGTCATTCAGGTAGGTAGTTCTGCGTATCCTGAAAATGTAGAGAATATGTTTGATTTAGCACACAAGCAGCAAGCTACTTGGCTGTTCATGGCTCAGGCAAGCACCTTGAAGCTTCTAGTCGTATGTCAAAATTGCAGATGGAGCCATTTTATGCTCAGCCCCAGCAGAACAGTAGTTTTTTCAAATTTGTTTATTTTTTTAATTTTCTTTCAAAGCTGTGTGGCTAGGATCTCGAGCTGGCTTACAGTATCAGTAGGTGATATAGTGTGAATCCTTCCTACTAGCATTTCTAGGAAGTTTTTAATTTATTTGTTGCAGACACTGACGATCAATGGTAGCAACTTATTTCTAGTTTGTTCCATCTTGTTTCCCTGTTCCTAGGATGGGATATACCTGCCATATGAAAATGTGCTCAACTATGAAAGCTTTGCTGTCAGAATTCTGGAAGACGAGATTCCAAATTTGATAAAGATCCTTCAGGTATTGTTTTGGTTTTAGGAATCTCTTTGTGAAATGGTTACTCTGAAACCTTAAAAGCTGATAATCATTAGTGCTCGCTTCCTCTAGGGATTCAATGAGACAGAAATAGAAAACAAGTTGACCAGCGTCCAGAAAATCTGGCAGAGATTCTTGTATCGTGATTCTATGTTGCTTGAAGCTGAGAGACAAAAAACTGCTTTTGGTCATGTGGAGGATTGGGCAGTTGAATTCTTACGATTGACAGAAGATGATGTCTTTGCCACCTTTGTACAGGTATATGCTTTTGTTTATGCTGAATATAGAGCTATTTAAAATTATTTGGCTGCACAGCAGGATTCCACCCTCCCATTAAACTCTTATTCTCAGTTAACTTAAATCTCTGATGCTGCAATCCTCTCCTTGCATTTTGCCGATATGAGACTCCAATTTAACCATAAGCCTTAACCTTTGAGTCCTATGCCTTTCAGCATCAAGACCAGCTGTTGGAATTGATATCAATCTTCAAGAAATAAGAAAATGATCTTAGTTGAAAGACAAGTAAAGAATTTCATATACCAATCTCTTTCCAGGATAATAATATATTTCCTCAGTCGTGGTTTTCGGAGAAGGAATTTCATAGAATACTCACATCACATTTTCACTAGGGAAAGCAGGTAGTTCGATAAGAAGTTTCATCTGATAGGGCAGGCCAGGAAAAAAAATCAATTCATCAACTTTATGCAAGTGAGAAGCTGAAACTTGATATAAGCTAGGAAGAGAGTTGTGCAATCGAAAAAACTGAAGACCACAGTTAATCTTGGAAAAAAATTATGATAGAATCTGTTGCAACTGTACATTGAAATCAAGTCATGTATGACTATTGTCTCTATAAGTTTCCGCAAGGGATTATTTGGTAAGATAGATATTAAGCCAGTTAAAAACCCCAGTTCTACATTTTGCCTTTGATTTTCCCGTCTTTTGGTTCCTTCATAAATGGAGCATTTGTGAATGGTAGCAAAAAATAAGATATTAGGAAACCTTTCCTATTTGCAGAAAGGTTATCAGTTTTGAAGGATTTTTGCTAGAAAGACTGATCCTGTGGTGAAAGATAGTGCCCCTTGACTTGATATGAATTCCAACTTCAGATATTGAGATCATTTCCTGCAGTTTGTATTCCACGTTGGAGTTCAAATTTGCATTTGAACCTTCAAAACACAGCATTAAGTTTTAGTTCATTTGTACATGCATTTCTGCATGTTCGTTAAAGGTACTGACATGCTACCATTGGCCTGACTAGGTTCTACACTATAAGTTGCACAATGACCCTTGGAGGCGGCAGCTTGGTTCTCAGAAGAAAGATTTTGGCTTACCACAAGAATGTTTAATGAGAACATCCTGAATAGCTATACACATATAGCTGCTGGCAGATCCCCGATGTGCAGCAAAGCCTCAATGACGGCTTCTGAACCTTGCTGAAAATCAAGGCAAACAGTGTTATCCTATCCTGATAGCCAAATATTCTGATCCACATGCTGCTGTCTGGCTAGATTGCTAACATATACAGGTAGACAGATAATACATTTTTTAACAAAAAAGAAAATTAAATGCAATGACAATATTGATCATATACATGCCAGATGACTGTTTGCTCATGTTCTTATCAATCCTGTGTCACGGAGGGAAGTGCTGGAAGGGCCAAAGGAAAAGAAAAGTGTTTGCTTTGATTATAGTTTACTGTGTTATCTTATTTATGAAGATGGGAAACAAAGTTCTTAATACCCAAAAAACATGGTAGAACAGTTAGCTAGATGTCCATCGTCATTAATGATTTCTGCGTTGTCTATATCCTATGATCACAAGATCATGGGTACACGCTATATATATTTAGTATTAAAAGAAAGTTCAGGCATTGCTGATGTATTTGTGGGGAGAAAAAAAATTCTGATCATAACTTAAAAACTTGATGCATATGTGGTAGTTACATATTAGATGTATATATTTTTAAAATACTAGAAAGACAATAAACTGTATTGATTTGTGCTAATTTACTAGATTATAATAAATCTATAAAAAATAAATAAAATAAATTATAAAATCTAATTTCTAATTATAGATTAAATAAAAAAAATTAAAGAAAGAACCTAACAAAAAGATTAGAAATTAGAGTCAACTGAGAGTTAATCTAATAAAACCATAATTTGATTAAATATCTTAATGAATTTAATATTTTTTTATTTATGAAATTATTCTTTGACAACCAAGTTCGTGTTTCAATCTTTTTTGCATCAAAGAGGAATTTATTTTTTGAAAAATAAATAAGATAGACACATGAGATTAAAAAACAAAAAATATATATAATTTTTTAAAGATAAATAATAAAAAGTGGTCCTTCTTTAAAACTAAATAACAAAAGAGATAATTAAATAAAAAGAAATCTATTTTTTTAAGCTAAATAATAAGAGGAGATCTTTTTTAAAGTTAAATATCAAAAAAGACATTCAATTACCAGACATCCAAATATGAAATAATGAAATGATTTTTCTTTTTAAGTTTATGGGAGTGAAAATGCATAAAAAACCTAAAATAGAAACAAACTAAGTAGATAGGTGGGCTTGTGATTGGATCATATAAACGAAACATGACTCATATGCTAAGCTTTTTTTAATATTAGAGTGTGGAACTATATTTTTTTTAAAAAAAAACTTATACAACACGTCATTTATATTTATAAAAACCAACAACTACAGAATCAATGCGTCATCTATATTCATAAAAACCAATGCTAAGTATTTTGTATGTAGAAAATCATTTTTTAACCTTTTTCTTTTCAAAAGCATCTAAAAACACTATAAAAATCTAAATAAATTTATTAATGAGTTTAAATAACCCTCCTTTAAAATAAATAAAAACTCAAAACAACCTGGTTTTAATAAAAAAAATAAAATTAAATAACTCCCAAATAAAACTTTTCTTATCTAATAAAACTTTTTAATATAAAAAACAAACTTTTTTTTTATCGAGTAAACCGGTGTTAACAAATGAAATTTTTTTTTGGTCGTCAGCTTGTTTGAAGAGATCAAATTGACAATCACCAAAAATGGCTGAACTAGGCCAAAATTCTTAAGCAGTTACTATTTTAGGATCAAATGCACATCAATTCCTTCTCGAGTTCATGGTGTGCGAATCGCTTATAATTTCGTGAAACGATTGGAACGCGTTAGCCTTTAGGACAGTTCATTGCAACGCAATAGAGACTTGATCCACTTATATTCGTTGGCCATTTGAGACATCCAAATCCTATGAAGAACAACGGCTTCCATCTTACCTGGTTGTATAATGCAGAGGAATGGAGGGTGGAACTGCTTTGTAGGAATTCACATTCCGTAATGATGGAGTTTTCATCCCGCTGCTCCATCTCTTTCATTGTGAATCGTTGATGGAATTGAAGATGCGTTTTTTTTAGTGTTTTCCAATTTAAGTAGATTTGATGATAAAGGTGAGGCTTGAACTTGAGTCTTCATCCCTCTTGCTTACGCAAAAAAACACCATCGAGCAATATTTGCATGGAGGCAATCTTAAATTGCCTCTCCATACGGGCTCTCTTATCTCCAATCCTTAACTTTAGAAGATGTCCAAATCGTGGATGGGTATTATAGGGAACGAGTTCAATCTTTCTGCAAGCACCTTAAAAAGAATTACCTTCGATTGAGTTTGTGTGGCAAAGAACTTTTAGGTTGCCTAGCGATCCCTCGAAGCTTAGTGTATCAGCTGAAATGCTTGACAGGATAAATCTATCTACCATGGAAATCTTTTCCCTCTAGTGGTAATCATCGTGGAGTCTTTGCTCCCAAAATCGCTGTGGATGGATTTCCCATGAATTCCTATTGCTCGGAACTAAATTAAGCACCTACAAAATGTTGACTCTTTTAATGAACACATCAATCCTCGAACGAAATTTTTATCAGTCAGAAAACTTTTCTCAACTCCTCTGCAGCATATACTCGACTCAAGAGCCAACTAAATTGCTGAAAGTATTAAGTTTTATCGTCGATAAGAGATTTTCTGACTGAAAACTAAATGTGATTGAATCCTTTACCATATTTTTAACAGATGCCTTTTCTGTATTGCAAAAATAAATTCCAAAATTACTATGGTACCTAGAAGAGAGTTTTATCTTCAAAATTATGAATTATAAAAAAAAAAAACTAAAAGAGCTCACGAAAACACTGTATATCTACTCTACTTTTATTCTGGATTCTAATAATGTCTTTCGTTCTAAAGCTCTTTTTTTCTTGCAGGTTTTCTCACATGTTTTTTTAACTCTTATCTCTTTTGTTTTTCTTAACTTCTGTTGCTTGAAAAGAGTTGTTGGATGTCCACCATGTTTATGTTTTCAACTTTGTCTCCTCTCTCTCCTGCCCTTTATTTTTGGTTCTCGGAGAGTAAAAACTCATGGTGAATGAACAAATACAACAAGCCTTAGCCCTTTTACATCAAGGAATGTGACTTGATGGATAAATAAGTGTTCATTGATCATTATCTCGTGTCGGAGGTTGATCTTCAACGCTAGAGGCTTAACAGGTCTTTCTTTTTTCCTATGGCATTGAAAGATTAATTTTATTTGTTTGATTGATTGAGTTTTTGTATTGAAGAATTTTTTTTCTTAATAAGGGATTTTTGGGTCTTTTTTATTTTCAATGAATAGTCAATTTCTTCAATAGAATGAAATAAAAAAGAAAATAGGAGAAATTAGCTAAATTTAATTTAATCATTATTATTTTTTATATATTTTTTTTTGCATTTTTCCATTTATTTGAATCAACTGGGATTTAGAGTTCCTCATCTTTCACTGCTTTTTTTTTTCTTTGCTCAATCATATCGTGGTGGAATTTAGAGTTTCTTAGTTATTAATGTTTGAAAATCTTTGTTGTTTTTTTCTTTGAATCTGTAATTAAGGATAGAAAACTGAGGCTGGTGCTTTCTGGTTTTTTATCATCCTCTGTAATAGGGTCTTGAACAAGTGGAGCTAGCGACTAACAAAATCTTCTTCATGGTTACAGCTAAAAGATCATCAAAGTATTTACCCTCAATCTCTCTCAAATTCCCGACAAACATTATTCCAGATGATTGTTCCAAGTGTTGAAGAATTCAGTACAAGGGAAAGAAAATCTTTCACAGAATCTTGAATAATATTCCTGAGCTCTTGATGGCACGTACTCCACCAAAATTTTTCTTATTGCCAATAACCACAAACTGAACGGTCGGGATATTCAATGACAATGTCAGTGGTGAAGCCCAGAGTTGAAAAAAATTACAAATAAGAAAATTTAGCCTTAATATTGTCAGAATGTCTGAGAAGCTGCTACTTGCTATATCAAATGGTTGCATCGAGTTTCGTAAGAGATGATCTGGAAAGATCTGAAATTAAAAAGAAAAGAATAAGAGACTGAGATTGTTTGTTGCAATTTATTTCCTTTTCTTTTTACGACAAGCTGTTGCATATTTAACTGTTTCTGCCAGCTTTTTCTTCATGTTGTTCTTCTTTTTTTCATTGCTAAAAAAACAGGGTGACAATCATGTTTTTAGCAAAAATAATTGCCAAAACAATCAAGCATGATGAAGAATCATGCCATGTTATTGAACAATACGATTTCACTACATTAATTAAAATTTTGCTTTTATATGTATTTACTAAATCTGTATTGATTTTCTCATTTACAAAATATTACTGATTAGTTAGGATCTAGTCCACGGTGAAGTCGTTAGGATACAGTCCACAGTGAAGTGCAGGCCATTCATTTAGATCAACTATAAGCATGTTTTTTTTACGTCAAAAAAATATTAATTTAAAAAATAAAAACTGCCCCAGAGCAAACAGGGAGCCCGGGCCCCGTAAACCACAAATTTTGACAGACGCTCTCCCGCTTGGGCGCAGCCACAGTGTGCAATGCGGGCTTCCAGAGCAGGCCTGGGCCTCGATTGCCCGAAGGGGCAGTCTGAGAAAATATTGGGCCCACCCATTGTGTTTTATATGACTCTCGTCGCGCGTTCAGTGTTCTCTTCCCGATGTGGGATATCAACTCTTTGGGTCCTTAAGCGACTATTATCCTGTACCCTGCACTCACAGAGTGCCGGAGTGTTTTTTATTCTGGTTCTTCCAACTTTAAGCATGAAATCTTTTGAGATAAACACAAGTTTTATAAAGAAGCAACTGCGTAAGATACATAGAGTCAGTTTTCAGTTCTGGATGTGGTGGTGGCTTTCGTTGTCATAACGTGGCGTGATGTCTCTAAGGTGATGGCTTGAATCGGCGCCATCCTTCAAAAGCTCGGGGTCTTTGACAATGTACAGTGAGATTTGAAAGGTCATCGTGTCATCTGACCTTGGCTTGGCCATCTTAATCTGTCCAAGGACCTGAAGTTTGCAGTATCGATCAAGCCAGATTCACCGGTGATCCTCCTTCCAGGTCTCATCAGCCAACGGTCCCAAAGAGTGCCAATGATTCCACCATAAACAAATGTTTTTTTTTTTTCTTGCCCCTAACTGTGCTCCATATATGCAGTCCCAAATCAGACCCTAGTTTTAGAACTTTCTTCCCGTTCCAACTACGGTCATTTGGAATTCTGCGCTCCCAGGCAACTCTACCCTCCACAACCCTTAAAGAACCATTGCCAACACAGACTGAGAGTTCCATTCCTTCAAAGAAAAATCTGAAGCCTAAACCACCCTCCGATCTTGGTGTGAGCAACGAAGTCCCAAGCTACCTTGGATTCACTCTATTAAAATGCTTCCCACTTCTTCTTTTTTAACCGAATTAAAGATGCGTTCTCGGAGCATGGAATTCTTGCATTCCCCTCTCCCACTTCTGCAGCAACTTAGCACGTGCCAAGGAAACTGTGGCTATAGAAATGCTTATGAAACCAAACAGCTCTCACACTTCTGCAGCAACTTAGCACGTGCCGAGGAAACTGTGGCTATAGATATGCTTATGAAACCAGATGGCTCTCCCCCCTCTGCAGTAACTTAGCACGTGCCAAGCAAACTGTGGCTATAGATACGCTCATGAAACCAAATATAGTTTCCCAGGAAAGCAAGGATTTTGGTTGGCGCCAACTAATTGAATTGGCTGCCTAACGAATTCTCATACCTTTAAGCCTGATTGCAGGAAAAAAAAATTTTAGAAAGTGAATTTTGGAGAAAGTGAATTTTAAAAAAGTAAATTTTTAAAAAAATAAATTTTTTAAAAGTAAAATATTTTTTGATGTTTGGTAGTGTTATGAAAAATAAACTGGAAAATACTTTCCAGTATTTGATTCAATTATAGAAAATGAACTGAAAAATAATTTATTAATATTTTATTTTTCTTAAGTTTATTAAAATAATAAGAAATAAATCTTATAAATTAAAAAGTTGAATAATAATGAAATTGAAAAAAAAATTTCATAAATTATCTCAGATAAAATAAATAATAATAAAAATCAAATCTTAAAAAAATGAAGAAATTAAAATAATAATAATTAATATTTCATAAAGTATTTAAAATAAAATAAATAACAATTAAAAGAATGAGAATCAAATTTGATAGAAAAAAATTTCAATAAAAAAATAATAGGAGAAAAGCAAATAACAATTATAAAAATGAGGACCAAAATAAATATAAAAATAAAATTTTAAGAAATAAAATTGAAAAATAAATATTTAAAATAAAATATATATAGCAATAAAAAATTTGAGAATTAAATTTGATATAATCAGCAAATAATGACATTTCTAAACTTTTCATAACTTTCAGAAAGTGTTTTCCTTCCAAATTTTTCAGGAAAACACTTTTCTGAAACTCAAACTAAATTTTTCTTTGACTGAAAAGTGTTTTCTGTTTATCAACTTTTCTAACAGCAAACAAACACAAAAAAGTTTGAAAAGTGATTTTCCTGAAACTACTTTCTGAAAAATAGACACAAGAAAGTTTGGAAAGTGTTTTCTCAGAAACCACTTTTTAAAAAAACAAACACAGCTAAAAAAGAAAACATTTTCCTGAAAACCAAGCTAATTTTTTTTACTATAAAATATTTTTGTTGACCATAAAATATTTCCTGTTAACTAGAAAGTGTTTTTCATTGACCGGAAAGTATTTTTTGTTGACTAAAAATTATTTTTTATTGACTGGAAAGTATTTTTTATTGACTAATTTTTCTAATAACAGGAAAATTTAAAAGTAATTTCTCAAAAATTGTTTTATAGAAAACAAATACGGTCCTTAATTGCAGTTTAACGTGATTCGTACCATCCAAAATTTAATGCGTCGCAGCACAAAGAAACCACATCTTGCTCTCACAGAAAGATGAACTTTACATGTCAATCATATCCTCCCGTGGCATGAAAATTGAAATTGTATTCACTCAACTTTAAACATCGTCAAATAATTACATATTATTAATTATAACTTATTTTAGAGAACTCAACGTTATAGCAAGAAAAGCCATTACAACATAGAAGAGGGTTTTTAAAAATAAAACATGTTTTTAGTGAAAAAATAAGTTTTTTTTTCACCCATCTAGCCTCAAGCAAATTCTAAATCAATACATCATTACGTTGATTCAGCCAAGTCTCTTGGGATTGAGAGATTTAAAAAGTTTGAATTATAGTGAAAGTATTTTTTAAAAATAATTTTTTATTTGGAAATATATTAAAATCATTTTTTTTAATTTTTTATATTTAATCAAAATTAAAAAAACAAATACTAACATATTAATTTAATATTTTTTCAATCCAAATATATATATATATATTGTGTCAAACACCCCTCGACTGCTTGCTTTCCTCTTCAATAAGTTTAAAAACCAAAAAAATAATAATTACATACGATTAATTTATTTATCTTTGGCACCTTACACGCGTATAAAGAACAGGATACAGTTTGTTGTTCGTATCCCACATTGGAAAGAAAGCAGCAAAGACAGGACGAAAAGCGTATAAAATAAAATGGATGGGCTACTTAAAAACATACTTACCTGGACGGGGTCATTGGGCGATCAATAAGGCTCAGGCCTAGGCTGGTGGCTGGCATTGCACTCAGCGGGTGCACCCGTTTAACATCTCCCCAAGTGGGAGAGTGTACGTCAAAATTTGTGGTAGAGGGGGCCTGCGCTAGCGCGGCCCCTGTCTAAATCAGTCCGAACTATTTTAACTGGTATTCCCAATTGAATAAGTTATGGTTGATATTCCTGCTGTAGGGTCATAAAAAAAGGCTGTAATTAAAAGATTATTAAACAATATTATAGCGGAGGCCCCTGTCTAAATAAGTCTGAACTGTTTTAACTTGTATGCCCGATTGAATCAGTCATGGTTAATATTCCTGCTTTAGGGTAAAAAAAAACGGGTGTAATTAAAAGATTATTAAACAATATTATATTGACGAGAAACTTTTTATTGTTACCTGTGTGAAAATCTTGTCCTTTCCAGATTATATAATGCAAGGTTATAATTACCGATCGTCCTTTCCAGGTTATGTCCGACTTCCATTATTTCAATCTTGTCCTTCCCAGGTTATATCCGTGTGAGTTTCAATCTTGTCCTTTCCAGGTTATCCCTCTCTCTCTCTCTCTCTCTCTCTCACAAACACACACAGACTTGGATCTAGGATCAAAAGACTGACTGAAGCAGAGGGAGATGGGTCCCATGTCAATCGAGTGGAGGTTGCAGTCCTAGAAAGAGACCGCCGTACAGGAAGTGGCGATTACAAAGATTACCTTCACTCATGACAATATGCTCATGGAAGGGAAGCCATAAAGCTAAAGGGAAAGGGAAGACGTCCATTTGCTGGGTACGTCTTCATATTTCTAGAGGATATATTTTAGTTTTAGTAGATAGTACTCTCTCTCTCTCTCTCTCTCTCACTCCACGCTTTGGGAGCAGATCAATAATCTTCCCTCTCTCTATCTTGAACTCCACTCTTTGGGAGCAAACCAATAAACTTCGAGGTAGTCCACCAACTTTGTGTCATGTTGTGAACAGACATAAATAGAATAGAAAAAAGCCTTTACCAATTATACTAAAAGAATTGGTTTTTTCTCTACGATTATTCATTATTTTTTTTAAATAATGTAATTTTAAAAAAATTTATTCGTATGTTTTTTTCTTTTTATTTAATCATTTTGTGACATAATTCCATAATATAAAATTTTTTACAGTAAAAAGATAAAATTTAAAGTGAGGATTTTTAAGATTTTCATTTGGGTGCAAAAATTTATTTTATTTATTTTTCATTCTATATCTTTAAGAGAAGGGAAAGAAACTTACACAAGAATGATATATTTGCTAGTTTACAACAATTTACTTCTTGAATTTAAGAGAATAGAAAAAACTCACTAAAAAACAATGAATTTATATATTAAAAATATTCATGTTATCAAAAAAATTGATCATATATTCTTCTTCTCAGGAGAAGTTCAGCGAAGATAAAAATAAGTTGATGGTAAAGGTAGATCAAAGTCTGTTTTGCTTATTTTGATTCAATTAATTCTCATTTTTTAAAGTGATTTTGGAGTTTTAAAGTGTTTATTAAAGGTTTAGATGGTGTTTTGGAGTTGTTTTCGTATAATAAAAAGTTGAAAAGTAGTTTACAATAAAAAAATTTGAACCTCAATGGTTTATTTACCGAAAATGATAGGAAAACAACCAAATGGTGATATGTTGCTTGCTCCTATAGTGGACCTGTCACTTACATTTTAAGAGATAAATCTCTTTAAAATATTGTTCGTCTGGCTTTATGTCGCTTTTTTTTATGACAAAAAAACTTAAACACAAGCTTGACCTTTTAAATCCAAATACATTTAGTTTTTTTTTTATTAAGGCCAAGCAGGTGGGTTTGACCCATCAACGATTTGCTTTATTTATTTATTTATTGTTTCTATTTAAATATTGATATTTTTTATTTTTTTAGTTATATAATATTTTAAAAAGATTAGTTTGATTTGCAATAATTTTCCTCTTTCTTATATTTTATATGAATTAATTATATTTGTATGAAGTTTGAATAAAAACAAAAATCATTTGCTAGCAGCTAAGACAAAATGAATGAGATTGTTTAAAGTAGAAACAACAGACATATAAAATATTTTTATGTGCATCTCTTTTTTATTTTTACTGTAAAAATGAGCTTTTCATTTTAATATTTAATTAATATTAACAACTTTTTTATTAATCAATTTATATATTTTAAATGTATTTTATAAAACATAAACATTATCTCTTCATTCCTCAATTAAAAAATATGATACATGAAAATATATTCATAACATATATATATATATATTTACATTTAAAATTGAATTGAAATCCTACCTATATCACATAAGCATGACACATATGACGACAACTACTTATTTTCTTGAGAATCAAGGGTAGTTGTGTTTTTCTCTTTCATGGAGAATAAGAATAAGAGAATTTTGTGTGTTAGATTTTTTGAGATTTGAATGCTATTTTTGTTTATAATAATCATCATCAAATATAGAGAAAATCAACCATTATGAAAATTATTGCTCATATTAGCTTTCATTGTACAACATAAAGCTAACAGACATCTATTATAAAATAAAATATGAGACATTGATGAAACAAAAACAACATAATAATTTTATTAAGTGCAAATAGCACAGAATTCTATTGAATATAATCACCATATCAAACTAATTTGAAATTTTATAATATTTCTCTACAAATAATCAATTTTTTTTGAAAGTCTAAAATTCTTTAAACAAACCATAATATCCGTAAATAAAGAAAAATACAATGATACCATAAGCAAACTAAAAGATAAAAAAAAATATAGAGGAAAATTATAGTTCCAAGTGCTTAATCAGAGGTCTTCCAATGCTAGACTAGTTACAGAAGTAGACACGTGGAATCTCCTAGCAAAATTCAAGCACTGTCCAACATTAAAATTAAAAATTCTAAGTGTTTTTATGAGGCTTATCCCTAACTGAGCCTCACCGATACATAATCATCATTGCCAAGCTACCCTCTAGGCAAGTCACGACATATATTCGCAATAGACTAATCAAAGTCCACTACATGGTATAATTAGAATTAATTAAGTTGAAGATCAGCATATCCCGTCAACTGGCGCACCTTTCTGTTGTGCTCCGATGGCACGTGCGAGGGAAATTTAATTTAATTTTTTTTTTGCTCTTTTATGTTGTTCACATGTCGAAAATGCCCGCGAGATTTGTAAATGCACGAAAACAGGATAAACCCCCCCCCCCCTCCTCGATTTTTGTTTTAACTTTCTCGAAAAGGTTTCGAAACACTAAGCCACGGAATAAATAAAAGAGAGAGGGAAATGATTCTCGATGGAGACACGACCACTCTACGCCGAATCGGATTCCTCTATACGTGGACGATATTCCATTACGAAGCCATAAACTCCAGCTGGTCTAGTGATGAAATACTCAAATTGCGCCGAAGCAAATCCATTTTTGTGGATCAGATTCCATATCAAATTCAAAATTTTATTGTTGTTCCCGTAATCAAATCACACTGGAATCCATGAATAGAAATCTGATATCATTCCATTGTCAGTGGGGGGAGCCACCTGGAAGTAAAAGGGGTAATTGCTCCTCTTTTTTTTTAATAATAAAATATTAATACAATAATTTTATAGGGTTAGTTTTTTTATTAGCTACTAATTCATCCTAGTGTTTTTTTTTACAATTTTTTTCTTCAATTCCTAAACTATTAATTAATTAAACAAGTAATTTTTATGCTTTATACTATAAGAAATTTTTCTTTGTCTTTTTTATCTGTTTTATCATCTAATTTTAGTTTTATTTATTTATAATTAGTCATTAAAAATATAAGGATTTGTAATAATTTATAATTTTTTTAATTAATATGTATATATAAGTAATATTATATGTTAATGGATATGAATTGAAATAAGCTTTGATGAATTGATATATATTTTGCTATGAATGTTGTATAGAAAATTATAAAGATGAATTTACTAGTAATTAAAAATGAAATATAACATAATTAAAAAATTAAGGATATAATAGATAAATTAAAAAAATATTTAATATTTATATTTAATCAAGTTGTATAAAACAACAAATTAGCAAGAACAACGTCAATTTATGACTATTATTTTAAGTTATGATTTTACATGTTATGTACTATATATCAGCATATAATTATTACTAGGAATTTTCCCGGTTTTTAAAAGATTTAGAAATAGAAAAATAAAAATTTATTGTATGTATTAAAAAAAATGTTTTTAATAAGAATAAAAATAAAATTACTATGAAGCAATTTTAAAATATAAAATCTTGAAGATAATAATATAATATAAGTTTTTTTATTTTAAAAATATTCATAAATTAATTTTTATTGACTTGAGTTGACAAATATATTTTAAATTAATCTATTCAGACAACACATGTCTTTATGGTATATAATATTAAATATACAGTATATAATATTAAATATTTGATAGTAATTTACTTTTTTATTTAAAAAATCCAGGTTCCATCACTATCTATTGAAATAAGAACTAATCTTAACACTCCTATTTTCGACCAAACACTGGTCTTTATGTTTCAATTATTTTTATTTTGGTTCTTCAAATATTCAAGTCAAACATTCTTTTATGGATCCATAGAATAGAGCTAAATTAAAAAAAAAGGAGAGTAAAAAACAATTAGTCCGAAGGAAAAACCCAAAACTTTATATCTGATTATTGAATAGTATTTAAATCTAATTAGGAGGGTTTATATGCCCAGTTCTATAAAGAAGGTGGTTAATTATAGCCATCGTTGTTCGAGAAGACATTTAAATTAAAGTTAGAAGATGTTGTTCTAGCCATTTTTATTAGTTTTCTATTTAATTTCTGGATTCCTAGTTTAGTTCTAAATTTTATGTTTTCTTTCTTATATTTCCTTTTTATTTAGAATTCTGATTTTTCTATTGGTTATACGTTGTTCTGGTAAAAAAATAATGAACTTCATATTGGAGAAAAATAATCAATAATAAAATACGAATTATGATTCTAGTTGTCGACATACTTTCAAGAAAAATTCTATCGCTTTTTATATTTGCTTTCTTCTTTTCCGGTTGTCAATCAAGACAAATATCAATTCAACTGAAGAGACTTTTCTACGATCGTGATTAAAATCTTCTCTCCAGTTCATAGTAGCATTTAAGTAAAAAAAAGTGGTAGATAATATGTAGTGGTTACATATAGAGCTTGTACCAGGAAGCATGCACGTGCTGCTACAAATTTATAAAATAAATATATTTAATATTATAATTATAAATTAGTATTAGATAAATAATAAAAATTAAAGATATCATAAAGCTAATATTTTATTTTAAGAAAACTATATTGGTGATAAAAAAAATTAGAGATTAAATAAAATGACTTCTATCAATCTATATTATTTTGTGATGAAAATTCAATGTTTTGTTTTTATATAATTTAACTTTTTTCTTGATAAAAATAAAATACAATACAAAGCTAAATTCTCTATCAGTTCAATATTAAAATTAACAAATAATTCTAATAAAAAAACTCATGAAAAAATACTGTAGCAATCAATAATATTTTATGAGGAAAGTTGTAATACTTTCCTTAGTAAAATCGATTGAGATGATTTTGAAAAAAATTATAACAAAAAAAACCTGTAGAAAAATATTATAATAATCTACAGTGTTTTGAGATGAAAGCTATGATGCTTTCTCTATATTATTTAGCTTTATTGTAATTATAATTCTCAACCAACTTAATATAAAATCAATAAATAATTTAAAAAAAATTATAATAAAAAAATACAAATTATATGAGAAAACACTATAACAAATCATAGTGTTTGAAAGGAAAAGATTACATAGTTAAATTTTCAACTAACTAAATATTAAAAAAATAAAATTAACAAAGTTAATATTAAAAAAATCATAACAAAAAAAATAAAAAAAAATTATATTGGAAATACTGTAGCAATACATAATGTTTTACAAGGAAAGTTATTTTATTTTAATTATAATTATAATTATAATTTTTAATCAGTTTAATATTAAAAAAATAAAATAAAATAAAATTTAAAAAATTATATAAAAAAACTATATAAAAAATAATTATAGCAATGCACTGCCAAGAAATTGTAGGAATCCACTGCGAAATTTCCACTGCAAAATTTTATAGTTGTTCCCGCAATCAAATCACACTGGAATCCATCAACCGAAATCTGATATTATTCCATTGTAATGACAACTAATCGTAACAGTCCTTGTATTTTTGGCTAAACACAATTGCTAAGTTAAAAATAAAAAACTCAAACAACTAGACTGAAGAAAAAATTAAATTGGATTGCATTTAAATTTAATTAGGAGAGTCTATATGCCCAGTTCTATAACGAAGTTAGTTAATTATAGTCATCATTAGTCCGAGAGAAGACATTCAAATTAAATTTGAAAAAGATATTGTTTGAGTTAATTTCATTATTATTATTATTTTTAATTTCTGGATTCCTAGTTTAGTTCTAAATTTAATGTTTTCTTTCTTATATTTCCTTTTTATTTAGAATTCTGATTTTTCTTTTGGTTATATATTGTTCTATTCAAGAAGTTATAAACTTCATATTAGAGAAAAAAAATCAATAATAAAATACGAATTATGATTGTAATTGTCAATCAAGACAAATATCAATTCAACTGAAGAGACTTTTCTACGATCGTGATTAAAATCTTCTCTCCAATTCATAGTAGCATTTAAGCCGAAAAGTGTGGTATATAATATAATTAAGAGGTAAATGGTTACACATAGAGCTCGAATGTTTTTGAGTTTTATACTTGGCGTTGGCAGTGTTGTAAAAGAGCTGGTGGCTCAGAGAAGGTGAGATGAAAAGATCAATACTTGTGATTCTATTGGCACAAAGAATGAAACGAAGCAAATTCTTAGGCTTAGTTTGAACAAGTTTACAAAATATTTTTCTGTTTTGCTATATTTATTTGATTTTAAATTGGGTACTAATAATTTTTTTGTTAGATTTTTCTTTGATTTTAAAAATAATCTTAATTATCTTGCTATTTAATATTAAATTATTTGATAATTAAATTTTATAGTTTTAATCAATTTGTTTTCTTAAATAAACATTGAGTAATATTTTTTTTATTGTTGTTGTATTTTTTACTTATATTATTAAATTGATTGAATTCATTAAACCCAATTCATGTCTCAATTTTTATTTTTTATTTTTTGTTGCCTTTTCTTTTTGGGAAATCTTGCATCATCTTCTTGTTTTTTTTTTTTAATATTTTAATTTTTTTTTGACGAGTCTACAGTGTAATACAAGCCATCAATCAAAAAGAAAAAGACAACAGAGTAATTGTTTCAAGAAAAGCCGAATATGCAATGAGGAATCTCTTTAATCATTGGTAATATCCAAGACAATTTCTTTAAAATATTTCCTAAAGTATTGTAGAATTTGCTCCTTGCTAAAGGGGACAACTCACTCTATAAATTGCAACAACTTCTCTTTACCACCCACACTCTTCTTTTCTCCACAATTACACTCAGCTCGACTTCTTCTTGATGAGAATTATAAATTTAGGAGTTTAGCATAAAGTTATTAGTAGAATATATATGAGTCCATCGACAACCATGCCAGTAATCAATATAACTTCCATCAGAACATCATCAAATGGAGCCTGGCAAGGTGATAATCCTCTGGAACATGCCTTGCCATTACTAATAGTTCAGACTACCTTAATCCTAGTGGTTAGCCGTCTTCTTGCCTTCCTTCTCAAGCCCCTCCGCCAACCCAAAGTCATTGCTGAAATAGCTGTGAGCAACTAAATTCTTCAGAATCATACATCTATTATTTTATGTTATTGATCATGCATTCATGATGTTCAAATTTATATTTTCAGGGTGGGATTCTGCTTGGACCATCAGCTATCGGACGAAACAAAGAGTACTTCAACTGGATTTTCCCGAAATGGAGCACACCGATACTCGAATCTGTAGCAAGTGTTGGTCTTCTTTTCTTTCTTTTCCTGGTAGGTCTAGAGCTTGATTTATCCTCAATTCGCAGGAGCGGTAAGCGTGCTTTTGGCATAGCAGTAGCAGGAATATCACTTCCATTTGTCTGTGGCGTTGCTGTAGCATTTGTCCTTAGAAAAACAATTGAAGGAGAAGACCAAGTTGGTTATACTCCGTTCTTGGTGTTCATAGGGGTAGCACTTTCAATCACTGCATTTCCTGTTTTATCCCGCATCCTTGCAGAGCTCAAGCTCCTAACAACTCAAATAGGAGAGACTGCAATGGCTGCTGCAGCATTTAATGATGTCACGGCTTGGATCTTGCTAGCCTTGGCAGTTGCTTTAGCTGGCAATGGGGCAGATGGTGAGCACAAAAGTCCCTTGATATCAATATGGGTTCTTATTTCAGGTGGTGCCTTTGTTGCAATCATGTTAACTGTGATCCGACCTGCTATGAAATGGATTGCCTGCAGATGCTCCTCGAAAACTAATATGGTAGATGAAGCTTATATATGCTTCACGTTGACCGGGGTTCTGGTGTCAGGATTCATTACTGACCTTATAGGAATTCATTCTATTTTTGGTGCGTTTGTTTTTGGACTGACTATCCCTAAAGGAGGTGTGCTTGCAGAGAGATTGATGGAGAGGATTGAGGATTTTGTTTCGGGTTTGCTTCTCCCACTTTACTTCGCTTCTAGTGGTTTGAAGACTAATGTGGCTACAATTCGTAATGGAAGGTCCTGGGGGCTTTTGGTGCTGGTTTTAACTACAGCTTTTGCAGGGAAGATTATTGGCACCTTCGTAGTGGCAATGATGTTTATGATTCCACCAAGGGAGTCTTTGACGCTCGGTGTGCTGATGAACACCAAAGGATTGGTGGAACTCATCGTCCTTGACATTGGCAAGGAGAAAGGGGTGAGTTAACTGACTAATTTCCACTTTCCAGTAGTTACAAGTATTCAAGTTTTCTCGGACAGTTATTTTAGTACGTATAAACTAGAACAAGGAGACCCAATAGATTCGGTGACAATTTACTGTTGTGTTTTTTTTAATGTTTTGAGATTAAAAAAACCAATAAAAAATATATTTAGTTAAAATAACAAACATAAAATAAATATATTTTTGGAATAATTTTAATAATTTTTTTTATTGTTTAGATAAAAAAGAACATTATAATTTAAAAATCAATTCAGAACATAACCTATGTTATGAATAAAAAGAGTTTACTTGAGTTTATTTATTTTTTAAAATTAAAAAAATATTATTTTAATATATTAAAATCACTAATTAATTTAATCTAGATTGAGGATTAGCTAATTTTAAATTGACTTGAGAAACTAAACCGAGTTTCAAAACAGTAAATATATTTTTTTCTCTAAAAAGTAATCAAACTTATCCAAAAAACTAGGAAAAGAGCAAATGAATTAGGTATTTTTTTCCTCTAAGGGATAGCATTAGTCATTTTCATTAGCAGGGAAGAAAATGAGAGGGATAAGCGGATCTTATTTTTTACTGACCAGCACTGAAAAATTGAAAGACTCGCCGCCTCATGAAACTAAACAGAGAACGAATCAGGAACCATACTATTTCAGCCATTTCAGGAAAAGTAATGTACAAAAAGGCCTCATCTCCTGAAAGGTGATCGAATAATCGGTCACCACTCGCCCTCCGTGAAAGAGAAAGGGAGTATTATTCTTTGTTTCCTGTATTGACAAAAACAAGAAAAAAATAATCACATTTTAAATTCATGACTTTCTATGCCAACTAACTAGATAACTGGCTATTGCTATGCCACGAATTGAATTAAATTTTTTAATATAAAAAATTATTTAGATATTATTAATGTATTTTTTAATATTTTAATTATAAATTCAAAACTTGCTCCATGTTAGATGAAACTCTTTTTAAATTTTAGAATGGTGCCACATACAGAACAATATTTAAAAAAATATTAAAAAAATATTAAGATGAAAATTTATTAAATTAATTCATATCAATCTAGATTAATCAATAAAATCTATGGATTAGACCATGAGATTGTAGTATATTTAAAATAATATAATTTAAAAATAAAAATAAAAATACAAATTAAAAAAATCTAGGTAAATATGCTAAACGTCATACCCAATTTATGAGAATTAGATTACCCTGTAAAAAATAAATAGAAAAATACAAAGGTTAGCTCTTCACCAACTTATTGTCAAAGTACGAAATTGAAAAGAAATTGATTTTATAAAGAAATGAAAAGAAAACAATTTAAGTCAATATAAGTTAACTTATCACACACGCGATCGAGTCATAAAACCAAGATAATCCAACAAAAAACAAACAACAAAGAAATCAACTTTTTTAAAAAAACAAGTGACAAAAAATTTCTTTAATTGACATATAATTCTTTTTAATTCCCTGTTTTTATTTAACCTAAATTTTTAAAAAAATAAATGAAAGCTTTTTAAAAAATAAACTCAGGAGTAAAGTCCAAATAAACCGACTATAAAGCCCAAATTTAAAGGTAGGTCCATGCACTTGCACATTTTATTTTCTCTTTAACTTGGTGGATGAGATGTCATTCATCCAACTATTTTTTTTTCTTTTAAATGATACAAATAACTTGTTGTCCATGACCCTAGTTTTCGATAACTAAAGGGTTGGTGAAAAATCACGACAAGGGTTTTTAATGCCTAAAAACTAAAATTTTTAATTATTTTTTTAGCTAAAATATCTAAAAACCATCATAGAAATCTAAACCTATTTATAATATTAAGGAATTCAAAAATTCAAAAACATTTTCAAGCTCATATCTATTTTCTTATGCAAGGAAAAAGACAAGATTTAGATAAAACTATGCTTATCAAATTGAACTCATTGATACTAAAATTAATATTTTTCATGTTATGATTGAAATTTTATTTTTTATCATTAAAATCTGTTAACTCTTGTTTTCCTATCTCAAACAAAGAAACTAAAATAAGACAGATGGAGAGGGGGACATAAGTTTCTTGTCAATTTTGAAATCACCACTTTTTTTTTTTATTCACTTTATCCTTCTTTTAATCCTTTTCTTTTGGCCTTCGGTTTGATCTTCAATGTGGTCTAATAAGATTGAAATAAAAAAAAAATTGAGATGAAAAAATTAACGTTGTTGCACTCCATGATTCCATATGTCCGAGTCCTCGGTATATTTCGCATAGTGATTTAGCCACGGCTTAGTGTTTTCTATAATATATAATCATTAAGAACATGAAGGTAATATGTGAAATTTCATGGTCTCTTTATTTACATATATTACCATTGATTATGAAATTGAAAAGTAAGAAGGTGCAGGAAATTAAGTAGAAATTTTTCTCATCAAATAGTTTCTAATAAACTTATTTTCATAATTGATAATAGATTTTATTGTTAGAGATGATATTGAGTATCAATATGTCTGGTTTATATTATATCAATGCTCAATTCTTTATTCATTGATTAAAAAAATTAAATATTTATATATTATGCATTTAAAGTTTCTATATTAAAACTCATTATCAGAATATTATTTATTAATTAAAAAAATTGAAATAAATTGTCTTTCCTATTTAAAAACTAAAGAATATGGTAACCCACGCGGGCGCATTATTTCATCTGTAATAGGGTCATTTTTCTTTTCTACAGGTCCTTAATGACGAGAGCTTCGCAATCCTTGTTCTCATGGCACTCTTTACCACGTTCATCACCACCCCAACCGTCATGGCTATCTACAAACCCGCCCGTGGTGACTCCTCCACTAGCATCTCCCAACGCAAGCTATGTGACCTGACCACCACGAAAGACACAAAGGACGAGCTACGTATCCTTGCTTGTGCTCATGGATCAGGAAATGTACCTCCACTTGTTAGTCTCATTGAGTCAATAAGGAGCACTAAAAAATCCCAACTCAAACTCTATATCATGCATCTGGTGGAGCTTACTGAGCGATCATCATCAATCATCATGGTCCAAAGGTTCCGTAAAAATGGACTTCCATTTATTAATCAATCTCGGTCTAGTGAATGGAATGATCGAGTCACAGGGGCATTCCAGGCTAAGAGCCAACTGGGCCGAATTTCTGTCCGCGCCATGACATCAATCTCAAATTTGACTAACATGCATGAGGATATTTGCCAAGTGGGAGAGAATAAGAAGGTAACTTTGATCATTTTGCCATTTCATAAACAATTAAGGGGAGAGGGTGATCAGATCATGGACAATTGTGGCCATGGATGGAGAGGGGTGAATCAAAGGGTGCTAAAAAATGCACCTTGTTCAGTGGCAGTGCTTGTGGATCGTGGATTTGGAAATGGGTCTCAAATTTCAGAGGCTAATACCAATATAACCCAAAGGGTCTGCATCATGTTTTTTGGTGGACCTGATGATCGTGAAGCCTTGGAGATGGGTGGTAGGATGGCAGACCACCCAGCGGTTAAAGTTACCATTGTCAGATTCGTCCAAAAAGAAGGGCAAGACAAAAACCATGTTGTGTTACAGCTTTCACCATCCGAACTTTACAGCTCCTCCACTGAACAAAGTTACAGCTTCTCCACTGCTATAATGAACCCAGAGAAGGAAAAGGCATGTCCTCTCAACTTCCAGACCGACCCTGTGTGTGTATTATTAAAATCGTTTAAATTTCTTTCTATTTTTTGTTAATTTTCTGATGAACTTAGCAGGACCTGGACGAGACTGCCATAACTGAATTTAAGAGCAAGTGGGAGGGGACAATGGAGTACACAGAGAATGTTGTAAGCAACATTGTTGAGGGAGTATTAGCAATAGGAAGGAGTGGGGATTATGACCTTATTTTTGTTGGCAAAGGCAGGTTCCCATCAACTATGGTTGCAGAATTAGCGTACCGCCAAGCTGAACATGCAGAGTTGGGACCTATTGGAGACATATTGGCCTCATCAGGGCACGGTGTGGTCTCTTCAGTGCTGGTGATTCAACAACATGATTTTGCTCATACAAAGGAGGCTCCAGTGTCGAAGGTGGGGCAGACCGAGCTCGAGAAGTCAGCCGACGAGTCATGGGGTGTGGGAGAGATTACAAAGTATGCTGTGTGACCTTATCGTAAAATGAATATAATGTGATGTGCTATAGTAAAGATTTGACGAGCTGTAATTATTTAGATCTGTATCCTGTTGTTGGTTACTGCAACTAGCTATGTTTCCCTGTTAACAATAATTATTAAGTAGTCAATCATGATAATGGGATTTGGATTGCTCAATGGCTTTTAATTATTTTGACTTTAAAATAAAAATAACAACAACAACAACAATCTTATAATCTTATATGCTATATACATACTTTTTTTTAATTTCCATGCCTTCTATCTAAATATTTTTAATATTTAAAAAATTAAAATTTAATTAATATATAAATTGATTCGAGATTATTCATTATAAATTATTCAAACACTACAAGATTTTACAATTTCATTGATGAAACTATTCTGTCAGTCTGTGATTCATAGTTTGTAAGTAATTTTTTTATTGATGACATCCTTGACGAAAACCTTGCATCGGCTTTTTTTTGTCGGTAATACCTCATTTCATCGCTAAATCAGTCGGTAAAAAAGTAATTGCCAATGGTTTTACAAACAAAAATTGCGCTAAAAAAATACCGCTTGAAATATACTGACAGATATATTCCATCAGTGAATGTGTGAAATATCGACAGACTATTTTATTCGGTAAAGTTGTCGGTGATTGCTAAGATTGACATTTCCTGCTCTTTGTAAAATACCGATTAATTGAATGTCGACGGATATAGTCTATCGGTAAAACTCTCTATGATTATTTTTAAATGTGTTTTTTAAAAATTATATAGAATACATAATATAAAATTATATAAATTTATAGTAAAAAAACCAATCATGCAAATAATTTTTTTATTAAATATCAAAAGCAAAAAAAAAAGTTAAATAATATTCATTACAAACTAAATCTGTTTAAAAAAAATATTAAATTAACTATTAAACTTAAATAATATTCATTACAAATTAACATAATGGTGGAGTTGGAGGAGGAGGAGGAGACACACATATATCACCACTCTCTGATGCTATGTTCATGACCATTTATCAAAACTATTCGTAATTCGTTGAAAGATGTGTATACCCCACTTATAAGTGGTTGTATTTTTTGGTGAGCTAAGTCGTGTGTTACTGCAAGGCCATGAACTCCTTAGATTGGGTGTTCGACAGTGATTGGAAGCTCCTAATGGTTGAAACATTATGAGTCGTTCGCAAGATCTCAGCCGTAGTGTTGAAAAGCCGTACACCTGATTTTTATCTGGTCAACTAAATGATTCAATCTCTATCAATAAATCCAGATAGAAATCCAAATGGATCGAAAGATCATCCTCATATCTCTCCCTCAACCAGCTATTATAGGTCTCTTGAAAATACAAAAAAGTAATCATCATATTCAATTCAATAAAAATAATAACTTATGAAATAAAATGGTTGAACAAACATACCATAAAGTGTTGAGCACAATTGTCAATGAAATGTTGCGTCTTTTTTGGTGTTCTTGATTCTGCACGTGCATCTCAACAAACAACTTCATTGGACTCGGCTTATCTCCAAAAGACGTAACCTATAATAAAAAAAAATAATTAACAACAAATTAATTAAATGATATATTTTATTTAAATTAATCTTACCATTCGTATTAATCTTACCATTCGTTTTGCATGTGTAACAAACAAAATGGAGCTGCACTGAGCCATGAATTAGTAGATTCTGGTTGCCAACATTAGACTGTGAGCGTCCTGTGAACCACTCAAACGTCATATGCTCAAGATAGAGTGACCATATATCTGTTGGGATCTATATTAGTTGGAAATCTCTATAAAAAGCCACGTCATTCTAGCCTTGAAGACCATTATCTCTTGTTGTTGTTGTTTTTTTGCCTTTTCTTGTATTTCCATAACGAGAAATTAGATTTTGAAACATAATTTTTTTCTAAAAAAATCTTGTATTGTTTTCTTGTATTTGTTATATTAAGTGTTATACAAAATAAATTTAAATTAATTATTTAACAAGTAAAGTATTAAAAGTTAACAAATACAAAACATGTTAGTATTAAACATTAAAGTCTATGTTGGGTTTATAGTATACTTATTCTTACACCATTAATGAAACATTTTCACCTTAATATAATAAACTTAACTAAACATAATAAAAGAAAAGAAACATAAATAAACAAGATAAGAACATAAATAAGATATAAGTTAACTAAGTAAAAGAAATAAAATGAAAAGCATGAATAAGATATTAATAAAAGCACAACTTAAACAATATAAAAAGAAAGAGCAAGAATATGATCTTGATCTAAAAACTAAGATGTCTAAATGCATGGAAAATGCCTTCTTTTATAGGTTAAAATTTAGAACTATTGATTTGATGACTAATTATTGATTGGATGGTCAACTCTTGACTTGGTGACAATTCTTATCTACCTATCTTATCAAAACTTCATTTCTAATATTAGAATTCAAACAAACTTGAATAAAAAAAATTCTAGAAAATTATCTCAACTTTTCAACAACAAAAAAAGGTTTTTGGACTTCTAGAACTTAATATATGGGCTGAACATTGAACAATGTCTAGGTTGTAGGACATATTAAAACTTCTCTGTTATTGCTAAGATTTGAACTTCTAAATAATAGAATTGAGTTTTGCATTTCTCATGAATGGTTTAAACCTATATCTTAACTTTTCATACATATAAAATAGACTCAAATCCAAATTCTACAGTTATATATATGACCCAGTGACTGAACAGTGTTCCAATTTGGACTGCATCAGCTTCTCTTTTCTAAGCTTAACCCTCCTTTTGTCTTTTTAATTTTAGTAGTTAAATTTATTAATCAATTATTTTATTTATATGATAGGTCTATATTAAGATAATCATTTATCATAAATTAAAGGTATCTTATAATATTAGACATGATATTATAAAATATGTTTTAATTAAGGAGTTATTGATACTTTAAGTATAAAATGCTGATATAAAATCTTGATAAAAATACACTTTTAAAATCATACACCCTTGACCTATAAGTAAAAAATAAACGGTTTAGCCTTCAAGACTATCTTTTATCAATTATGATATGACTTTTCTTTGTTTCCAAAGCTTAGACATTTATCCCAAATATCCTTTCATTCACCTTTTCATATTCAAACATGTTGGATTGTTTCCCAAAAAAACTCTTTTTTTTTTCTTATGGTATTTCTATCACCTGTACCATATTACTATCGCATTTCCTATTAGTTTCTTTTTCTCTAGATTTCTTAGGACATTTTAGCCAGTAGACTTTTGAAACTATACTTTAAAATTCCTCACCTGGTTCTATAACCCCACACAATGGATCTCTTTTCTCAAACAGAAAAAATCTAAATAGCCTCATACACCAATCTGCTAGATTGAAGTATATCATACTATACTTCGTAAGAAATTTGTTAAGCAAACTTTTACCCATTTGTTCTCTGTTTTTATATTCTATAGGTCATTCAACGTTTCAGCATTCAATCTAGTTATGAGTTTTTCACAGGCTATAGTATATAAAACTCACCAATATTCCTTATATGAAAATCCTTTAAATAACCTTCTAAACATTAGAACCTTGCAAACAATAGTATGCTTTTAGAACAACATTATTCATGATGAACTATAACCTAAAAGAATAGATCCTGATGAAGAAATTAACTATGATATGTATGACCTTCAATATTCTACTCATTTTAATGACTTGAAGATGTAGTATAATAACAAAAAAAAACTCAAACAAATAATTTTAGGAATCCTAAAACTTTTGGAACCATATGAGATGGAAATGCTTGCAGAAGATGACTATGTGTTAGCCCTCCAAGTTCAAACTATTTGTGATTAGGATAACCTATCAGAACATAATCTCTCTCCAAATCATGAATTTATTGTTGGTTGATATTAGTGTTGTACTCACTTGTTGTTTATATTTAATAATTGCTGAGTTATAAATCATGGGAGTATACACTATTAAGTGTGCTTCAATGCTTTTTAGTGTAAGCAAAGTTTCAAAGTATTATATATAAAGGTTATGTGTAATGTTGTAAGGCAGAACTTTAAAAATATATACCTCAAAGGAAAAGCTCCTTTAATAAAAACTTTATTTTTCTAATTTTTTGTTCTACAAGCCTTTTCTCCATTTACATTTTGAATTAGAAACTTTTGTTATCATTGGAAGAGACATGACACTCCAATAAGTAGTTATTAAATGTCTATAAGATTGGTTGTATTAAGCACTTTATTACAACATATGTCCATGACTCAGTCTTAACATGAAAATAAAAATAAAAATAAAGCAAATCTATATATAATTTTTTATATAAATTAATTAATAATTACTTTTTATTTTTTACTAATCATTTAACTTAATATGATATTCAACAACATCAATGTTATTTTTAACCTAGACCAAAAGCTAGACAATCATTTCTTTTCTTGTGGATATATATAGTATTTAAAAATGTGATAATTCTTATTTTATAAAAATATCTTTTATTTATAAATATATTAATATAATATTTTTTATTTTTTAAAATTAGCTCTGATATAAATATATTAAAATAATTCAAAAATATTAAAAAAAAATTAGATAAAAAAATTTAATTTTTAAAAATATTATTTAAAACACAATTCTAAACAACTAAATCAAAATTCTATTGCTTTCAAGTTTCCAATAGATATATATCTTTCAGACCTAAAAATTAGTACCAACCAATATATAATTTCACAAGTAAATCTCCAAACCTTCAAAACTTCGCTAGATTTTTTTCAACTTTTCAGTATTATGAGTTCATTTTTGTGTTTTAAGTTATTTTTATTTAAAAATATTAAATTAATTTTTAAAAATATTTTTTTTCTTAATTTTCATGTTCTTAAATAAAATAATCTTAGAAAGTATTATTTTAATATATTTTTACTCAAAACATTTCTAACAAAAATATTATATATCCCATTGATATATATAGNTTAAATACAAAAACAAACCTCAATTAATCCAACTTTTTAAATTTTACTGGAGTTTGGTAATGATTTTTTTAAAGTAATATATATAATTTATTTAAAAATTATTTGTATGTTAAAATATTAAAATTATCTGAAAATTTGAAAATAATATTAATTTAAAGTTAAAAAATAAAAAAATAAAATTATTTTAAAAATATTTTTAAATATAAAAACAAATATTGTGGAGTATGAGTGATCATTTTCTGTTCAACTTTTATAAAAAAGATAATTAAATTTTATTTAACTTGAAATTGATTTAAATTATCTGGTTTTGGTTATTTTAGAATAAAAATTGATTTAAATTGACCAATTCAGATTTTTTAGTTTGATTTAATTTTTTTTAATTTGATTTGATTTTTTTATTTTAAATTTATAAAATAAAATAATTATCAGTTTTTTTATAATTTTAATTAATTTAATTATTTTTTTATATTTTTAATTATTTTTATTTTTTATTTTTCAAGTTTAATCAATTTTTTGATTTTTTCGTTGTTGCGGAGAGAAATGAAAACTGCTTAGACAGAGCCCAGCCATCTCTCTCTCACACACTTTCTCAGCAAGCAAAAGCAACGAGGAGGGATGGAGACAGCGAAAACGAAAAAGAAAGCAGCAGCTCTCTCGCTTCAAGAATTCATCTCCATTACGTCTCCTTTGCTCGATTTAGAGAAGGTTTCTTTCTTCCGTTTTCTTCTTCTTCTTCTTCTTCTCTCCAGTCTCCATTATTATCTACTGCTATCCTATAAAAATAAATTTATCGTTTTCAATTAAATCAAAAGTGAATAAATTTAATTATTTATTTATATAGGAATCAGAGATATCAGCATCTATTGGTTCAGGCGCGTTAAGAAATATAGATTCTGCTCAGAAGAAAGGTTCTACGATTCTCAATTTGAAGTGCGTTGATGCTCAGGTAAATTACTAAATACTTTGTTATTGTTTAATTTTAATTTTATTCAAATTTAAACTCAAAATCTTTTAATTATATAATAGACAGGTTTGATGGGGAAGACGCTACTGGAGTTTCAGTCTAATAAAGGAGATGTTTTACCTGCTCATAAGGTGAGCATTTTATTTTTTAATAATAGTTGGCAGTAAATTTGATTATATATTGCGGCATTTTTGTTTGTAATATATTTTTTTTGAGTGTAGTTTGGCACACATGATGTGGTTGTCTTGAAACCGAACAAAGCTGATTTAGGATCCCCTGCTCTTGGTCAAGGTGTTGTTTATCGGTTGAAGGTAATAACTGGGGATTTGAAATAGAGGTTCAGGTGATTACAGTGTTTGTTTTGGCAATAAATTATAGTTTGGTTGATTGGTGGCAGATATTTTTGTTTTGGATATTGAACAGGACTCGTCTATTACTGTTGCTTTTGATGATGTACCGGATGAGGGTTTAAATAGTCCGCTACGATTGGAGAAAGTTGCAAATGAGGTACTTTGTTTTAAATTTTCTGTAGATTTCTTGTTACAGGCTTTGCGTGACAACTTAGTGTGCAAGCTTACTGTTTCTTGGTTGCAGCATAGAGGATTTTATTTCATTCATTTGATTCTGTGAGTAGGCCAGTCCTGGATTATGTGAACCATATAGTAGGTGAAATTTGTGTTGTATTTTATCTGCCCCCTGTAAGCCTTTTCAGTCTTGTGGTTGTAAAAACACCCTTTTTGTATGCTTTTTTTATGTTTTTGTGGTGCTTTTGTGATTACCACGGTGAAAGCAGCTGCAAAAAAGCTTCTAACCAAAGCATGCCAAAGAGTGCTTTTGAAAAAGCAAATATAATAAACAGGCTTTATACCTAATGGCTTGTAAATACAAGTTATGTGGTCTGATAAATGAATGAGAGAAAATGCATTCAGCTTGTGGTCTATGTAGGGATTAATTTTAGTTATCCTGAGGACTGCACTTTTTGAATTATGATAGTTGGCCGAGATTGCTGTAGTTTTGGATTTCTTATGCAGGTGACATATCGGAGGATGAAGGATGCCTTGATTCAGTTGAGCAAAGGTGTGCATAGAGGCCCTGCTGCTGACTTAATTCCTGTTTTATTTGGAGAAAGACAACCAACAATGTCAAAAAAGGATGTTACATTCACCCCAATTAACTCCCACCTTGATCACTCTCAGGTGTGCAAGTGCATTCTTATGGTTCTCTCTACTGCCTATATGATGGCTCCTCAGTTCTTTATCTCATTCCTCATTTTAAGATAACTCAAGGTTGCCACTAATATTAAATCTGATGGGAATGAAACATGCTGGCATTAGTAACCATCTGCACTCTCCCTGATAAGATCTAGCTTTTTATTATTCTGTGTCAACATTATGTGAGGATCTCTGTGCATGTGTGTATGGCTTCGCATGTGTGGATCAATCTTACTGTATATGAGGAAGCAATGGTATTTTGAGTTTTTTCTTTTTTTATGAGCAAACTCTCAAGCAGTTTACATCATTTCTGAATTATACTCTCGTGTTAGAAAAGTTAAACCAGGTGCTTTTTGGTTTTGAATCTTGCATGTTACTGGTTGTATTTCATGCTACTATTCAACAAGCTAAAAAAAACGCTCTGCTTGTTTTTTTTTTTTTGTCTTCTCTCTCTCTCTTTTTTTTTCTTGGAGTGTCAAGAAAGATGCCATTTCAAAGGCACTGTCATCAAAGAATGTATTTTTGCTACATGGACCTCCTGGAACTGGAAAAACCACAACTGTGGTGGAAATTATCTTGCAAGAAGTGAAAAGAGGATCAAAGATTCTTGCATGTGCTGCTTCAAACATTGCTGTCGACAACATTGTTGAGCGGCTTGTTCCTCACAGGTATGTTGATTCGCTAATGTATGGGTTAGTAAATTAAAATTTGGAATCTAACCTAGCATTAACATGATTATAGAGATTTCTTTTGCAATCTAACCTAGTGGTGGTCCTTACTCAAGTTATGATTATGAATTTAAGATCTAATTTGGACCCCTCAAGTAAAGGTTTTTTGAGCAAATAGGAACTAAAATCTTTGAACTGCTGTTTTTTTTTTTTCCCCTTTCTCACAGTCAAGCAAGTTAGATTAATGCTGATTAGTTCTTCTGTGCTGATTGTTCAGTAGTGTCATCATGGGTAACTATTACAAAAATTTCTCATTCTCATTTTCCGTTCCCTTATCAGAGTAAAGTTAGTGAGATTGGGGCATCCTGCACGCTTGCTACCTCAAGTACTGGACAGTGCACTCGATGCACAGGTATACTAAGATATTTGATATTTGGAAATAAAAAAATAAGAAAAACTGAATTTGAGGTTCTCATCTCCATGATCATCTACTTGAGATGCACATGCTCTTTCATTCAGGTTGTTCACTTATTGAATTCATATTTGCACATTACAAAATGTTGGGTTTTGGGATTGTCTCTAGGATTCTTGTGGTAGCATATGGGGATAGCTATCTTTATTTTTGTTTGCTTTCTTCAATGAACTGAACTTAATGTTCGCACTTATTTCTTGCTTAATCAGTTGTCATTTATCAACATCTATGCAGTTAGCATTTTTTATTGCATATGAATGTAATACCTTTTTGCCATTTATCAATACACAAACCTGTCTCCATGTTTTCTATTTGTGGATATGACAATGAGGAAGGAAGTTCCTTTGTTTACCCCAATTTTCTTCCAAAGTGGATAGAGCACTCTTGATGCACAATGATTTTTTTAACATACTACTTCCTTACATTTGAGTTATCATGTTTTTCTTATCCCTGTCAGGTTCTATGGGGGGACAACAGTGCTCTTGCAAATGACATTCGGAAGGAAATGAAGGTAGAGATTCAGATCATAACTTGCTCTTCCAAATATATCTTTATTTGCTATTTCAGGAAATAGATGGTTTGTTTCCTGTGTTTATACAATTAATCCTTCCCACAGGACGCAAGTCATTATAATTTGCAGAAACAAATTTTGATTTTATAGCAGAAAGGTAGTCTGCATTCGTTTTGTTGTGATAGTTTTTTGAGGCCTTGCATGTTAGATGACAAGAGTCATGGCAGCTTTGAAGCCAAGGTATTTAGACTAGAAAAGGGGATGAATAATTGAAATATTCATTCATCAAGTTAAATGTAGAGGGTTTTCCTGGTGAAGAGTGAAAAAGTTGAAGGCTATTTAAAGTGATCTCTTTAAGAGTTGAACTCAACCAATCCAACTAAGCCTAGTCACAAACTATTTGAAAAAACTGGTTTTTTCCTGTTTTGTTTAATAAGAATGACACAACTTTGTTTTTTCTTATGAAAATAATTTCGAATGTGGACACAATTTACTCCTATTTCAATGGAGTATAATACTCTCACCCACGAGGCTGAATTATTTTAGCTCTAATGCCATGCACATGAAACCTGTAGTTTAATGTATTTAATTAGATGTGAAGAAAATACTTCTACTGCAAGGTTTTATTTGAGCTTGAACTTTTATAGCATTGCATTAAAATATCATAGATGTTGAATGGGAATAGATGTGATTCTTGCTGGTGCTTAATCCTTCAATGCAAATGGGAAGGCTACAGATGTCCTCAGCAACCTCGTGTAGATGCATCCTAATTCATATATATATATATATATATATATATATATAAGAATAGTACTAGGCAAGGAAGTTTTTTCCTTTTTTTTTTTTTGCAAAGAAAAAAACCAAAAACAAAGAAAAGAATGTAATCCTTTGCTGCAGTCTAAAGTGGTTGGCAGTAGCTATAACTTCCTGAAGGATTGTGTAATAATACGAAACTAAAATATCAAGAATTACTACCAGAAAGGAAAAGGGAAAAAAAAACCCCTTAAAAATAAGTATGGTAACCTCCCTCCCTTTTTTCAAGTGTAAGCCTTTTTTGTGCTTCCATAATTTAGTGAAGTGCCTCATATTCCCCTAATATATCTCCTCTGCATTTATTCAGGCATTAAATGGAAAATTGTTGAAAACCAAAGATAAAAGCACGAGAAGAGACATACAGAAGGAACTCAGGACTCTTTCAAAAGAAGAACGTAAAAGGCAGCAGTTGGCTGTGATAGATGTAATTAAAAATGCAGATGTGGTGTTGACAACTTTGACTGGTGCATTTTCTCACAAGCTGAATACTACCTCATTTGATTTGGTGATTATTGATGAAGCTGCTCAGGCACTTGAGATAACTTGCTGGCTTGCTTTACTGAAGGTACAATATTACTACAATTATCTGCACATCATAAGCTCAAAAACTTGTATTTGCACTTACAGTGAAACCTAGCCATGCAGGAATTGAACATTTGCTAAACATGCACACACACTTTCACCAGGTTTCCTATGGCCGCCCAAGTCCCATTAGTTGAGTAGAGCCCTTGTATAGAAAATACCCCGCCCCGGCCACCCCCCACACATGCACATGCACACACATGTGTCCCACACAAAAGGGCGTGGAAATTGCCTTTAGACTTCCATTATTCAGAGTCAAATAGGTCTTTAAGTCTTCAAGATCTTGATGGGGCTGGTTATCTCCCACCATGGCAATTCGTTATTATCTTTACATGGTTTGTAAAGAATACAAGGTTTTCAAAGGCATGATATAAAATGGGGTGAAATCTTTAGAACAGAAGTCAATGGACGTGATCAAATTATATCCTAGTCCAATCTAACATTTAGAGCTGGCTGGTATTAACATTATAACCACCACTAAATGACATGTGATCATTTCTTCAGGGTTCAAGGTGTATACTTGCAGGAGACCATCTTCAGCTTCCTCCAACCATCCAAAGTGTTGAAGCTGAGAAGAAAGGGCTGGGAAGAACCCTCTTTGAACGCCTCATGGATCTGTATGGAGATGAAGTCACTTCTATGCTTACTGTCCAGTACCGCATGCATGAACTAATTATGAACTGGTCATCTAAAGAGCTTTACAACAGTAAGGTGCTCAGATCATCATTAGGTTTTGGCTGCATGATAAAATTATTAGTAAATAAACCAAAATTGTTGTGATTGTATAACAGTGCTCATCATCTTTTTTCGGGTCTATGATGTTTATTATAGATCAAAGCCCATCCGAGTGTTGCTGCACATATGCTTTTTGATCTTGAGGGTGTCAAGAGATCCTCTTCTACAGAACCAACCCTTCTTCTTGTAGACATAGCTGGGTACGCAGCATATTTTTGCAATATGTTAAATATTCTTTGTTTTCTTAGTGGTGGTCAGTGCACATGAAATTGCCTGTATCTTTAAAATGCTTTAAAAAAAATAGAACTTACTCCTTTTAATTGAAATATTAGAAGATTTATTTATTTCTGAGTGAAAATAAATTTCAAATCAAATCAGAGCTGGAAACAGTTGAAGTATCAGGAGACGTGAATTAGGTTGGATTTGTTCCCATATGACATAGCTGTGTATGTAGTATATTGTTGCAATATGCTAAATAGTCTTTGTTTTTCTGAGAGGTGATCAGTGCACATGAAATTGCCTGTATCTTTAAAATGCTTTAAGAAAAAAAACTGACTCCTTTTAAATGAAATATTAAAAGATTTATTTATTTCTGAGTGAAAATAAATTTCAAATCAAATCAGAGCTGGAAACAGTTGAAGTATCAGGAGAAGTGAATAGATTGGATTTTATTCCCAGATGATATCAGGAGGCCTTCTATGCTGGGAATCTTTTTTTCCCTTTTCCTCTTCCTCTTCCTTTTCCTTTAAATTAGATTATAATTGGTTCACACTTAACACTTCTCTGATCCAGGTGTGATATGGAGGAAAAGAAGGATGAAGAAGATAGCACAATGAATGAGGGAGAAGCTGAAGTTGCAGTGGCCCATGCAAAGAGACTTGTTCAGAGCGGAGTCCAGGCTTCTGACATTGGAATAATTACTCCTTATTCAGCACAGGTATAGAAGTGTATATCTTTTGAGCACTTCTTTTTGTTATGTGCTTCTAGATAAGTAGCTGCTAGGCTAGTGACAGTCTGTTCCATGCACATTCTCTCAATCCCTGGGATAGTTTGGCCTTATATATGCTGCCACTGGTACTGCAGGTTGTCTTGCTCAAGATATTGAAAAACAATGATGATAAGCTAAAGGATATGGAAATCTCAACAGTGGATGGTTTCCAGGGTCGAGAGAAGGAAGCCATCATTATTTCAATGGTTCGATCAAACTCAAAGAAAGAGGTATTTTAAGCCTCTTCAGTCTGCCTTTTTGTTTCCTTTTAGATTTAGATTATGAAGATCAGTTATAAAGATTATATAGCATCTTTAGCTATTGAAACTTGAAAACTTTTCCAAAACATTTCAGGTGGGGTTTTTGAGTGACCATAGGCGGATGAATGTGGCTGTGACACGGGCAAGAAGACAGTGTTGTCTTGTATGTGACACAGAGACAGTGAGTGGTAATGGGTTCATAAAGCGATTAATCGATCATTTTGAGGAGCACGGGGAGTATCTAAGTGCATCAGAGTACCTCAATGAATGATCAAAGATAGCTAGGGAAGAGGGTATTTTTAAACTGGAGGGTATTTTTAAACTGTTGGAGATCATCAAATGGCTTGCTAGAAGACATTACGTGGAAGTATTTTTACTACTTGTATTTGGATCAAAGTAATCTGATAGTTGATCAGAGCATATTTTGCTTCTTTTAATTCATCTAATTATCTGGAAAAGATTATACTTTGTATTTTTTACTATAATTTTGAAATAGATAAAAAAATCTCTTGTCCAGATATTCTTTTGCACTGCAGGTGACAGGTTTTCTGATAAATTAAACTACACACAGGAAAAGTTTTATCATCATATGAAGTGACGGGCATGGAATTGTAATAAATGTAGGCATTTCTGATTGTGTAGTTGGGGTTTGAACTTTCTCGTTAAATCAAGAGAAAAGGAAAGCATGAAAGAATGGCTTCTCACAACAGTCATGATCAATGAGGAATTATCTAAAACCTCGCAAGAGAATTTGTGTAGGACTGCATTCGCATATAATTTTATATGGGATGTGCTGCATGAGAAGCATTTATATCTTCTTTTTTTCTCTCTTGTGGCTTATTGTTTAGTTCTTTGTTCTAGCAGACCTTCACAGTTCAACTGTTGGTTAGCAAGTAGCAGCCTGATCCTTACGTCCAGGTAAAATCCTGACTACTAAGCTCATTTGGTTTTTTCTCTTGCCTCACAAATTACACATATTTTTAGGTTTGATCCTGCATGTGAGCACAGATAATGAGAGGGCTTGTTGATCAATTTATTATAATAAACTGTGAAGGTCTGCTAAAGCATAGAACTGCGAATGTGAAAAATCTGCCTCAAGATTATTTTGTCTATCAATGATCTTGTAACATTTTTCCCTGTGAATTCCCCATGTTGTAAAGCCAGCAAAATTACAGAAGCACAAATAAACCTGGCGCAGCCAAAATCAGCTGTACAAAACATTTGATGAGAGTTCACATCAGCCACGGGTCAAAAAGAAACCTGGTGAAATGCTACTATCATTGCAACAGTGAACTTCCCTCTACCCAACACTTGCTACTATAACTTATACAGCAAGCCTCCTCCTCCTCCTCTCTCTCGCTCTCTTTGTGATAAGGTCAAATGCTTTCTAGTCTGATCTATGCTGCCAATGGAAATGACTAATTACTATCACAGAGCAATTCAACGGCAGTAGATCTAGAGCAACTACAGTATGGCCTAATCAAGTGAAAACAGACATCCTAGTTCCAAACAAATAGGCAGCAAAGTTAGCTTTCATTCTTCCTAAATCATTTTATCCTCCTAGAAGTTCCAAATGGAAGTTGGGAAAGCCAGCTTTTTTTGGATGTCATAAACTGGGAAACTATTAGATTCCTCCCCATGATGATCAGCAATTCCATGCATTTCAATTAGTGAATCCCAATCGAAACTCTTTTCTGCTAAGACTGTAAGTTCGTTTTGATCTTTTTGTGAAGATTCAGGATCTGGGAAATGTTCATCGACATCATTGTTATCTGGCTGATTCTTTTCCTTCAGTATGCCCAGCTGCTGAAGGAACTCGTTTAAATCAATCTCTGGTTTGTCGTCATGATTTGTTGGCGGCATCTTCTCTGTTGATATCTCCTCATCTTTGTCTGCTGCAGAAACATTTGCAATATGGTTTTCATCACCTACAATAACTTCAGTTCTGGATTCAGAGGAAGAAGAGCTAGAAGCAGCAGAGGATTGATTGACGGGCCTGTTATTCTTGAGTTCTTGGAGTCGCTGATGGATGACATGAACACTATGCTGTGCATGAATATTAAGCAACCCACAAGAAGGAAACGTTGAGATGAAGTTATTGGAAGGAATCCATTTGAACTTCTGTGATTTGTTGGGAGGACTAGAGTCTGACTGAAGGTGGGGTAGATTAAGATAAGCATTTGATCCATACAATCTCCTTGCAGCCTCATCGTAGGCCATGGCAGCTTCTTCCGCCGTAGCAAAAGAACCCAACCATAGTCTTGCTCTCTTCTTGGGTTCCCTTATTTCTGCCACCCATTTGCCCCATGTTCTTTGACGGACCCCTCGGTAGTCACACATGGCGTTTTGAGGACCACCTTTGCCTCTTGTAGGGCCTTTCAATGGATATTTTCCGCAATTCTCCATTAGAGTTTTTAGGGTGTGAAAGTAAGCTCAGTGGGGGGGTTTTGAGTGAGAGTAGGGACTTGGGGAGTGCAAAAAAACGGGTGGAAAGGCGCGGGATATGTAGTGTGAGAGAAGAGCTATGGTTTAAAAGTTGTCACGCTGAGGAAGAGTTCTTGCTCATGTGACCGTTTGTGAGTGTTAGATAATTTCAAAACTTGGACTTTTTTTAAATTATTTCGATGGTGGCCTTTTCTTTTGTGAAAAACCTTTTAATGACAACACGTCACATCTTGTATGTATGGAAGGAAGATGAGATTACCATACTCGAGTTAATGGCGCAGGAAGGAACCAAGTTAGCGAAGCTGTACGAGCAGGAATAAGTTGACAAAAGCAAAAAAGTTAAAATGGATACCTAGACTTTCCTGCCCAAAATGTTGGACAACGCTACATAACCAAATTCCCTCTTATAATCACAGGGTGGTTGAACTTCAAAAGTCAGGAGGAAAGTAAATGCTGCTGGAGCTTGTCCTTCACATTATACCGACTCATGAAAATAAATTACAAGCCCGTTGATTTAAAAAAAAATTGGAATTGCTTGTAAGTAAACTAGTTGTAAGAAGTAATTGGTTACTTTTCTATTTCCTTGTGTAGTCTCGATAATTAACACTGTAACGTCAGAGACGAAAAATTATTACAGTAGTCGAGTTTACCATCAGCACATAGATCCCACTTCACTTCTTCACTGAAAAAAAATACATTTAAGATTACCCATCCCAATGTGTGTGTGTGTGTGTGCAGGACAAATGATACCAAATGCTGTTGAACTTGGCACTCAGCCGTCTGCGCAAACAGAAGAAACTTAGCGAGAGTGAATGATAAGATTGCGTTGTGGTGGTGACTGGAATAGGGTCATGAACAGCTTGACTGCCTTTGGAATGATGACGCATCTAATAAAATCTTCCTTTGCTTTGGATTCTACTTTGGTGTTTCTACAAGAATTGGATTTTTACTTGATGCAAGCCCACCTCAACATTTTTCATTTTCACGTACCCTATTTCACATGTTGTCCTGCCTTGACGACCTGATTCCCGAGACTCTCACCTTTGTCCCATGCCAAAACCTCTCTTGTCTTTTGGGTCAAGTACTAGTTAAGTAACTGTAGCCACCAATGCTCTGCAAAGTATCAAAACATGTCACGTGTAAGGTAGATTGTGCTCTTCGACTTGCCCTATACCTGTCACGTGTAAGGTCACGAGTGGATTTTATCATTCTTCACTCATGGTTCTAATGCTTGCACGACAGTTTCCATGGCTAAACTAATGACCAAGCAAATATGAAGGCATCTATAATGAAAATAGCTCACATGGCAAACAATGCAATGAGACCATTCATAATGCAGGTCATCTCAGATATTTCACCAGAACCTTGTTCACTGCAAAGAAACCTGTTTTAAGCGTCATGTGTTCAATTCTTGCAAATTGTCAAACAAGTTGATGATTTGATTGCATTAGCTCTTCATGAAAATGAGCTCTGGGCCCTTACAACAGAACAAGAAGACAGAAGTGATATCCCCACAAAAAAATTAAAAAAAAAAAGACAAGGGGAGTAGAAGAAGAGAAAAAACAGATGCGTTCCGGCCCTCGTTTCATGTAGGATCCCTGTTAAGTGATCCAAGGAGATGATTAAAGTATGTCCTCTCGTGAAGACAGGTTCGATTCCATTCATTAACAAACGCAAAATTTAATTGTAATGTCTTAAGATTGGATGCAATGTGTTCACTGATAACAACACAGATCGTTCCACAATATTGATCACGTGTGCTCATGACCCAGCCAACAAGTTTCATGCTTCTCTCAGGTTTACCATTAACTAAATACAGGAAAGAGCAAGGTGTAACTTAATGCACACAAGTTTCTTTGATCATCAATACGAATCCTGCCAAAAAAGTGAGGCTGAGCAGACCCAAATATGAGAACACGTGTCCATATAAGCAAAGTGATGAGGCTAGCAAAGTTTTACTTGAATTTAGGGCTTGCTTTGCACATGTTCCTCCATTTATCCTTAAGGTCTATTGTTGTACGGCCACTCAAAAACACAGAACAACCATACCCCAAAATGTCCTTCCATGGAAATTTTCCGTCACTAGAAAATTTCTGCACTCCCTCCTGTAACAGTAAGAGAAAGAAATTAAAGTTTGACAGGCGTATACAATGAAGAGCTAAATGCCAAAACTATATTATATGCGCTTGTAGAAAAACGCATATATAATGCACAACCAAGAAAATCACTCTCCTTGCATACTTATAAATGCATTTTACCTAAAAGCATATCATTGAAATAATATTGGTGACAGAAGCAAATACGCAAGAAACAAGTACCTTGAGCATCTCCTCCTCCTGAACTGTCCATGGAACCTTTTTCCGCCTCAACTGAGGCATTACAGGGTATGAACTGCAGATCAGAATAAACATCAAGGCCAATTACAATTGTCACCAGTGCGTAAAAGGTGAAAGGTGCTAAAAGGCACCAAGCCTGTAAAATGCCTGAGGCGCTAGGCACATGCCTATGCGCTCACCCGAATGAACCAAGACGATATGCTATAAATTAAAAAAAAAAAAAGTAATATTATATTATATTATATAAATCTAAAATATATATACCTTCCCAATTAAAATTAGATAATTATAAAATCAAAGGAAAATATAAAATATCATAACATAGTCATATAAAGTTATATTTTTCACCCTTAAAACAAAATATTATAGTTTCAAGTAATAAGTAGCCAAATAGATTAAAAATCAAAATTAAATATCAGTTAAAAAAATTGGACAAAAAGGTCAAAACATAAATCTGTTAAAAAAAGAAAAAGAAAAATCCAACAGAAAAAGAACTTCAAGAAGGTGCTCGCCTAGATGGTGCTTCATTGAAATCCAACGCCTGAGGCTAATAAAAGCACTGGGGCCTCGCCTGGAGCGCCTCTTGACAACACTGATTGTCACCGCAATCAAATGCCAATTAGCAAGGATTGGGTTGATCAAGGAAGCAAAGTGATTTGCACAGACACACACAACAAAACAATAATAGAAAAAGTTGACATAGCATGAAAAGATTGTTTGAAGGTAGTAAAAAATAGAAGTAGAAATTATTTTAGTTCTGGAAATGGCATTCAGAAGCACTATAACCACCCGCATGACACTTGGAATAACTGGAAACTTACTATTGTTTCTCTATGTTTCGAAATTGTATGAAGTAATTAGAAGATGATGACTTGTCATTTTCATCATCAGAGGTTTCCCCTCCGTCGATGTTGGTGGCACTAACAGCTTTCTGTCTTTGTCCATCTCTACTCTGGATTCCAGAGAAAACATCTTTTTCTTTACACGATTGATCAACATCACTGTCAATAGGACCGACACAAACTTCGTGTTGGTTTCTGTCAAGTACAGTTCCAGATGGGTTCTCTCGAACCATTTCCTCCCCCACCTTTTCTCCATTATATATATGATTAGTCCTAACAGTTGCATCAAGGTGGCACAAAGAATTTGATGGTTTTAGTTGACCACTATGATCAGAGTTATCATTGTTTTCATTAACAAAGAATTTATTCGGGGTTCCTACAGATGGTGCAGTGTTTGATATTCTAGGTTCAGCACAGTTGATTTCATCCACTAAGCTATACAGGTGGAGTGCATCCCCAGATATATCTTGTGACATTTTGTTGGCATTGTGAGCAATCTCGTGCTGATTATGCTGGAATGCATTATCAGGATCAAGACTCTTCCCATGCCTATCCATACCAACACATTCATCATGACCATTCCCAACAGACCTGCTTTCTTCCAATCCACCTTGTGAAGTTTTTTTTTCCATGTGACAATCTTTGTTTTCAGAATCCCCAGTTACTCTTTGAATTGAATCCTCTACCATTTCCATGTGCTGTTGAGGAGTTGAAATGTGTTCCAAATACTGGTAGCCACATATGGCATCTTGCTTGAACCTCTTGGCTTGTGGATGAAGATGATCACCATCATCAACACAACTTTGGTCTTCAAGGTCTCCAGCCAGATTTTCATTAGCCGAACCACTTCTATCCCTCTTCAAGTGTAATGAGGTCCTGTTACATGAATCACCTTCCACTTCTATCCCTCTTAAAGGAATGGAATTTTCTTCAGGAGCATTAATTTGTCCATCAATCCTCCCTGCGGGTGCACCAAGGTCCCCATAATTTGCAGAGATTCTGTTACACCTATCATTTGAATCCACCAGTCCACTATATTCCTTCAATGAGGCATATGGATGAATACCCTCAAGGATTGCACCTTTCACCTGCTTTCCAATAACAAAAAAATGGCAACCACAAACAGCTAATGAGGATAAACAATGTACATTTCTATTTGACAAGGAACTTAACAAAATAAAGAAATCCTTGATTACCTTTTCTAAAGCGCATTTAGGCATAGAAGCTCTTTTATGCATAATGAAAGGGCGAGTATCCCATTTCAATCGCTCCGGTCCAGCCCTTTTCAGATCTAATACCGACGTCTAACAAACAAGAAACCATGTCAAAACATCTCAAATATAGCCCACTTGAATAACAAGTTTTTATGCTATAATTGTTCCTTCATATCCAAATTGCTTACAGGTGAAAGCTGAAGTTGTAAACAGAATCACCTCTTGCAATATTGATTTAAGTACATCTTCACAACTCTCTGACAAATCAAATGTGACTTTGGCTTCTTTAGAAGGAAAATCATTCGTGCTTCCATTATTATGACAAAAAAAATCCTCTAAGCATCTCAAAGCAACCATTTCCCTCGTGTTTTTCCTGAAATCTTCAGGAATTTTCGGAGCCGCCTCAATCAAATCTAGAACAAATTGAACACAACATAACACGTCAAACACCCATCAAAAGAACCAATCAAAACAGCTCACCTACACCACATTTCACTTCAAAGCATATAACTCGCATTTCATACGCGAGAACATAAAGGAAAAAAAAATGGATAAATTCGAGAATGCTGTACACATACCTTGTAAAATCGAGGCCTCTATTTCAGGAAAACTTGCCAGATACTCAATTACCCAATGCCACGCAAGTGTCGTAGCCGAGATAGAAGGGTCAGCCATCCAAACTTGCTTTTTCAACATTCAACAACAACAAAGTCACAGTGATTAAACAATAATTTCACATAATATAAATAAACTCACCATACACTAGGGTTTCAGCTAATTTAAAGAATGCGAACCCTACAGTGTGAGGGTGTACAGAGAGTAGAGCCGGAAACAAAAAACCGATAGGGAGGAGTAAAACCCTAATTTGATTGTTTGGTTTAAAAGATTGGAATAATTTTTTGTAACATCTGGTCTCGAGGGTTGATCCTGCTAGGGACTCAGGGTCTAATCCGGTTAAAATATATCATTTTGAATTGAAATGGACTCTGTCGCATCTCCCTTAGATTTTACTAGGTTAAAACAAGTAACGAGTTATCACGTCATCTAAATTTGACTTCGAAATGTTTCTCTTTAGATTTGATTTTAAAAATAAATTGTAAAAATAAAAAAATATATTATTTTAATATATTTCTTAAAAAATATAAACATAAACATTATTTTCATTAATTGGCCTCTTGCCCAAATCAAGATTGCGCACAAACATATGTTATCCTCTGAGTTGCGAGTGGGAAATGAGGATGGAGTATCCATTCTTTTCTATCTTCAAGAAATCTTTCCAGGTATATCTTTTTTTTGTTGTTGATCTACCCCGTAAAATATCTCTCAGCTCCCTCTCTGTCTTGAGGAATTTTTAAACAGGACTAGGGTTGCGAAAATTAGTATTACTGAAAAGCTCTAGCCCTTCAGTATATTCATTTCTCTTCCATTTTTGACAGTATCGGTTTTCTTCACCATATTATATATGAGTGGCATCTGATAATCTCCTTTGTTCATAGCCCCAGATGAAGGGGAGAATTTCTTGGAGCGGATTGGCAGGGCAGAATCTACCGGGGATGCAGATCTTCAAGAAAATTCCAGTGATTCCTTGGAGCTTAGGATCTGGGCATCTTGTCTTGGACAGACTCTAGCTCGGAATATTAGATTTCTATTAATTTTGAATTCGGGAGAAGAGGGCGCACAAAGGTGATCTTGTATTTCTTAACTCTTAGCTGGGACTGGTTAGAATTCTATCAAGAAATAAACTAACAAAGGTCATCTTGTATTTGCAGTGGCGGATGATTATTCTCAGACAAACTCTTCTACAGCACAAGGTTTTGAGTTGTCACGTGAAGCACGGGCACAAGCAGATTTGAAGTTCGCTTGTGTCATCTCCTCACCCGTGAGTCAAAGTTTTTGACTGCTGTATTTTACTGGACAATTTCAATTAAATGAAACTCTATTTGTTTTTGTTTTTTATTTTAAAATTTTTTTATGACTTGTTTCCTTGGTAGAAAATATTTTTTTAAAAAAATAAATTATATTTTAAATTTTAGTAATGTAATAAAAAATAAGTTAAAAAATACTTTTAGTGTTTATGTCATAAAAAATAGTCTGAAAAATAACTTATTAATGTTATATTTTTTTAAGATTATTAAAATAATAAAAAATAAATCTTACAAATTAAAAAGTTGAATAAAAATAAAATTAAAAAAATAATTTTATAAATTATCTTAAATAAAATAAATAATAATTAAATTAATAAAGATTAAATTTAAAAAATAAAAAAATAATAATAATAATAATTAACATTTCATGAATTATTTTAAATAAAATAAATAATAAAAAAAATAAGGATCAAATTTAATAAATAAAAAATTTTAATAAAAAATTGATAAAAAAATAAATAGTAATTATAAAAATTAAAATTAAAATTAATATAAAAATAAAATTTTAAAAGATAAAATTAAAAAATAAATATTTAAAATAAAATATATATAATAATTGAAAGTTTAAAAATCAAATTTGATATAATTAATAAATAATATGATATTTCTAAATTTTTTATAATTTTTAAAAAGTATTTTCCGGCTAAATTTTTTAAGAAAATATTTTCTTAAAAACCAAGTTAAATATTTTTTTAATTAGAAAATATTTTTATTGACCAACTTTTACGAAGACAAACAAATATAAAAAAGTTTAAAAATTTATTTTTTTAAAATTATTTTTCAAAAAACAAACATGGTTTATGTTTATATAGTGTTTTACATTATGTTACACTCATATTTTTTATTTAGTTTTAAATTAATTATTTAAATTTTTTAATATATTAATATTAAAAATAAAAAAAATATTTTAATATATTTTAAAAAAAAATTAAAAACATTCTGAACAAAGTTAACTAACCTTTTTTTTAGTAAAAATAAAATAAAATTATAACCCCTTCTCCAGGTTTCCAATAAAATTATCATTTATTTTTTTTGTTCTAAAAAGTGGCCGTGAGTGCCAACCACCAATCCCTGCGCACCTTATCAATCCAGAATCACACGGTTCTCTGAGTCTCACTCTCGTACCTCTCATTTATCATTTATTTCTATTATGCAAATTAATCATTTAATTAAAACCTAGTTTTGACAAGCAAAAAAAAGTTCCAATGCATTTAAATTGTTAATGTTTGATAATGTGGTTGAAAGTATTTTCAGTCCGACTCTAAACAAAAATTATTTTTACAAACTAATATAAACAAGTAATATATATACACACCCATTAATTTTTCTAGCCACAAACATAGAAACTAGTATAAACAAGTAATGGTGAATCATAAAACTACGACTAACAAAATCCAGACAAGCGTAAGTTAACATGGTAATAAATATGTTGGTGAAAAGCTGAGAAGAACATTTATGCATCTCGATCCCAGCCAATCACTGGCAATGTAACTAATAAAATCTTAACTACCGACACCAAGTATGAACAGCCCAGCAAGCAACACACAGCTCGCAACCCTTTTTGGTTCGTTGCTTAAATCACTCACAAGGCAAGCCTAAAAGAGACCCAAATTGTAGCAAAATTAACAGATTATACTTTATATTTGAATCACGAGGAAGAAAAGGAGACCCAAATTATATAATCACATATTACTTGCAGCAAAATACATTCACAGGTTCCAGAACTGATCAATGGGAAAACGAAAGAAAGTGTTGATAGAAAAATATATAGCCTTGTTCAGTTTATTTTCCATCCACATCAGGTCCTGTCATTTCCAGGATCAGACCCAGAAACAACAAGAAAAAGTAAAAGAAAAGGAAAAACAGTTAACAAAAGAAGAAGAAGAAGAAAGAACTCAAAAATGATGAGGTGAAACAAGCAGGTGGGAGCGGCTGAGTCTACCTGAACAAGTCAAAAATATTGCGAAAGATACTAGAAAACACAACACGAATCCTGGGATAAGCCCTGACAGTGTGCAAGGATGTCTGGTGAAAGAAATCCTCCATGGTCTCCACGAAGAGGTTTAGAGATCGAATTGGCGGCACGTATAGAGCCAAAGGCATCGCCGAGAAGGCCACCGCGAAGAACAAATGTAGCATAGTTAGATTGATTGACTGGTTGCTTGTGTTAAGCTTTGTTTTGTTTTTTGTGTTCAAACCCCAAGCTATGGAGTCCTTGGCTTCGGGGCCGGGGGGTTGCGGGGCGCGGCGGGGGGGTTAGTTTGTATAGTTTTGTGTGATGATGATTTAGTTTCAAGATTTTGATTGGTAGCTGCTATCACTAATTTGATGATGAATGGAAATGTTATTTGAGTGTTTGTCATTATAGCAAAGGTCTAAAGGATTGTGAGATATTTAGGAGCTCAACTAAGTAGATATTTGTTGGGTTTTTTTTCTAGAAAAAATATTTATTTTGTTATGATATCAGTGTGGATGGAGCAATTCTTTACATGATTATTTTTTATTTTTTTATTTTGATTCTTAAACTTTATTTCTTAATTATTTTACCATTACACATGATGTTTATATTAATTTATGTGTTAGTATTTAGTTTTATTACCATACTATCTCTTGTAAGTCTTTACAAATATTTTGACGGTGAATTAAATAAAAAATTTAAAATTAAAAAAAAATATTTCAATTTTTTTTATTCAAGATCCATAAGAAACTTTAGTTTTATCCTTGTAGCTTTAATATTTTACATGTTTGATCCTTGTTATTTTAAGATTTATGTTTGTATCCTAAACTTTACTTTATTTGTATTTTTGTTTTTAGATGTTAAGGGATAAGAGAGAAAATCATTGGAAAAACAAAAACAAGTGAGAGAAAATATCCAATTAGCCACATTCCACTCATTAATTTTAATAGATTCATCTTGAAAAAAAAAACTAATTATGGTTTTTCCCTTTCCGAGAAAAGTACATCATGATCCATAAAATTTATTTTAATTTAGTTTGATAATTTATTTTTAAAGCCACTAGATGGTTTTTTATACTTAAAATGATTTGTTTAGGTTTTTGGGATGTTTTCATGATTTGTTTTGGTGAAAACATACCTTAAATAGATTTTTTTGTTTCAAAAACTTAGAACTTGATTTTTCAGTTACTAGAGGTGATCAAGAAATAAATATATAGATGACATTTCATCTGCCCAAACAAATAATGTGTTGAAATTTAAATATTATTGGTTTAATTGGTAATTTAAATAGTATCATTAAAAAAATACAACAATAATAAATAAACAAATAAGGAAATAACAAGGAAAAAAAGCTCAAAGAACTAGATTTGAGCTAACCCAAATTATTAAACAACTTAACGATAAAGGGAAAACAATAAAAAAGATAACAAAAAAATCCTAGTTAAACTGAATTAACTTATAAGCTTTGTTATCATAAATATAAGTTTTGGATAAACTCATAGAAAAATCACGTGAAAACAATTTTTGAATACCAATTATTAATAATTCAAATGAGAATAAGATAACCCTAAGAAATAACTTAACTAGTCAAGCCTTGGGTTTGCTCCATAATAATCACGAGTTTGAATTCTCTCAATACCATTAGAAACTTAAATAGTTATTAACTTCAAGATCCACGAAATTAGTCGAAATATATGCACATACAGGTTAATAAAAAAATAAAAATAAAAGATAAATCTATAAAAAAATAAAAAGAAGAAGTTCAATCTCTAGCAAATAAAATATTGAAAAATAAAAATTTAAAAATATGTAATTTAAAAAGGTAAAAAACTCAATATGAGACCACCAACATCAAGATGTAAAGTCTTTGACTTAATCATGATAATAAGGTGAATGCATTTGAAAAAAAATTAAAAAATATCATGAAATTAAATTATCAAACATAGTAATGTTAAATGTCATAAATAAAGAAAACATGTGTCAACTTAAGTTAATTTGCAAATTTCAGGAACAAGAAAATCATTAAATCCTTGAACCAAGTTTAATTAAAAAAAACTTAATTCTTTTAATTTGTTTTATAAGAATTATCTTGATCTCATTATCCGGGTTGTGGATTTGAAATGTTAATTTAGATTGACTTATATAGGTTTTTGTATTTATTTAATTGATTTTTTTAATTTCATCATTGAATATTTAGTTAGTTCAAAATTAAGTTTTATTAATTATTTTAATTTTTTAAGAGATTGTTACAATTTCATAACTCAAATCATGTATTTGATAGATTAACCCACTAAATCTATCCAACAAGTTATTATCTTAATATTTTTTTTAAAAAATATTTATCTAATATATTACAATTTGAATATTTAAAAAAATAATATACAATATAAATCATATTTTAAATTCATGATTATTATTATTATTTTACTAGAAATCACTCAAGCAGCAATGTCTGGACAATATTTTTAACCTTGGAAAAATTATTTAATTCAACCCGTAAATATCACCGGCTAAGGATCCAATGCAAACTATAAGTTGGGACTTACGCGTGCCTCGTTCAAGAACAACAATAAAAAGAAACTTTAGGATCATGGATAAACTTGGGTGAGGCAAAAAAAAAAATGCAATTACCTGAAGTGTATTTATAATTTAAAAAAAAAAACTAAAATTAAAAGAAATTTAATATATGATTGTTTTATCTTTTAGCATTTTAGCTTAAAGGAAATTTAATATGCGATTGATCACAAAAGAATTCAGATTACCCCAATTATGTATCATGTTAAAACGAGTGATGAAGAAAGAAAAAGAAAATCCGCTAATATTACCCAATCTGAAATGATTTTTTCCCCCGAATTTATCCGAACAATGGAAGGCATGTCTAAAATTAAACAATATTTAGGTTCCTAAAAGCTGGTACGATAATACGTGATTAGTTTAATAAAAAAAATATTATTGATATTTATTTTAATATAAAAGGTTAATTAAAAAATAATAGCAGCCGTATTTCCAAACAAGGCAAGGAGGTTGCTAAAAGCTGGTATGATAATACATGAATAGTTTAGTAGAAAAAGAAATAGAATATTCATTTTCTTTACTGGCCCATTCACTATTTGGTGAAAAATCGAGGCAACCAAAAGCTGAAACATAATAAATATATTCTTCCGCCTTGTATATGTTTGATAACTTATGACTTGATTAATCCCACAATTGTATTTTACAGAAAAAGAATTCCTTCCTCATCGAATAAAAGGACAGGATACTTCAATGTCTTTTTGGTTAACGATAAGTTTTTCATTAAATACAACATGACATTCAAGCTAGGAGACATTGTGATATTTAAGAGAATATTAATGCTGGCGCTCAGGCAAGTGATAAGAATATAAAGAAACACAAGTGGTAGCCGTGACAAGCAAGTTTTAGAAGTTACTGGTGGGGACTTTGCCGGCGAGTTATAGTTTTTGCACTGGAATCAACGGCTGCAGAGATGCGTGATTGTGGCTCAAAAGTTGAGCCATGTTAATCAGGGGTCATGGTATTCCAAGATTTTCAAACTTCTCAAAAATCGTCTTAGAATTTCAAAGAGATCTCTCTGGCTCCAAACAGAGTTTTTTTGTTTTTAATCTTGAACAGATGTTCCATAAAGAGTTCCTAGTGGAGGATACAATATATCAATTGAGTTGATTGTTTATAGACACGAAAAGATACAAGGTGTTGTAAAAGATGACCATTTACGAATTATAAAAAAAATATCTCGTTTTAGAGAATAAATCTGTCTTTTCTTTGCCATGATGGCTATATTTTTTAATTAATTACTGCAAAACGCTAAATCCTCCGTATTTAGTGCCAAAGAAGGACCCTTCTAGTAAAAACGATCTTTGTAATTATTCGTTATATTATAATTTTATGCTTTTTTCCTGAGTTTAAAAGGAGGTTCAAACTCGAAATCTATACATTAATATCAAGTGAATTGTATAATTCATTTGCTCTAAGACACAGACATTTGAACCACATTGGCACACTGTAATTCAAATATTGAGAGTAAAATGACTAGGATAAAAAGTAATTGTAAAATATAAATTTTCTGAAAATATTTCAAAATAATATTTATTAAAATTCATTGACAACATATATCCAAAAACAAACAAAAATAAATAAATAAATAAATAATTTTTAAAAAAAAATAGATCCAATCACAATCTCAGAAAACTAGCACTAACAATATGTTAAATTATTCTTTGCCGAGAGGGATGGGAGGGGAGACTTGTTCATCATGACAAGCACTTGGCAAGGAGAAATTGATTCGAGAAATGTCCACTAGCACACGTCCAATCAAAATGTGGTTGGGTTTCCATTTTTTTAATTTTTTTTTTCGCCAGGATCTCTAGTTAAAAACCTGGCAACGATTACGGATCACACTTGTGATTTTGAAAAATGCCCCCTTCTCCATCGATTGCATTTATTGATATTTTATACTTGTTCATGGGCTGAGCTAGGCTTGGTTCGGGCTGGGCTCAACAAGGAACCAGCGGCCCTCGGGAGAAAAAAGAGAGAACCTTCAAAGTTTAAACTGGATACGCGTGAGTGCACAGGAATTTTATGTACAAGAGGGGCCAGCTCTAGTGAAGGTGAATGACTCCTTAATACTAACATAGATGAGATTAACCTCACATCTATCAAGTCACATAGAGATAAAAGAACAAAAAAGCTTTCTATTCCAATTCTGACTGTAGTGCTTCGACAAGAGCTTAGGGAGAAGTTATGCATGCCAGCAATTTTTGGCATATTTGTTGTAATTCAAGTGAAGAATCTGAAAAGGATACGCGTGAGAGCACAGATCTTGCTTCTAGCAATCCCCCGGATATACTTTTCACAATCACATCTTCACTGGCCATAAGAGATGCGATTAGCTTAGCACTTGCCATCCTCTCCTGGTAGAAAATAGCCAGCAATAGAGCACGAAAATAAATTGGGTGAGAAACTGAAAAGGAGGGTAAAAATAGCCTAAACTGATGTATTCAAGAAATTTTATTGGGCAGAAGAAACACCAAAAAGAAATCCATTTTGAAATGCACCCGCCATCTGATATGAGGCAAAGAATGAGTTCTGAGGAAATTGAAAACTAAAAATATTGTGCATGCAATCTTCAGGTCACTAAAATTCACGTTTTACAATCTTACAGTGTTTTTTTTTTTTTCAAGCATTAAAATTGCCTGATTTCAGTAGAGCAAGGTCTATTCAACGACAAAATGTGGAAAAAATGCGGAAGGTGCAAGCTCAGGTCAAGGCAGAGCATCTATTGCAGGATCCTTAACACCCAAGTAAGTAGGAAAAAGCGGGGGGAGGGGTAATAATAAATGGACCAATAGATATCAAAATTAGCGGAATATAAAATTGCTGTCTTGAAATACCAGCCATATGAAATAATATTTAAGTCACATCCTCAAAGAGCCACATATGCATGGAGTTGATCGCTTATGTCAATGCATAGGGGTCTATATTAAAATTACTATACCCTGTGGATAATGGATTTCAAACCCTGTGGATAACGGATTTCAAAATATAAGACCAAGTATAGAACACTGAATAAAATCATCTGCGACTAAGTTTAATACCTTCTCTGACCCCCGACTCAGAAATTTGAGAGAGAGGTTTAGGAGACCAGATGAATAAGGAAGAACTGCAGACTTCAGATGGTAAACAGCTGAAAACAGAACCTGGATGCAAGCAGCTCTGATGTCTGGATGCATTATGCCCTGCATGATGTGAAATTGTTTATTGCGCAAAGCAGAACTGCAAGTCATAGAAAGTATGACTTCTTTACCTTATTTAAGACTAAAAAGAAAAGATAATAAATAACTAAGATACCTCGACGGCTTGAAGCAGACGTGGAACAGTTTTTTTAGCAAAAGGTTTCTTGCCAGAGTCCGAGATCTTCTGGCAAGCACTGATAAGAACATTGGCCATGCAGACACGGAAAGAAAGAGTGGTTGTTGCCTCAAATGCTGAATTCTCACTACCCAACATGGAAGCAGAAACGAGTGCATTTTCATCATTTATAAGTAGATTGATTACATATAAGAGGACACAGTTTCCTGACAAAGCATTCCCTGTATTTTGAGCCAACAAGTTCAAAGTAAGACTTTGTCCAGTGCATAGCATAAAATGCTTGTGCCAAGGGTAAGATACCAACCACAGTAACTGGTCTTCCCAGCTGCGCCTAAGTTCTTTGAGGATTCCTTGAATGATGCAGGAACTTGCAGCTTAGCACAAATCATAAGTGCCAGACAATCAATGCAACCATGTTGTGCTTTGGAAACTGAAAAAACAAAAGAAATTCAGAAACATCATATTGGAGCTATGAGTAAAATGGACAGAAGTATAAAATATTTACCTTCATCTCCATCTAAAGAAGGCCATAATAGAATAGTTTCTATCATTTTTCTTATTTTCAGAATAGCAGGATGAGAAATTGAATCCATGCCTCTAACCTACAAACCACAACACGCATTTACATTAGCTGCAGCATGATCAGTCATAAGAGACTTGTAAATATAGAATATGAGAAAAAAAAATTGTATTATTACCACAAGAGAAGTGCAAACTGAAAACAAGCATGCTTTTATCTTTAGTACATCATGAGAAGCTGCAGCATGCTCTAATACAGACGAAACAATTGGTAAGAGCACCTACAAAATCAAGAAAGTGAGGAAGGCTCTAAGTATCACCTTTTATGGGGGTCAAAAGAAAAATTACTACAAACAAAAAGAGAATGCATGTATACAACATCCACACACTAAAAATTCTTAACTATTTTGTATCCTTCTAATTTTGAAGATTAATATAAATGGAATTCACATCTATTGATTCTTTTGAATTCCAACTTGCCGCTATAAGGTATAGTCTGACAAGGCAAATCAGTATGAACTTCTTACAATAAATGAAAAGGCAATGCATTGTGAGAAAGTCGCAGATGGGAGCTGAAACCAACCCCATTCTATCTCCATTAAAAACATTTCAACATAACGTGAAAGGAAACAAGATCAGAGACCAAAAAATGGATATTCAAGTGTCATGGATTTAAGAGCTATACTGGATGCTATATTATGTTGAACACAAAAATGAAAACAACAGATAGGAGGACACAAAGGATCCTTTCCCGCTTCTAAAATTATGTATTCAAATAATATGCCGAATGAAATACCAAGAGCAAAAATGACATTGAAAGTTTTGCAGCAATCCTAAAATATTTACGCTTCTAATTTTAATTCATCGAGGTGCTTTGTGGAAGAGTTTTTGGTCATTCATTTAGAAAGAATCCTAAAAACTTTGCAGCAGATTAGTTAAGCTAATCACATAAGAACAAGGTTTAAACCTCACTTGAGTAAATGACATTGCCAGAATAGCAGACACTAATTGCTTTCCAAGTATTTCAAGGAAGCACAATGACCACAGATAAGTTGATGTGAATCCCTGTGGCGTACCTGGGGATGAATACGGCCACAAAGCTCAGCAGCAAGTTTTCTTACGTCTTCAAATTCATACTTATTAAATGCTCTGATAAGAAAAGGAGACCAAAAAAAATAAGCAATATATCAGCACTTGATACAGGTCACCGAAACTTTATGGCACTCCTGCTTATGAATTAACCTCTTTAAAAGCAATGCAGCTAAACAATCATGAATAATGTTGACATCTCCACATTCTGAAACTGCATCGGATAAAAACAAAGTTAGTTGCATCATCAAATTGTAAAGCTCCGCAGCAGACCATGCATTCTTAGAAATCAGACAACTAGTTTACAGCCACTGCTCAATCATGTAATAAATGGATATGAAAGTCGATGTGGTAACCAGAATTACGAGCTAGTTTACCCCTTCCTGCATGGGTGTTTGATATTGTGGTGCGGTGTTTTTCAAAAGTATTTTTTGCTTGAAAATGCATCAAAATAATTGTTTTATCATATTTTATTTTTATTTTTGGCATCAACACATCAGAAAACACTAAAAAAACACCAATTTGATGTTTTTCATGTCAAACACACTTTTAAAATGCACCCAAACATGGGTTGAAACACATTATTTCACTAGCAGAAAGCAATTCACATATAAAAAGGGGACTTGACAAGATTTCTTTTGATTTAAAAATGTGTGGTTTGGCATGCAAGATTTTTTGTATATTTTTCCACCCATTCTAAATCAATAGATATGCAGAAAAATTTCAGATACATTTAACCTTTGGAAAAGTAACGAGTAAGCAGTTTCAACAATTGTAATTGCTCTACAACACGTCATTAAAATCAGTCTGGATAGCTTCTGTCCTTGGCATGCTTGTTTATAAAATTTAAAGATGTTGTGCTGAAGCTCCAATTTCATCATGGAGCTAGTTCCTCGCTTCCCAGATTTGCTTGATTGACAAATTTGTTCTGCAACAAATCAAATGTTTTACGTATTCTACATCCAGTAATTTTTATTGATCACTGGAATCAACTCTGGATACAACCTCAATGCATGTGCATGTGAGTCCATACATAGACCCCACATACAAAAGCACAACTTCTGGATTGGAAGTCATGGACTACGAAACAAAGACATGGAGCATTATGGACAACCAAAAATGTTATTTCTGTGCTTATATCATGTTATATCTTACAGGTTCATAATTCATAGAACATGCAGAGTTCAGGCAAGATCAATGGACAGAAGTGTACCAGTGAAATGTTAATTGTTGAAAGAAGCTAGGCAATAGATATGAACTTGAAAGAAGTCCACAACAATAACCAACAGCACAGTCATCTTATGGAGCTTTTCATTGTAGAAGGAATAAAGAAAAGGACAAGGAACAAAAACGAGAAGAGGCTTAAAGAAGTTACAAACAGACCGTGAGCAATGCTTTGACTGGGAACTTCACCATACAAAACAGATGAACTGAGGTCGTTGAAAACTCTCAGCGGAAGGAGCCTTATAATAAGCAGTGGACAAAGGTGCTCAAAGAGAGATTGCTGCATTTTCACAGAGTCCTCGTCTGTATATGTTCTGCTCTCCCACATGGATATGAAGCCTTCATCAATCCTGACAGAGGAAAACATATAAATTCAACAAAGGAAGATAGTATCATCATGGCAGATCAAAATCTGAGATCATAGGTATGCTTGTCCTTTCTAACATCCTTCTAACCTTTGATAAAAAAACAAACAAACAAACAAAAAGAGGGGGGGGGGGGGCNGGGGGGGGGGGGGGGAGCACCCATCTAAGTTTGTAGATTCATGCATGATTTAAATGAGGCAAGGTTTCATGCAATAATTAGTAAAGTAGATGATCTAGCTTCAGGAAAACTATAGAAGTTGTAATCAAATGACACTTCCTGCAATTTGAAGTCTAACAGCATTGAATAGAGAAAATTGCCAGAACCAGTATCTGGCATTATATATCATAAATAATTTTTTTAACTTGGTCAATATGATCATTTCAAAAAAAAAAATTGATTGATTGAATTTATTGATTTCCACCAATTCAACCTGATCATAATCAACTAAATTACCCAATAAATGGTGAATAATATATTTTCTACACAAAAAAAAAAAAACTGGACCAGAACAGATTAGGTCAATATGATTTACTTACTCTTTCTGTCCCTTCATCTTCAAAAGAACAGGATGGAAGATTTCATTTACAACTTCTGCCAGTTGTTCACTTATATAACTCAAAAATCGAACAATGGTAGCGTTTGCTGGCTCAGAAAACATCTTGTCAATTAAAGGTCCGATTAAGGGATTCCAGTCTTGAACCTATGATATTTCATAATGTCAGCTGACAGGTTGCTGATAAATAACAAAATAATCTTAGAGTGAATTTGTTAAAAAAGTACTACGCAATAAGGGTAGTAGCCTAGTGGTGGGGTATGCCTCTACTTCATTGAGGGATGGGTTTAACAAAGAGATATGCAAGCACGATCATTTATACAAAGATGATTAAAAAAGATTGATATTGAAAGAAATAAATGAAAAGATAAAAAGAATATTGATGTTGAAAGAAATAAATGAAAATGCACATAGAGCAGGGAACATGTTTGATGAAGGGATCAAACAGGGATAGCATTGCACAGGATATATCCAAATTAAAGCATTCTTAAATCTTACTGTTTTAGACCACTCTGGGATCAACTTGAGTACTCGATCAATGTCCACTTTTGATCCTGTGTATTGTTAATGGAAAATGAGCATTGAACAAAAGGCAGATGTCTTGCTCAAGGAGACTGATAAGTGTCACTAAGAAAAAAACATTTTAAATCAAATACCGAAGACTCAGTTATTAGTCAGGAGGATGGAAAAAAAAGATGGAATGAAAGAAAAAAGGACATCAATCATTCCTCGTTCAAAAAAACAAATAAAGAGTTTCTAATGAACCTTATAGAATATCTGAATTTACCTAATTGAAGATAAACAAAAAAATCAGAAAGAAACAGAAAACTGTCAATACCCAAATTATTGAACATTCATGTAATAATCAACCCAATTAGCCCCTGGGCTTAATGAGTTGGATTCCCAATCTTAAGTTCAAACCTTGGGGATGAGGGAGATTTTTTAACCTCTACATATTCCGCAAAAACTGCTGACATTTTCATCTTATTGGGTGATTGCATGTGAATAATAGCTATAGTAAGCTGGTCATGCAACCTAAGGGAAAAGATTACCAAATGACACTGAGACAGAAATACATGAAAATCAAAGATCTGCCAAATTGTAAAATCTAGCGAGAGACAAACCTTCCCTTACATCTCCTGCGGTGTTTGAAGGATCTGGACTCTTGTTAAGGTTGCTGTCAAAAGATGAGGGAGGAAAAGGTAAATAGCTAAAACTCAACTCTGCTAATATCATTCAAAATGAGAACTCACAAGAGTTATCCAGGAAATATCAAGTTTTATTTCTCATGAATGGAAAAGAGGAGAAATAAATACCTAAGACAGTCAAGTAGCAAACATATAACTTCAGGTCTAGAACTATGGTATTTGAGCATGGCAATAAAGGAAGCACAAGCAGATGATTCCTTCCCTGCTGATGAGCCCACAAGCTGAACCAATGTAGGCAAAACCAATGATGGGTCTGCAAAAAGAGAGAATTTAGCAATAGGGGCACATCGATAAAAGCATTAAATCTTTATTGACAAAAGAGAGAACAAAGAAGTTTTTCCCAAGACCAGGCCTAAAAGAAGAGACTTTGTATTATTTTTCACAAATCACAAAAGAATTTTTGGAGTATAAAGCGTCCATTTATGTTTACGTCCTCTGCAAACTGCCAATATAGCATAGAAATTGATCGCTAGAAGAATGGATTGGATATATATATATATATATAACATCTCAATACAACCATTCTAAAAATTATAGGTTCTTTCAAATATCAGCATTACGTACATTTGTGTCAGAAGATATGAATATAAAGAGAATGGCTTACTGGTACAAACTATGCAATTCCTTTCTAGAATGAAAAAGCAGATGTTTTGAAAGTCTATGCAACAGAAATAGGAGAAATACGGGCAGGTTTCATGTAGTTTCAGAAGGCATCAAATAGACCTCTTAACACAAAGAAGCTAAGCAGCTATTACAATCCCTACAAATACATCATAAGGATTCCATGTCCTGTCAAAGAAGTTCACGAAAGACATAAGGTAACACCTCAATATAACACATTGGATTGGATTAAAACCATCAGATTGCCCATGAATGATATAACAGCATCCTTCCTACCAATAAAGAGCACTAGTAATGACGTGAAGTGTGTTTCAACTATATTTATGAATTAGATAGACAAGACCAAACATGAAGAGAAGTCCCTGAAGAAACTAGAAAGCATTTGATATGAAGCTTGAGTTGTTTTAATTATTTTCCTAAATAATTTTGGATTTTAATTATTTGTTTTTAATTAGTATTTAAGAATCCTAACGCTAAATGGATTATACTAATCATACAAGGAATCCTTTTTTACAAAGGATTTTAGTTTTAATGAAAATCATTTTCCATAAAGGATTTTAAGACTAATACAAATAGGTGTGTCTGGTTTATTTGGAGAAAAAGATTATTATTAAGACCTTTAATAAAACACCAGAGTTTTCTTTAAATTTCTCTACAAGTTAGGTCTGCACCTTTAGAGCTTAAGAACCCTAATTTTTTACCATAATATATGTTGCGTCAATTGGTATCAGAGCAGGTTAGCCTCTTTAACAGACAAAGATTGTAGCAACCCACTCCACAATGTAGAAGTGGAGGCCCTTTAGGGCCAGGAACAAACTAGATTGTTTAGAGCAAACCATAATATATCTAGCTCGGCAAATGGGTAACACAAACAAGGATCGTAAAGAGAGAAACTTGACTGGAGACTTGCCTCGAGGCTGATCAAATCCCAAACCTATTCCCGAAGATCCACCTGGAGAACCAGTTGTCCATGTGAAGGGTGTTCGTGGATACGAATTTGATGGGGGTCATAGGGCCTTAACATTCCAAGATAGACCATTGTAACAAACACATGATTTTAGCATTACGATAGAAATCCTCGCATTCAATAGAGATTGGACATAGAAGAATTTCTTGATTGGATCGTTCAATGTGATAGGGTTAAGAAGTACTCAGGTTTCTCAGAAGAGATGTTGAAACTAATCACAAATAACCAAAATAACCTAAAGGGTAGAGCTTCTTCCTGCTGGAAACATCAGACGAATACACACTTAAAAGGAGGAAGACAACCTATCATGTCATGGACGTGCATGAGATAGTTGTTGAATGAGAGATTTCTTCCTTTTGATAATGAGCAATATTTGTTTTAGCAATAACAATGAAAACAAGTTGAAACTAACAAATCAAATAACCCCTATACTAGGCCAATGATTGCCAAATGTTTTAAATGTGGAGAACCAAGACATCGTTCCAGTGATTGTAGGACACAAAAATCACTCAAACTGATTTTAGAGCAGTATGAGCAACCTCCCTCTGATGATGAGGGCGAGCTGTGTGAATCTGATGAGGGTGATGAAAAAAATTAGTATAAGCATGACGATGATGATAAGAGACAAAACTATGTGGTTAGGAAAATGCTGCCAACACCAAAGATTTCTGAGGATTTGCAACGAAATAGGTTATTTCATGCCCATTGCACCTTAAATAAAAACTTGTTTAACTTAACTATCGATAGTGAAAGCTGTAAAAATATTATTTGTAAACATATTGTTGATAAATTAAAATTACGACTAGAACCCTTATCCTGAACCTTACGAGATTAGGTGGATTAGGTCAATAGAAAAGATAAAGGTAAATCAACATTGTAGAGTACTATTTCCTATTGGGAAGTATAGGGATGAAACTTATTGTAATATAGTAGATATGGATGCACGTGGTTTGATCTTCAGTAGAGATTATTTGTAGAAGATTATAAAGAATTGTGTGAATTATACTCTTGTACTATTGAAGTGAGAATCCAATCCTAATGCTTCTAAAGTAAAGGAAAAGACTTTCCTTACAATAACTAATTTAGAGCTTGATATGCAAGCAAAGATATAGGAAACTGGGCAATTCATGCATTGGTTATGAAGGCATTAGTGGATGAACAAGCAAAAGAGAAAAGAGAAGACATTCCCAAAGTAACTTAGCCTTTACTTGGCAAGTTTGAGGAGATTTTGCCTGATGAATTGCTAGATTGATTGCCACTAATTAGAGACATTCAACATCAAATTGATTTGATGTCGGTAGCTAACCTTTTAAATCTGCTACACTATCAATCGAGTCTTAAGGATGAGATATTGAAGAAAAAGGTAAATGAGCTGTTGAAAAATGGATAGATCCAAGAAAGTCTAAAGTCATTATGCAGTTCCAGCATTATTGACTCTAAAAAAAATGACAGTTGGCATATGTGTATGAACAGTCACACCACCAACAAAATAACCGTGGCATACAAATTTTTTATTCCTCAGTTAGATGACATGATAGATCAGTTACATGGGGCATCAATCTTTACGAGGATTGACTAGAAGAGTGGCTACCATCATATTTGAATCCAGCTAGGTTATGAGTGGAAGACAACTTCAAGACAAAGGAGGGATTGTATGAGTGGCTAGTTATGCTTTTTAGACTGTCTAACGCGCCGAGCACTTTTATAGGGGTGGTGAATAAGGTCCTATGACCTTTTATAACTAAATTTGTGGTTTTTTTAATTTTTGATGATATCTTGATTTATAGTAGATCTGAGATTGATCATGTAGGACACTTGAGGATGGTGTTTAAATGACTGTTAGAAAATAAATTATATTAAAATCTAAAGATGTGTAGTTTTATAACTGGTAAGCTACTGTTTTTAGGCTTTTTTGCTAGTGTGGAGAGCATACATGTTGATGAGAAGAAAATTCAGGCCATTAGAGATTGGTCTAAAGATGTGTAGTTTTATAACTGGTAAGCTACTATTTTTGGGCTTTTTTGTTAGTGCGGAGAGCATAAATGTTGATGAGAAGAAAATTCGGACCATTAGAGATTGGTCAACCCTTAAAACAGTTAGTAAGGTCTGTAATTTTCATGAGTTAGCTACTTTCTACTGGCGATTCATTCGAATTTCAATCATATAGTGGCAGCCAATATTGAATGCATGAAGAAGGGAAAATTTGATTGGGGAAAAGAGACAGAAAAGGCTTTAATAAAAAAAAAAAGCAATGCTCCGTTTTGGCACTTCCATATTTCTACAAACTGTTTGAAATAGAATGTGATGCTTTTAGTGTTGGGATTTGTGGAGTTCTATCCCAAGAGAAGAGACCCAACACATTTTTTAGTGAGAAGTTGAATGATGGTGGGTTAAAGTGGTCTACATAAAACTACGACAAAGGGTTCTATGTTGTTTTTCGAAATCTTAAAAAGCAGGGGCATTATTTGATTGGTAAGAAGTTCGTATTGTATTATAACCACGAGACCCTGAAATTTTTACATAATCAAAGGAGAATAAGGAATGATATCCATGCAATACGGGTCACTTACCTCCAAAGGTTTCCAATCAAAATTGTGTACAAAGCTGGAGTTCAAAATAGAAATGTTGATGCTTTGAGCAGAAGAGCAGTCTTACTGGTCTCTCTTAAGGTGAGAGATCACTGGATTCAACTATTTGAAAGAGTTGTATGAGCATGATGAGGATTTTGGTGAGATGTGAAAGAAGTATCTAAATATGCTCGTTGATGACTTTCACGTTTATGATGGATTTCAGATGAAAGGCAATCAACTTTGCATTTCTTGGCCTTTATTGCGGGAGAAGGTGATTTGGGAATTGCATGAAGAAGTTTTGGCTAGTCACTTGAGGTGACAGACCATTGACATATATTATTAGCCTTAATTGAACAGAATTTTGGTAAATTTATGCAAAAATGTTATATTTGTCAAACTGCCAAGGGACAAGCACAAAGTATAGGTTTATATATACCTTTGCCTATTCCTGAAAACATATGGGAGGACTTGTCAATGGATTTTGTACTTGGATTACCTCATACCCAATGGGAGATGAATTATGTATTTGTTGTAATTGATAGGTTTTCAAAAATAACACATTTTATTCCTTGCAAAACAATGAATGATGCATCTGCTATTGCTCGACTTTTCTTTTGAGAGGTGGTTTGTTTACATGGGGTGCCAAAGATCATATCTTCTAGGACAATAAATTTATTATCATTTTTTGTGTATGTTGTGGAAATTGTATGACTCTTCATTATAGTTTAGTAGCCCGGCACATCCATAGATAGATGAGCAAACAGGGTCACTAGATCAAACACTTGGAAACTTGATAAGGCATATTTGGGGTGACAAGCCAAAATAATGGGATTATGCCCTTGTAAAAGAAGAATTTACAGACAACAGTACCAAACACAGTGCCACAAGTAGATCAGCATTCAAGATTGTGTATCTAAAGTGTCATAAACATGTGCTAGATCTTATGCCAATTCAGAAGGGTGTTGGGTTTAGTGTGGCTGCTAAGAAGATGGCTATGGATGCACAAGCTATCATGGAGGATGTGAAACACAAGTTGATGAAGACCAATACCAAATACAAGGAAGCACCTGAAAGACGCCACCGTGCTAAAGTGTTCAAGGAAGAAGATAAGGTGATGGTGCTCATTTGCAAAGAGAGATTTTCGATGGGATCACATAGCAAGCTACAGCATAAGAAATACGGTTCTTACATTATCCTGAAGAAAATTAGTGACGATATTTATATTATCAATTACTTGATAGTGCAAGCATTTCCAAAACTTTTAATGTGTCAGATATATATCATTTCAATGATTATCAACCTTTGTATCCAGAGCTTAGACATGACTCGAGGTCGAGTATTTTGCAAGTAAAGGGGATGGGCATGGAGCATGTTACAACTATATTTATAAACCAGATAGAGAAGACCAAGCCTAGAGACAAGTATCTGAAGAAACCTGGAAACATCTCATATGAAGTTTGAGTTGTTTTAATTAGTTTCCTAATTAATCTGAATTTTAATTATTTGTTTTTAATAAGTATTTAGGAATTCTTTCCCATAAAAGATTTTAAGACTAATAAAAATAGAGGTGTTTTGTTTATTTTGAAGAAGATTATTATTAAAAAATTTAATAAAACCAAAGAGTTTCTCTAAATATCTCTACGACTTAGGTATGTAATCTTAGAGCTTAAGAACCCTAACTTATAACCATGTTATACATTGCGTCAAGTTAACAAGCAACAAAAAAGGAAAAGGTATTAAAGTCAACTAACCGATCATGGAAAGTGAGTTGGATGCCAGTTCACGAATTATTGTTTCTTCATCATTAAGGCATTCTAACAAGTTGTTTGCAATATCTTGCCTGAAATAGTCATATGGAAAGATTATAAGTGACAAAAAATGAAAAGCAAAAGAAACAGGAAACTAATGAATGATATAGCTTCTAAACAGTAAAATACCACGCCAAATGGGAACTTTTGTTTGCTGAATTTGATGATATGGAAACAAGTTCTGATATAACATCAAGGGCATTCCTCCTCTGCAAAGCATTTCCAGAAGCAAGGCGGCTTAGAGCTTGTTTGAGGCAGTTAGTGCTCCTGTTGAATCAAATTTTAGCATGAAGATCCAAATAAGCTACCACATACTAAAAGACAAATGGAAAAGGAAAGAATACATCGAGCAGCATTCTGCTATGAGCATCACAACAGCCCTGGCTGTGCCATCCCGCTCATCCAGAAGGTGCAGTAACAAAGGTAGCACAGCATCCATCTGTCTACTGTCTGTCAGACCATTTCCAGATGAATGATTTGGTTTCAATATGACTGATTTAAGTATGTAAACAGCACCCTCCACGACATCTTCATCAGCACATTGAAGCTTCCCACAACAAAAAATGGAAAAGGAGGAAGAAAAGAGACAATAAGTATGACTACAGGATACACAGTGTTCTATCATAAAGAAGATTGGATTCTAACACAACAGGGTGGATGAGTAACTACTACCAGGACTGCATTTCAGACGACACAATAAAATACAATGATCCCATCTATCTCAACTATGTAGGCCATTAAAAGTTCAAGATTTCCAAATAAAAAATTTCAAACCCTGATCGCACAACTTGTGCTTCAAGGGGGACTCTTGGAATAGCATCAGCCATTCCTACAACTATAAAATTCTACAGATGGTGAAGAATGCATGCATAACAAGAAAAGAGAGAAGAAACAACATATTTACTGCCACACTTCTGATGTGCCCCTTTTCTTTTGTCTTCTTGAAGTATACAATAAGATTCCTAGTGTTATCTGTCATCACAACAACATAATTTTAAACAATTTTATTTCATCAACCCAGACCCATGCACAAGAATGCATTCATATTCTGTTTTGGTTAATATCCTTTACTAACCCCATGCTTAATATAGGGCATGATAACTTTTATCTGGAAAAAAATGCGGTGCATAATCGCATGTATCTAAAACCTTCTGCAGGACCAGCCTATAACTATTTGCAGTCTAAGCCTGATCCAAGCAAACTCCAGGCAGCAGTTGCAAATTATTTGGTGACTAATTGACTGACAGCAGTTGCAAATTCTTTAGTGATTATTTGTTTAAGTAAATATGAAATCAATCAACAAATACATGCATAACTTGCAGAGAGGCTATACAGTTACTAGCACGAGCCATATATAGTAGGCGGATATAATTCAGGGGCTGATCAATTAATGGGCTTGTTTGTGATGTCAAGAAAAATTACCTGTGACAAAAGAACTTGGGATATTTGCAAACCATTTTCTGACAATGCGGTTTCAAATTTCTTGGTGTCTAAACGTCCCAAAAGAAGGCATAGACATCTCAGGAAAAACTTTCTAGTCTCCAGACCACCATCCTTGTTCTCTGTATGCCCCTCGGTATGGTTATCTGTATAATACTGCACATGCATTTTTTTTTCCCCATTTTAGTCATCAGAAAAGGATCAATCACTTGGAATTGAATTAAATAGACAAGAATTGTGAAAAGTTGAGTGATTAACAATCTTTCACGAATGCTTAAGTCAACACAATTTGCCAGAGTTCCCTAATACAGTCGTATATATGCCCACATTAAAATAGGCTACATGCCAAAGCATTCTTCTCTCAATTAAAAGCATGACTATGAAGTCAGGGTCCTGTGAACTTCAGTTCAGGCCTCCCGTCATAATAGCATCGATAGGAACTCTACATATCCTAAGCGTGACCATTATACCACTTCATGATGCAAAAAATATGTTAAAGATGGCATGGAAGATATGATCTCACGCCATGTCAAACTAGATATGGATCCAGGTACAGAGAAAAATGGTATGAAGAATTATTTGTATGGATAAAACCAGTAACATAAATTTTCAATGCAACTTACAACTAACCTGGATGCCAGATATGTACTGATTTAATAAATCATCGCAATGCTGAGAAAATCTACGGTCTTCCAAGTGCAATAGAGTGCTGTAATGCTTCCAGCATGAAGACAATAGCAAGGCTTCTGTTTTGAGAATGTTTCCACCTGTCTTTGTAATTGGAGACAAACAGACAATGCATAAATCATCAGATATTATTAAAATTACAAAATCCTTAAGAAGCATATACTGGGAATTAGACCTGCCTCATTTTCAACATGACCATGGTGCCTTTTTATCTCTTGTAACCATTTAAGCACTTGCTCAACCCCTTTAGCATGTAAAGGCCTACTTTTGCTGCTCCACTGCAAGGCATGGAAAAATCAACATGCTACAGAACATAAATGCATGTTTTAAGTAGCTGGAAACTATTATCAATCAGTATTTGTAGCAATTAGATATAACTTGGAGATCATGAAATCAGAAAAATATCTAGCATTCTTTCTAAGATCTTAACTCATTTCTTGAAGAAGTTAATACTAGAAAGGAAATCCCAGATATAATGTAGAAATATTTAGCAATGCTAATACAATTAATATGAATAATACTATCATGTCCATGAAAGCAAGATAGACAGATTCATAAAAGTTTACTACTATGAACTTCACTCAAAACAGTTGGGAAAATAACCCTACTTAGATGAATATAATAAAGTATCAAAGAGATATAAACTTATCCATCATCATATTAAAAAAGTCCAACCTTCTAAAATTTCAGTAGACTTCAATGCTTCAACATGGTGACAAAATCTTCAAGAGATTGAAGAAAAAATGACGACATTAAAGGAACAGAAAACATTGACTGAAGATAAGTAGAGTCCAAAGTTATGAAACATTAAAACCCAAAAAGAAAATCATTCTGTCAGGCCAAAAGGTTTCTGGTTTTCTGATTGCATATACAGATATCTATAGAGAATGCAGATGCACATAAAAAGCATATAGATCACAGTTTCAGCACCCCAATTACATAGTCAATAGTCAACCAAGAATTGGGAGGGAGATCAAACAAGAAAACTAATGTATAGAACATACAGCAAGAAGTCTCTGTAACAGAGTGATAAGTACTTCTATCTGCTTCCAAAGTAAGTGAGCCATTTCAATACTAAACACTTCTGATGATTCAGATGGTTTCACTTTCTTCTCTTTGATGGCAGTTGACACCAAACTAATAGGGTGTGATGTATTTGAATTCAATGATTTTGGCTTGTTACTCGCAACCTTGGTCTTTTTTGTCAAAGCTTCTGTGATAGACAAAATACAATCTGCAGCAGACACTGAAAGGCGAGACGGCAACTCAAGTCTATCCTGCAAAGTGCTGCAAATCACATGGGAAAATAAAGGAGAACTATAAGAATATTGAATTGCATCATCATGCATGCTTTCAGATGAACTAACAAATGTGACTCCTTAAATCCCATGCATGCAACAAAAGAAACCACACTGATTTAGAATGGATGACAACACATAAAGAATACCAATCATTCAATACCCACACAGTAAGAAGCTAAATTCAAGTATGAAAATCCTACAAAATCAGTGGTAAATTTATGGCATTCAGAATTAATTACACTCAAAAAGATATAATTACAACCAACTAAACCAGGCAAGCAACTCATAACATAGCATCTAGAATATACCACTAGTAGCAATAACGACTACATCTTGCATGATTTAAAACAAACAAGAATAGACTATACCTTCCCTTGCACACTACGCAAACCAAACACGGGATACATGAGCAAAGCATCTTCAACAACGCATTATAGTTATCTCTTATTCCTACCGCAAAAAAAAATCAAACCGATTACAACCAAACCGATCTTCACAAAAACAAACACAGTAAACTTACACAGTAGCTGGGAAAAATAAACGAAAAAAATCTCATTACCATTTAGCGTATGTTGCTCCGTAAAATTCTCATATTCCACTAAACCACGAACAAGAATACACCAACCAAGTGCAACATACCGATCCTCTTTTCTCTCGATAATATTAGCCAAATCCATAGCAACAGCTTCGAAAAGAAACTCATCTTGAAATAACCAGTTAATTATTATCATAGCTTGTCCTCCATGCTTCAAATTTACATTCCTCAAACACTAATAATAAAATAAATAAATAAATGGAAGAAAAATGGAAGAAAAAAATAAAAATAAATTACAAGAAATAGCTGCATCCGTACATGTTGAGTGATAGGAACTAGAATCAGGTCCAATTTCTCGTGTCTCTCAATCGCGTCTTTAACGTATTTATGCAAGAACCAAAGCGAATCCTCCAGCGAACCTACAAAGGACATAGAATTCAAAATCCGAAACAGAAACTAGTTGAAACAGACAAGAAATCGATTGTTGAGTGAGTACCGAGAGAAGGCTTTTTGTTGCTAGAGTCGAGAGAGAGCCGATGAATGGAGTCTTGAAGCTTCCTAGTTCGAGAACTGAGTAGAGTGGTAATAGCTCTGCCGATAGTCACTGAAATCATTGATTCTGTGGAATCTAATTTCCGAATTAACACTTCCGCTTCTTGTTGATTCTCCATTGAAATCATGCAACGACAAGGATTGGATTTAGGAAATTACTTTGCTGTTTGAGAGGAATTCCCAGGTACAATGGAGAAGGTTTTGATTGAGTAACCAGGGGTTTTGAAAAGAGAATCTCAGTTTTTAAACCCGCACCGCCGGCTTATTGAATGGACCCGGTGACTTTGAGTTCGATTTTATTTGCAACTCGGCTCCTTCAAATCGGTTTATCCAAAATGGTCTGGTTCAGGTATTTTAAATTAGGAAAATATTTTTTTGTGTGTGTTTATTTGAAAGTGTAATAAACGTTAAGTTTTTAAGTGTTTTTTATTTATAAATATATTAAAATAATATTTTTTATTTTTAATACAAAAACATTAAAATTAATTAAAAATTAAAAAAATCATAAAATATCAGATGACATTATAATGAACTATTTAGTCAAACTTAAAGATTTGGTTACATCATGTTTGTTTTTTAATCATTAATTTTTTATGTAAAAATTTAATTTTTATAATTTTTTATTATTATTTTAAATCATTTAATATTATTTTAATGTATTTTAAGTTAAAAATAATTTTTTTTAATTCTTGTCTGAAAAAACTCATTTCATTTTTATTTTTTAACGCAAAGATGTCACTTCCTTTAAAAAAACTACCAAAATTATGTTATTTTAATATTTATCGGTATAGAAAGGAGACAGAAAGATTGTGAAAATGAATTAGCTGAGAACATTATATGGTCCCTCTGGTATTATATTTAGTCAAATAAAATCCTTTTCTTTGAATTGAATCAGATCAACCTGTTTTTTTGCTTCCAATTAAGGCAATTTGAGCATCTTGATCCAATTTATTACTCATTAAAAGGACATGGCTCCTTTTATTTAATCATAAATAAGGTTTATTTACAACACGGTTCCTTCCAGTACAGTATAATCTATCATACTTGAGATTTTGTGATACTTTCCAAGGAAGAACCTCAAAAATTTTCAACGATATATTTTAAAAATCCATGATTTAAAAAAAAATTGGCAAAGTTTCTTTAAATTAGCTAATTTCAAGTTATCGATAAAAATCAACATCAGTATCTAATTAATCATTTATATAATTCAATGTTTTTATTATACTTCAACATATTTTAATCAACAATATTTTATTTTTTCTAACTTAAAGAATAATTATTTTATTAAAATAAAGAAAAAGTTACCTTAATCATGACAAACAAACCATGGTTACAGATTTAATATTCTTCTTTCAACTATATGTACTCTTTTAAGTATTGTTTATCACAAATGATATTAACTACATGCTTTTAAATATATATTATTATTATTATTAGAAAATATTTACACAATAAAATATAAGTTAAATAAGCTAGTCCATTTAAATTCATATATACACAATATTATAATCTTCAAAATATACAGAATTTTCACATTTATTATCATCTTTTAAGTATTATTTACAAATCAATAATTCAAAATCTAAACTTATTTACAAGAACTTCAATTCTAAATTATTAGTCTATCATGCTTGAGATTTTGTGATGCTTCGTGCCTTTAGGAAGCTTTGGTGGATTTCAATGAACAATGGCAATGCCTTATTTACGTTTCTTCTAAATTATGTTATGATTTAGATTGACTAACAAGTACTTGTGAGTACAGTAATAATTATGTTGTAAAATATTTTTTTTATTTAAAAATATATTGAAACAATATTTTTTTTATTTTAAAAATTTTAATTTTAATATCAACAAATTAAAACTATCAAAAATATAAATTAATTAATTTTAAATAAAAATATTTAAATTTTACCCACACCCTTCAAAATATAATAATAAATGGGGCTAAGCTCTTGCTAAATGCCTTTTTGTTGTCATGAGCTTGGTATGCTAGTAATGTTTTTTTTATAAGATTTGATTTATAAAACATGATATGTAGCTAAATAGTTTATTCACGATAAAATATATTTGAATGTGTGTATGGTAAATTTAAATTATTTTTTATCAATTTTTTCTTTTAAGATAATTGGTAAGCTTGCAAGAATTTTTTTTTTAAAAAAAAATCTGGTTTAAATCTTCTTGAAGCATAACACGAGTAAAGAAAATATTTTTATAACACTAGAAGTTATTAAGCTTTTTATCAAAAGTTCAAGAGAAGTGCAGTATTTTTATCTTTTAAATAAGAAGAGTTTCTGACAAAATATAAGAAAATAGTAAAGATATCGATGCACACAGCATCTCCTTCAAAAGTATCTAAAAAAAAAAAATTAGTGTCTATTGTTATACATGACTAGATGATCTGTTCAAAGTCTTTTATAAAACTCATGTCTTTATCTATCATGTACTTGTTCACAATTCAAAATCAATTTTATAGTTTTTATTTATATAAGAGGCTACATGATATCAGAATAATTAAAATTGTTTGTCTATTTCAAGAGATTATTCTTGAAAAGTACCAATATTGAAAGTTGCTATGGAGTTATTTTGAAGAGTATTAATTTAATTTGTAAAGGATGAAGGGTTGTATTGTTAAAATTCTTCTCAGATCTATTGTGCTATTATGCTGTTGGAAAAAAGAAATCTTCTGAGAATCTAAAATTTATATTATGTTAATGAAAAAACAATTTGATTTTATTATCTGTGTACTAGATAATATTTTATTTATTTAACGCTCATAAAGTTTAGTATTGATGTTACAAAAACAATAAAAAAGGACTAGCAATGCTACCAGTTATCCCGCGAAATCCCAAAAACAAGTGCACATGCACAAAATAGGGGGGACTGGATCAGATGCTTCCATATGCTGCAAGTTCTTCCCCGGTTCTCTTAAATGCTTCAGTCGACAGCAATGAAGGCATCATAGCCATGTGCTTATCCTTGCATGTCCGTGCCAATGGACGGTCTGCATTCTGCTCTGCCCTCATTTTCCTAGCTATTAGTAATCTAATCTCAGATTTAATGAATTCACGGAGATCATGCTTCCAGCAAGATAAAAACAAAAACGCAAATGGTCTGGAAAAAGGAAGGAGATAGGACTTTCTCACGAGCCACCATCAGCTGCTAACTCAAAAACCTTCCCTGTTTTTGCATAGCGGTAGATTTCCTCCTCAACTTCTGGTGTTTTGAGAACAAGCAACTCAACAGTCTCAGATGCATTACTCAAAAACGCAAATGCTTGGAAAAAGGAAGGAGATATGACTTTTTCAGGAGCCACCATCAGCAGCTAACTCAAAAACCTTTCCTGCTTTTGCATGGAGGTAGATTTCCTCCTCAGCTGCTGGTGTTTTGTGAACAAGCAACTTAACAGTCTCGGATGCATTACTCTGCAATAAGACCATGAATATAAATACTCAATCAACTTCAATTTGCGTGGCAAAGAGAGAGATTTGAACCCTTTTTGATAGGAAAAATATAGCAATCAAATCGAAGACTGGTAGCTTCAGTGTCCCAATGCCCCACATATCCATGGATACTACACTGAAGGCAGTTTAGTGCAGAACCAGGCCTGAAACTCAATCTAGTCATCCCTTCAATAACAAAATTATACGAAATAGAATCATGCATTTTAATCCGAACATGGTGCAATGGCCACGCTGAGTGGAAACATCTTACTGTTCATGTCATCAGTAACACAAATTTTCTTACTGATCTTTACTTCTTTTAACTTACTTCGTCTGCATCAAAGAAATTGAGAGAGGGGGAATAATAATTCAATTGGTTATTCTAGAGAGGGATGATAATTCAAAGTGATGTGAGTGAGAAAATTACAAGATGAAAAATAGGGTTTGAGAAATTGGAAACTTGGGATTTTAGGAGGCATAGCATGCTATTTTCAAGGATGTGAATTTAATCTGAACTTGATGGATATTGTTTCAAACCCATGCGAATGAGAATTTTTGTGGATGGTAACATTGCTTGATGGATAATGCATAAAATATAATTATTGTAGAACTTAATCCAGACCTAAACTGATATATATTGACATAGCATATACACACATATGTGTAGTACTATTTAATTTTTTGTTGAGTAATAAATACCAATTATAAAACAGGTATCCATATGAATACCTGAAAAATCAAAACTTAATAAATAAAATATAAATATTTAATTTTTTTATCCTATTATTAATGGATAGATATATAAATATATGTAAAAAAAACCTTCCTCATGAATATATATTATCATCCATTATTATTGTTTTTAGGTACCGTGGAGTTTATACTTTGGAGTACGTCTACCATGAGAAAATTAAACATCAAGGGACCAGTTTATATAAAAATAAAAAATTACTAGAACAATTCGTACCGGTACCATTAAACCCATCCATTCTAGCAGGCGCCATCAAACTCAACCATTTGACTCGTATTTTCTGAAGAAAAAAAAAATAGAAGTGAATTAGAACTCAGAATTAATCTAAAAATAAAGATTTAATTTATGAAACTGCCTAATATAATTTTTTTAATCAGACAACATATTTAACACGTGTTTGACACTATATTTTAAAAATATTTTTGAAAAAACTTGATTTTTTGAATTAATATATTTTATATATTTTTAAATTATTTTGACATGTTGATTTTAAAAATAATTTTTAAAAACTAAAAAATTATTATTAATATATTTTTTAAAATAAAAAACATTTTAAAAAATAACTATAATTATACTCTCCTGCACGCTCTAGACATCACCACCACCTCAAATGATTTGCCTTTTCAGTTGCAAAACCTGCTCTCACGCTTGCTTCCCTCACCGTATCCAAAATCATCCGTGCTTAATATTTAACTTAAATATATATATATTCCATGTAAGGTTTTCTTATATGCTTTTTAAAAATTTTAATGCGTTAGTTCTAAAAATAATATACATATATATAGAACATCATGCACCACATTAATAAATAAGTAGGGGGGAGCATCAAAGCTACGTCTGTTTGCAGGCACCAAGTGCTTGCAATTCATGAAATCTAATGATGGTCTATAATAGATTTATTCACTTTATATCTCAACCTGTAAATTAATTAGAATAATATAATTTCTTAAAGAAAAAATAATGACAATAATAGTGGAAGAATGGCAGATGATAACACGTAATTGCCTGTAATTCCCTATTCGTTTGGGCAGGAGTGTTTTCATGCAGGATGGGTTGTGGCTGGAAAGAACACAAATTGCAATTCCTGCCGCAGTTGCTTTACTGCGGATGCTTTTGCTTCTATAATTGTCACAGTATTTTTATATATTTAAATTTATATTAGTTATTTTTAAAGTTTTGTTTATATATTAAAATAATATTTTTTATTTTAAAAAAATTATTTTTGAAAATTAATTTCAACAAAAAAATATAAACTTTCATGAAACATTGTATAAAATACAATTACAAACCACGTCTTCATTGGCCATACCTTTTCTTTTCTTTTTGAAAGACTGCATAATGTAAAAGGATATCACATTCAGATAATGGGATTTTAAAACCAGTACTGAGTTTAAAATATCACTACAAAAATGAATTAATGTTATGCAATTCTACCGTATATGAAAAGAGAAATACCAATATATCCCTACCCAACACCACATAATTTTTTTTGCTGATGGATGAATAGCTAAATGCCCCTGCTATGTTCAAGAGTAAGTTAAATAAAAACATGAAATTTAATTATCTAACATCTTAATATTGAAAGTTAAAAAAATATATTAATATAAAAATATATATATATATGCCAAAATAGGCTAACTCAAAATCCTTATGCCTACAGGTTCAAAATCAAGATTCAATAAAAAAAATATAAAATCTAATTTTTAATAAATTTAATATTAAATAATAGAATTAAAACCAATAAATTTTAAAGAAACATCAAAAAAGCCAATCCGCAATAATATTTGAGATTGGTTATTTTGGTTATGATCTCAAGAATAACTCTATGCTAACAAAAAAAAATAATTCTAAGTCAACCTACAAAACCCTACAATCATATGCACAAAATCAGGATAACTCAATAAAAAAAATAAAAAAAAAATAATTTTTAGTAGAATAAATATTAAAAAATAAAATTAAAATAAGTCAAATTCTTAATTCACAATTCATAGAATCTTTAAAACTTATAATTTGTGAAATTTTGAACCTGAATTTAATTAAAAAACTTAATTCTTAAATAATTTAATTTTAAATGGTAAAATCATGAAAAAATATGCCAAAACAAAAAGGATAATAAAAAAAAATGAGTATCGAATTCTATAGAAAAAGATTAATGAAGGATGAAATTGTAAAAAAATTAAAAAATATAATTAAAAAACTAACTTTGAAAGATTAAAAAATAAAAACGAGATGAAATTAAAAAACATTTATAATATCATAGTTTACTCAAAGTAAAAAAAAATAGTTATCAGAATATAAATCAAACTTGAAACAAAAAGAAATTAAAGGGGCTAGTCGAAAATATTAAAGGGGTTGGTGTTGATTGGAGTAGAAGAGAGAGAGAAAAAAACGAAAAACAATGGACATCAATACCAGACCATAAATACAGTTGGTCCATGCATTGTCCCATCACATAAGGGTGTCAAAACCTTCCAAAAACAACCTTAAAAGATGTCATTGGATGGCTAGATAGCTTTGTATGTTTTGTCCAAACTGTATTGGAATGGTCCACACGTATGCATGCGTCAATATATTTTTTTAATAATATTTAATATATGAGTTACTTTAAAATTTACAATATAATCAATGTAAAATAACAAAAAATCTCTTGATAGAAAATTATTTTGCCTTCAAGATAATTATACTGTTTTGAAAAAAAAATAAAAAAGATCAAAATACTCCTTAGTAATAAGTATTATTTTTTTATTTTAGGGTTAAATTAGTAATTTTATTGTACAATAAAAAAACTAATCCAACCCATATAATTTATAAAAAAAAATAAAAACGAATAGTTTTCTTAGTCTTGGTCAACAATAATTTTTCCAGGAGATTTAGTTTTTTGAATTTAATAAATGCATTTTAATCACAAATAGACAAATAATTTGAGTGAATATACCATGGTTATTATCAAGTCACAGACTATGCTTGATACACTGGTATGAATAATAGCATCAACAAATTCGAGACTGGAATTTATGAGAGCAAACATGATGGTAATATATCCCACCACAAATTTAACTTTCTATCTTTTTAGAGTAATTTCTGAAAATCAAAATGACACAGGAACGTAATTTCATATCTGAATCTGATGCATTGCCTCTCTAATTTTAGAGCATTTAATTGGTCATACACATACCTAATCTATGAACCTTGTAAAGGGTCTGTCTAGTGATTATTGGTTAGGTCATATCCCAACACCCTACCAAACTCCCACCCACCCTCACCCTCCTTTAATGATGCAACTTTCTGTTTCCATTTTGGTGGCTCGAGCCCATGTAAGCATCCACTGTCCTGGTCCTACACTGTTGACACCTCAAGAGACACTTATTGCAATGTCAACCTGGTGCCTCAGTTATTCGTAAGAATTTTGATTTTATGTTAAATTAACCTTTTAAAATGTCTAGCTTGCAAGCGTAAGAGACCCTAGCTTTCCTCACCACGACAAAAAAAAAAAAAAAAAAAAAAAAAAANAAAAAAAAAAAAAAAAAACAGAGAGGAGAAATTACCTACCATGGTATGGATTTGAGTTGAATAACTAGACCCAAATTTCAAACCAAAATGCCATGAACAAGGCCATGATCAACCACTCTTTGACACCACAACGACAACATGAAAACCTAGCTCTTCCTGGAACATGAAATCGGTTGATGAATTGAACTGCAATTATGATTATCTAATGCTGTGCTTAGACAATTGTTTTTCAGAATTTTTGAATTTCTTATTTTAAATTATTTTTTATAATTTTAGATAGTTTTAGTATGTTAATATTAAAAAAAATATTTTCAAATAAAAAAACATAACAGCTGCAATTACGTGTCTTCTTTTTTGAAAGGACATTCTATTTTACAACACCACAACATATTTGAATTGATGTTTTTCAAATACATGTCTGCCTTTTTAAAGTGTTCCTACTATTATCAAACATACATTTAAAAAGTTAGCTAATTTTACAAAGAGGAAAGAGATAATAAAAATATAAGAAATGAGCTCGCACCTAAAATTCATAAACCACCCTGATCAAACTTCGATAGCCTATTTGTAAGATCCAACAAAACTATAATTAAAAAAAAATAAAAATAAAGAGAGAAGCAAATATTCTTGCTGTGAAGTGGAACATAAGAATGTACATGTGGAGCCATGGACTTTCCACCCCTTTGAGATAAAAAGCGAATAATAGAACAGAATTATTCCAACTTTTCACTCAACCCCATTGGTTTTTGTATGATAGTACAAACTCCGAATCAAACTTCTTATCTGCCAAATGATTCTTGTGATGACACAACCCATGAAATGGGTTATCAAGGCCTAAACTAGTCAACATCATATAGGCACTCCTTGTGATGAGAGAGCATTCGGCCACCTTGCTTGTAAACAAAGCCTAATCAAGAACCATCGTTCATCGTCACTGTATTCTTGTCTCTTTTGCTTGGTTTCTTCATGCTTTCCTCACTGGACTACGTTAGTGAAATGTTAAGAGACAGGGAAAATACTTGTCAAACTCAGGCACCGAAAGGCGAAGGGTGAGAATGTGGAAGCAGAGCGTTCCCTCCTCCAACTTTCCTTCTGTTGTTTCATCATTTTTGTTAAAGAAAAAAACGAAACGGACAAATGGTAGAAATTTATCGCACTCAGCACCCTTTTTACATTTCTTGTTATCAGAACCGACAGACTGAAATCAGAATGTCATCGATAGCATGCTGATATTTCAACAATCAAACTGAGCATCACTGTTTAAATGGTGCAGATTCCAGAATCATATTTGCATTTAAGGCCCCCGATTGATTGATTATGCATGAGTGAGAGGAAACTAAACCTGAAAATTTGTTCCATTGTAAATTGCTCATCTTGGAAAGGATAACAAATGACACCAACAAAAATAAAAATTTGAAAAATAATAGAAGAAAAAATACATCCGCCCTCGCCCTAGCCCGGGCATTGTTTTTCTTCTTTTTTTTTCACTATATATCCCAGGAGTTATCGATCTCAACCTTTTCTAACTTCTGATGTGATAATAAAATGCTGAAAATGAATTTCCTTATAGGAAGTGACTTTCTTTCTCCCTTCCCCTCCTCTCTGTTACTGTTACCTTCAACACCAGCTACCGCTTAAATCATAAAAATAATGTCATTATTTACCAAAACCAACTGTGTTAGCCACCTCCGAGCTCCATAAAACTGCCTTTAGTTTTGCTGAACCACAAGATGATCAATGTGCAATTGCTCAACCCATGACCCTACTGCAAGGTCAAGGTCAACATGTTCGATATGGGAGTTTATATTTGAACTCTCACTTGATGAAGCACTCGCTGTTATGCTTTCAGAAACATGCACTGTTGACATTTCTTTCATCTCAGTTGGAGATTCTTTAACAAGTGATTGAACCCAGGATACATCGGGCTCATCTCCATTACCAAGCTCAAAGGAATTTGACCTGCAAAGCTTACCAAATTCATCCGCACTAACAGTCCAGTCTGGTTTCCCATTAGAGGAACCCCATTTCGACCACGAGTTAACTGGTGATCCAACAATGGCAGCAGTATTGGAGACTAGTTCCTGAGAGCTAACACTATGCAAATGCTGTTGCTGCTTCTCTCTTTGAGCTAACATAGACACTCGAGAGCTCATTGGCGAGATAGGCTCCACACTTCGGGGTGACATCCTGCCTGATGCAAAAGATGCCTGCAATAGAGGGTGATCGGCATTTTTAGGAGAGAAATTTGTGTTGATTGGTGATAACATGCTTTGCTGCTGCTGGAACTGATTGAGAACAGCAGACTTATGGGATGGGGAGAAAACTGCTGAAGCCAATGCTTGATCAGCATACCGAGGAGATAAGCTCTCAGCAGAAAATAGAATGTCAAGATTTGAAGGGGTCAAGGTTTTCAATCGACCAGAGCGATTCAAGGAGTTGTTGCTCAAAGATGGTTGACTGAGACTAGATAATTCACTAAGAAGCTGCTGTGGCTGCACATCAAAATCTGGAAGCAAATTGTAGTCTGCTTGAATGTCTCTAGCATTAAGGGAGGATCTCAAGCGACTGGACTGGAGATTGCTTCCAGGAAGATGCAAAGCTGGGACATTTGGTTGGAGCCAACCCATGGAAGAATGGGACAAGCCATTGGCAGATGGGGACATGGGTGGAGAGAATGGTTGAGGAGACATGACAGATGCTGAAGGAGAGCCCGGGAGGAGGCTCATGGCTGCAGCAAAATCCATGGCTGTAGCACCTGATGTACTAGAGCGAGGAGAGGGAACAGCAGAACCTGTGGAAACATATAATGGGCGGAGTTCCTCAACGGTGTGAGCAAAAAAGCAAACTCTCCTAGAACAATTTGTACCGTCTTTGCACAGTCGGGTTCTATATTGAGCAGGGTGAAGCCAGCACTCAAAAACACCATGAGCATATTCACACATGTCTCCACGTCTACAAGCCCCTTTTCGGAAATCAGGACATGGAACGCAGCTATAATGAAACTTTCTAGGATCTCTTCTTCGAGCATTTTCACCAGGGTGAACAAATGGGCACTCAGTCCAATCATGGGAATAGGCACGAGAACAAGGCCTTACCTTGAAAGAATACATTCGGAATTCATCAGTAGAATAGATGCTGTTCTTGATATCTGGGAGAGATGGATCAACAGGATATTCTTTCTTCTCTGATACAAAGGGAACAGGTGCTTCATTCAGCTTTGACTTCATTGGGGAGTCTGAACCGGACAGAAGAGATATGTCTTCCAGAGAAGGTGAACAAGGCGGAGAATTTGAATTTGCATTGGACATGGAAACCCTTAGATTGTGCTCAATAACATAACCTTCAGCAGAAAGGAGTTCTTCAAGAGTCAACCTCACTTCTTGGAACTTTGGCGGAACAACAATAGTGTCAATTGGACGATGACCATTGGCGTCTACCACATTAGCATCAGCACCTGCTGCTAAAAGCAGTTTCACAACATCAACAGCATTCACAGCCCCACCCGAGGCTGCACAGTGAAGGGCAGTGCTCTTGTCTACACCGCAAGAACGATTAACATCAGCATCAGAGAGAGAAAGAATCACCTTTATAACACCAATGCTACCATATGTAGCAGCTACCATCAACGGGGTCCTGTATTCATTAGCCATCTGCTTAGAGCCCTTTTGTCGGCCATACCATAGTCCAATCTGATCAATACAAGAAGGATCGCACTCAATAGATCGCTTAAAGCCCTCAACATCATTGTTAGCAGCAAGCTCAAGCAAGCTTGCAAATGTATCTTCAGTTTCAACGGTTAAGTGATTCATGTCTATGTTGGTGGGTATACTTTCGTCAAAAGAAATCGAGGTATTTTCAGAGTTAGTGCAAGCTTTAACTGCTCCAATCCACAGAACATACTTTCATTTGCTAAAAGCACATCTGAAATTCAAAAACAATCTCATTAACATCAACCTGCAGATAAATACCGTAAATACCTTATCATCAATATATCGAACAAGATGAGAATAAATATTGTCATTTATAGAAGTACAGGACAAGTTGGTCAATCAAATTAAACAATACCATCAATCTCACCTATCCATAGAACACAACACCGAGCATAGCAACTACAATGAATGGACAAAGAAGAAATGCTATACAAGTATTTATAGAGGAGCTAATGAGGCAGACCCGCTAGACTAGTACCAACCCCGGATAATTATAAATTCTTTATTGCAAAGCATCCAGGAAAAATGAAAAGGCACTTAATGAAACTGATGAGGAAATCAAACTCCAGCGCAACAAGCGGAGAAAAACTAGGAAACAGGATTTTGTTCTTAGATTTTATGCAAGTTCTTACTTATTCTCATACTGGATCAAAAAACTGGAAACAAAAGTATCAGAGTCTTGGGAAATAGTTCCATCTTAACTGCAGTTAGGGTCTAAGAACAGAGGGGAAAACAGGAGAAAGAAAAAGAAACGCTGCAGTATAGGATTCTTTCGATTTTTACAAACAATTTGATGCACAAGAATATATATCACTAGCTGAGCATACAATAATCTGTGCGGTTTAATATTCTTTTTTATCTTCACTCCCATGTTCCATCTTCACCCTTCCTGAGTTTACTCAGCAAAAATTAAGGAAAATAGAATCATAACAAAAACCAAAATACATCTCAATCCCAAAAGAACATCAAAAATACCGTACAAGAAAAGGAAAAAAAATCAAAACAACAAAAAAATGACAAAACACTCAGATTGAACAGTCAATACAGACACAAAAGTAAACAACCACAGAGAAAACAAAGTACACGCCCAATCCAGCACTGATTATGTCCATTTTTAATCAAAGAATTTAAAGTAAAAAAAAACGACCAGATCAGGAACTTGTAAAAGATCTGGTATTTGGAGGCAAAAATCTCACTAAATTTTTAACCAAAAAAAGGAAACAAAACTAAGAAACACAAAAGATCTTTCCTTTAAGTGTTCATTCAAAAACTATCATTATCTCCAAACAACAAACCTGAACAAAAAATGAAAGCCAAACTCAGAGACATAATAAACAGACAAGACAAGAGAACCCTGATGAAGAAACATAGAGAAGTAAACATGTAAGTGATCAGAGTGAACCCAGGTTAAGTTTTCTTAAGGTTGCAAGAAGGAAGCAAGCTTACTTACCAGTTCGTTAGTTCCAAGCTAAGAAAGTGGAAGTTCCCGTTTTTCTTTGACAGATCCAGACAAAACGAGCCAGCGACTTAAAAAACAAGCTTGGCAAGCTTATGAAGTTTCAAACAACTGCTCTCTTTGTGTTAAGAGAAGAAGACAGTTCGTGGAATGAGTGAGAGAAGGAGAGGATCTTCTTCTTCATCTCCAAATCCTATGTTTTTCTCTTTGCTTTCTTTTCGTGAAAAAATATAAAAAATCATTTAAAGAAGGAAAAAGTTTCACTCCATTTTTTTGGTTAAAATCGCCTATCCAATAGAAGGAAAGTGAAAAATAAAAATAAAATAAATAATAAAAAGCACTGAATATTCTGTGCAATACTTGCTACTGTTTCTTCTTCTTTTTTTTTATAATCGACCATACATGTAATTTTACTCTGGCTGATATACCCTTTTGGGTCATTGAACAGGGGTAAAACTGTCACTTGATAATGAGCACTAAGGTTAGTGGATGAGGTGGCAATTTGCGAATGGAAGCGGTGAACAAGTAGTACAGCTTGAAAAAGAAGCTAGAGCCTTTCGTTTGTAAGAATTTAACCTTGGCTTTAAAGAGGGTGACGTGAAATTTACCAGTGTTTAAAAAATCGGTTAATCTTTAGTGTTTTTATTATTTAATTTCATCCATCAAAATCAAATAATATAAATATTATATATAGTAATATTTTAAAAAAATTAATATCATAAATTAGATTATAAATTGGAACTTTTAAAACTCAAATAACCCGAACTAATTAATATATTAAATAGCAACAATTTTGATTTATTTTTATAAATTTTGTTTCTTTTCTCAATTGATTATTTTATTTTAATTATTTTTTTATGATTTATAATAATATTTCATTTAATTTATCAAGTTAAAATTTTAATTTTAATTAAATTCAATTTATAAAAATTAATAATATATACCCAATTTAATATATTAAACTCATTCAAATTTAGAGATATTTGAATATGTCGAATCTAAAATTTATAAAATATCAAAAGTTAAATTAAATATAACTATAAATTAAAATTTAACTGAAATATATCCATAAATACTATTATCAATAAATTTCTTAAAAATCCAATTTAAATTTACTCTAAATTTAAATTTTAATAGATAAAAAAATGAGTACAGTCAATCTGGAAAAGACAAAAAAAACTATGATTAAATTAAAGTTATAACATTGTATCTCATCATTATTTAAGGTTGAGTTTGGTTAATATGATAATACTAAAATGTTTGAAATATACTTGAATTTAAAAATAAATATAAAAAAATTGTTTTTCTTATTATTTTATAATAAAGTCTTCTTGTTTCGAAACATGAAATATAAAAACATAGAATATAGAATAACAAGTGTTTTTATCTTTATTGTTTTTATTCTTCACTTTCGAAACACTAACAAAACACGGGTGAAAAACAACCTCGTGCATTTAAATTTGAAAAAACAAAAACCCATTTACGGGCCATTTATGATTTTTTTGGTAATATAGATTTGATGGATGTTTGATAACAACAACTCAAAAAAAAAGTGGATGGATGTGATTATTTGGCCATAAATTCGGACAATTATGCATCTGGGGTGGGCCAAGTAGATGCAAGGTTTGGTCCCTTATTGTCATCCACGTGTGTTGTTATGTCAGGCGGGTACAGAGGCCTAAATAAATGTAAGAGTCGAGGCAATCGGGTTGACGGATTGGGTTAGACCCGTCTTGTGTTCGTGTTCGGGTCCTTGTATATATGACCACAATTCACTTGGATCAATTCATAGATCGTTGGTAAATCTGCAAATGTTGGATCGAGTTAAATTCGGATTGTATTTCTGTTTCAGTGTTATTATATATTTGATTATAATTGAATTTGGACTGTAATGAATCCAAAGGCTTGAGATAACTATACAATTGATTCGTATGGTTTTTAAACAAAAATTATAAATTTTATCGAGTCTAAGTTACGGTTTAAAGTTTTTTAATTTTTCTCTTTCAGCTTATTTTTTTATTTATAATTTAATTATTTTATATTAAGTTGATTCAAGATTAAATTTAATATCTTTTTAATTGGTTTTGTATAGGATTCTCGTAATGTTGTTAAATTAATATTTAATTTAATATAATATTATTTTATTTTATTTATTCAAACTAATTAAAATCATACAAATCTAATCTCAAATTAAAACAAATATTTAATTTTTTATCTAAAAATAATATTTCTATGCTAATTTCATGACTTCATCTTTTCATTAAAATTAACAAATTTATTAATATTTTTTCATACATGTAATTTTTAATTTATTTTATTTAACGTGTGTATTAATAGTTAATTTTTTTTTTACTGAAAGTAAGAAAACTGTTAACTCCGTCGCGAAGGGAAATCAAACTAGCTGGTGGTAAGAGCACTTGGCCACCTTGCTCTGTAATGAAGTTTTCTTGTCACGAAATATCCTCGCCTGCTAATGTATTCTTATGTTACGTCTCTTATGCCCCAGTTTACTTTTGCTTTAGCATCAGAAGGGACAAAATGCAAGGGAAATATCATCAATTCCATGTTGATTTTTAAACCACCAAAGCGAGTAAATGCAACTAAACAACATAATTTAACATGCCGAGGGAGAGGAATAAATAAATAAAATAAAAATAACTACAAGTGCACAGGTTTTAACCGCTGCATTGTGAGTAAATTTATCATAGATTGTAATAGTAGGATATCTTTTTTAAATGTTTAAGAAAATCATCTAAGAATTCAACGTGGGTAATAAGGTTTTTTTTTTTGTTTAGCACAATAAAATTAGTTTATCACCTTTAGAAGCAAAATCCTAAACATGAATTTAGGGTTTTTTGAAAAAAAAATTAAACAAGTAAAATTATTAATTTAACACTGGATACTAAAAAAGAAAATAATAAGGATTCTTTTATCTATTAGTCAATCTAAACACATTTAAACTATTTCATTGCTCTTCGAATTTGAACAACTTGCCCTTCACTTTAGGAGTGCTTTTAGATTTGGTTATTTTGTTACTCTCGAGTTCTATCAGGGGCAATATGAATATTTTTCAAGTAAAAAATTTAAAAAACAAATATGGAGGCGCGTGAATTATATGCACAAGTTTTTGATAGTGTTTATGAAGCTCGAATGTCTATTTTCAGGGTGGTGATTGAAGCATCTTGGTGACCTTTTCATTGTTAGGGAGCGCGTATGGCCTTCTTTTTTCCCTTTTTCCTTTTTCTTTTTTTGTCTTTGTTTTCTCTTGATTTTTATGCAGACCATTTAAAATTTTAAACTACCTTTAAATTTTTTTCTTGATATCATTATTTTTTAATTTTTATTTTTTATTTAAAATAATTTATTTTTTTCTTTAAATTTATTTTTTAAAACTATAGTATTTTTTCAATTTCATCCCTTGTGAATTTTCTTTATCTATTAAATTTGATACTCATTATTTTAATTACTATTAATTTTATTTATTATATTTTTAAAAATATTTTTTTTATAATTTTATTCTTATTGAGTTTATTTTATATCGAATTTGATTTTTTTACTGCTATTTTTTCTTTGATATTTTTTATAATTTTATTCTTTAAAATTTAAATGCTTGAGTATTTAGCTTTTTGGTTGAATCTAAATTTAAAAAATTGACTCGGATCTTTTTTTTAAGCTCTTTTTTATTTCATGCTCTATTTATTTTCTATGAAATTTTTCACACATGTTGAAAATAATTCAATTGTCTTTATTTTTTATTGAGATTTTAGAATTTTAGATTTTTAAAAAAGAGTTTTATTTTTTAATTAAATTAATTGATTTCATCCATTAAAGTGATAAGCCTTCCTGATTAAACTTGGGTTTAATCCCAATTAAAAAGATTCACATAAACTTGATTGTTTTTGTTTTTTGTTTTTTAAGTTATTTTTTTATATTATTCTTTAATATTTCCTCCCTCTTGTAGTATTTTTTTTATTTTAAAAATTGCATGTGTTGCCTTAATTTTTTTTATCTTTTATTAAATTTGATTTTTCTAGAAGAAATTTTATTTTTAAATCAAATCAAATTAATTGACTAAATATAACTATATGATACTCGCTCCTTCGTGTTTTGTACTTTTACTTTCCAAGTTACTAATTTAACAATACGTGTTGTCTTTTCAATTATTTTAATCTTGATTTTTTCTTTCAAGTTTTTTCTTCTTTTAATTTAATACTTTTTGCCTTTTTTTTCCCTTTCAAATTCATGTGTTAACTTGAATAGTGAAATAACTTGGACCCCTTCCCTTTTTTTCTCTCTCTCATTTCCCTCTCTCTTTTTTTTAAATCTATCTCTTGATATTTTTTTTAATGAATGCTTTTTGTACTTTTATTTTATTTTAATTGTATCTTTCAATATCTTATTAATTTTAAATTATTTATTAATTTTTTTTATTTTTTCTATAAAATTATCATTGTTTCAAATAAACTTCCCTGTATTTAATTATTGTTTGATTTTATAAATATCTATTTTTATTATTATATTATTAACTAAAAATAATTTTTCTCTAAATATTGAATGCGATGGGCCTTTTTTTTAAAAAAAAATCTACGTTCTAATTTTTTTTCTCTTGATTTGATGTTTTTTTACTCTTTTATTTTTCCTTTCAGTTTCATCCTTTAATATTTTATTGATTTTAAATTGGTGATTATAATTTATTTTGATTTGTATTCCACAAGATTATTTATTTCTCAATTAAACTTCTCGTTATTTAACTGGTGTTTAATTTTATAAACACATATCTTTTTTATTATATCATTAAATAAAAGAGATAGCTTTTTTAATAAAAAAATCAAAGTTTGTAAACCAAAATAAAGCGTGGGATCTCAATTATGGGTTTGACGAGTTAGATTATCAAATTCAGATTGATTTAATATGTCGTTGTTTTAATATTTTAAAAAATATATCATCTTAAAATTTATTTTAAAACCAAACCACATTTTTACTAGTTATATAGGTCGAGGCAACTCTCGTGTGTGTTAGTTTTAAACTTCAGTTAGGTAAAGATTCAGATCAAGAGATTTTAAGATTGATCCTCTAAATTGAGTTTAATAATAATGTCAAATATTTTTTTTTAAAAAAATCAATCTTCCTTTCCCCTCTTCAATTAAATATTTTTTAGCTTTTTTTTCTTTCTAATTTCATCTTCTAGAGATTGATTAATTTTGTTTGGTCTTTATAATTTATTTGATTTGCTTTTTACGAGGTTATTGTTTCAAATAAATATCATAGTATTTAGTTGAGGCTCAATTTTATTAGTTTTTTTATTATCATATTATCAAGTATAAATAATTTTTAATTAATAAAAAAATATTAAACTTGGTAAAATTCATGATTCGGGTTTAACAGGTCAAGTTGGAAAAACTAAATTAATATATTATTATTTTAATATTAAAAATATTTATTTTTTCAAAATTAAATCATATTTTTTTAATAATTATTTAAATTACCATCAAAACTTTCAAGTTGATGAAGTCGCTAAAATAATTTTCATAAAAAAAAATTGATCATGAGAGTAGAGTTAAGGGTTGATACACTAAACAGGTGTAATAACATTAACAAATAACAAATAATTAACCATCTAGGTGGTGGTCAAGTGGTAAGAATTTGGGATTAAGAGGTTTGCTTCCTCTGTTGTCTCATGTTCGAGTCCTTGGTTGCTTATATGATAGCCACTGGAGACTTACATGGTCGTTAACTTCAAAATCCGTAGGATTAGTCGTGATGCGCGCAAGCTGGTCCGGATACCCACGTTAATATAAAAAAAAACATTAACAAATAATTTAATAATTTTTGAGAGGCCTAGTCTTTTTTCAAAGTTTTAATCTGACGTGGCAACGAGGGAACTGCCATGACCTGAGCCATGTTAACAAAAAAGTTAACCCGTAAATACTTTTCAACCTGCTATTTTCATTTTGATTTACCACAACAGCTCTCTCCTCGAAGTAATACAAAAGCAAATGCTAAATCCTTCCCAATTAAAGCAAGTTTTTCAATACAACAGCGTTTATTTTTTAAATAATTTTTTATATTAAAATATATATTAATACTATTTTTTATTTTTTAAAAATTATTTTTAACATCACTACATTAAAACCATACAAAGCATACAAATCATATTAAATTTTAACAAAAATAAAAAATAAAAATTTTTAAATTTTTTAAAAATACATGTTAAACTCCCAAACAAACCCTAAACCCTTGTAAATCCCAGGCATTGAAAAATCCTGTACCTAGCATCTAATCTCTCAACAAAGGCTGAAGAATCTATCCCGGGCATAACAAAATTGTTACACTAGCATCTAAACCATCAACAAAGGCTGAAGAATCCATCCAAGAATCATATCCACATTCCCCACAATTGTCAAGTCCCACTTGATGGATTTGGAATCCACAGCACAGGTTCCAATTCCATTCCCACACACAACCCACCAAACGAGAGACAATGGAAAGTACCTGAACACAGTAAACAAGCAACTACGTGGGACAGAAGTTACTGTGATAAGTGATAACAGTTGCGAAATGGTTACATCAAGATCACTATACTACACCTACTATACCTCCGCTTTTGCGTTCCAAAACCAGAACAATCGTCTCCGAGTTACTAAAGAAAAAGAACAAATCCATGTTTACATCCAAAAAATGGTGCGAATCCAAGCACAACAAAGCCTTGAAAAGTCCCCCATTAGTCTGATGCTCCGCTGTAGATTTTGTTGAGTTCACAGTGACTATAAGAGATACATATAAAATACGCCTGACAGCTTAGTTACATTAACATGCTGCTTATCATCGTAAAAAAGGTAAGAAAAAATAATAATTAACAATAATAGAATTCTAAAATTTTAAAATATTGGGATAAAAAATACACCTAGCTGGGGCATAATCTTTTTTCATCATAACCCAGGAGTTATCTCATCCTTTTCTAACTACTGATGTAATAATAAAATGATGAAAATGAATTTTCCCTCTTAGAGCTTTCTTTCTCCTTCCCCNCCCCCCCCCCCTCCTCCTTTTTTGTTACTGTTACCATCAATAGTTGCTACCAACAAAATCATCAAAAAAACATGAGATTGTTTACCAAAAACTTGACAGCTTTTGCTGCCTGAGGGGTTCGTTAAGACTGATTTTAGTTTTGTTGAGCCACAAGCTGATCAATCTGCAAAGGCTCAACCCATGACCCTACCATATTGTCAAGGTCAATGGTTTCAATTTGGGACTTCATATTTGAACTCTCGCTTGGGGAAGGACTTGCTGCAACACCGCTGGATACAGGCATTTTTAACTCATCTTTCATCTCAGTTGGAGATTCCTTGACAAGTGATTGAACCCATGATAGATCAGGCCCGTCTCCATTACCAAACTCAAATGAATTTGATCTGCACAGCTTGCCCAGCTCATCTGTACTAAGGGTCCAGTCTGGTTTCCCATTTGACGAGCCCCATTTCGACCAGGTGTTGACTGGGGAGCCGACAATGGCAGCAGCATTGGAGCCTAGTTCCCTAGAGCTGAGGCTACACAACTGCTGTCGCTGCTTCTCTCTTTGAGCTAACATGGAAACCCGAGGGCTGATTGGCGAGATAGGTTCCACATTTCGGGGTGACATCCTGCCTGATGCAAAAGAAGCCTGCAACAAAGGGTGGTCAACATTCTTTGGTGAAAAATTTGTGTTGATTGGTGATAACATGCTTTGCTGCTGCTGGAACTGATTGAGAACTGCAGATTTGTGGGATGGAGAGAAAACTGCTGAAGCCAATGCTTGATCAGCATACCGAGGGGATGAGCCAGTATACCGAGGAGATGAGCTCTCAGCCAAAAATAGATCATCAAGATTTGAAGGGGTTAAAGTTTTCAATCGGCCAGAGTGATTCATGGAGTTATTGTTCAAGGATGGTTGAGTGAGACTGGATAACTCACACAAAAGCTGTTGTTGCTGCCCATCAAAATCTGGAAGTAGACTGTAGTCTGCTGGGATGTCTCTTGCATTAAGGGAAGATCTCAGGCGACTGGACTGCAGGTTGCTTCCAGGGAGATGCAAGGCCGGGACATTTGATTGAGGCCAAGCCACGGAAGAATGTGAGATGCCATTGGCAGAAGGAGACATAGGTGGAGTGAATGGTGAAGGAGACATGATGGATGCAGCTGAAGGCGAGCCTGACAAGAGGTTCATCGCAGCAGCAAAATCCATGGCAGCAGCACCTGATGTACTAGAGCGAGGAGAGGGAACAGCAGAACCTGTGGATACATATAATGGGCGGAGTTCCTCAACGGTGTGAGCAAAAAAGCAAACTCTCCTTGCACAATTTGTACCGTCTTTGCACAGTCGGGTTCTATATTGAGCAGGGTGAAGCCAGCACTCAAAAACACCATGAGCATATTCACACATGTCTCCACGTCTACAAGCCCCTTTTCGGAAATCAGGACATGGAACGCAGCTATAATGAAACTTTCTAGGATCTCTTCTTCGAGCATTTTCACCAGGGTGAACAAACGGGCACTCGGTCCAATCATGGGAATAGGCACGGGAACAAGGCCTCACCTTGAATGAATACATTCGGAATTCATCACTAGAATAGATGCTGTTCTTGATATCTGGGAGAGATGGATCAACAGGATATTCTTTCTTCTCTAATGCTAAAGGTCCATCATTTAGCTTAGCTTTTGTTGGGGAATCTGAAACTGACAGTGGATATCCATTTTCCATGGAAGGTGAAAGAGGTGGAGAATTTGAATTCACGGTGGCTATGGAATCCCTAAGATTTTGCTCAACATGAGAACCATCAGCAGCGAGGAGCTCTTTTAGAACCAATCTCACACCTTGGAGCTTTGGTGGAACAACAATAACATCAACTGGACGGTGACCATTGGCATCAGCCAAATTACAATCAGCACCAGCTGCTAAAAGCAGCTTCACAACATCAACAGCATTCAGAGCCCCACCCGAGGCAGCACAGTGAAGGGCAGTGCTCTTGTCAACACCACAAGAGCGATTGACATCAACATAGGATAGAGAAAGAATCACCCTTATAACATCAATGCTACCATATGTAGCAGCAACCATCAATGGGGTCCTGTGTTCATTAACCATCTGCTTAGAGCCCTTTTTTCGGCCATACCATAGTCCAATTTCATCGACACAAGAAAGGTCATGCTCAATAGATTGCTTAAAGCCCTCAACATCATTGTTAGCAGCAAGCTCAAGCAAGCTAGCAAAGGTATCTTCAGTCTCCACAGTTAAGTGATTCATGGCTATGATGGAGGATTGGTTTTTGTCAGAAGAAATTGTGGTTACTGTAGGAGTTGCTGCAAGCTTCAATGTCTCCAATCGACAGCACATACTTTCATTTGTTTAAACTACAAATGAAGTTGAAAGCCAAGTACATTAGCATCAACCTGCTGGGAAAAAACAATCAGTATCCTCGCATCGCATAATTGGCCCTAAACAGCACCCACCAAAAATTATCGTTCACACAAGTGCAAGCCATGTTAATATGGACTAAAATGACTTACTTTGACAAGCATCCTTGTCCTATCATTTCCATCGACGAATCAATGGAACACATATGTTGCAGGTTTATCTTTTATCATCATCATCATTCATCATTCTTTTTGTTAAAAGGTAACGAAATTGCATTAAGGAAATAGAAATCACAACATTACAATCTTGAGAAGAATGGATTCTTAGCTGTGTGAAGGTCCAAGAACAGAGAAAAGAAGAGAAAAAAGACTGCAATCTATTTATTTTTTTCACTTCATACAATTTGAAGCATAATAATGTTCATAATGAACTCAGCATACAAGATATTTACAATTTTATACTCTTTTGATCCTTTTCCCTTCCACCTTCATTTCCCTGAGCTTTCCCAGAAACCAAACAAAAAATTGAGAAAAATAGAATTATACAAAACCAAAAAAGTTTAATCGCAAAATAAGCAGAAAAAAATAGCATTACAAGAAAACAAAAAAGTCAAAACACTCAGATTGCACAGTCGATACATACACAAATATAGAAGAAAACATAGAAAACAAATTGCACGTATAATCAAACACTAAATATATCCATTTATCATCAAACCATTTGAAGCAAAAATAAAATTGACCAGAAATAACCAGATCAGGAACTTGTAAACGATCTGGTTTTTAGAGGTAAAAATCTTCACCGATTATTTTAGCCAGAAAAAGAAACACAAACCATTGACAAAAAGATCTTCCCATCATGTGATCAATCAAAAACTCTCGTTATCTCTAAACAGCAATGCTCAAGTAACCACAAAGACACAGACATAAACAGATAAAACAAGAGAAATCCAGTTAAGGGTAGATAGAGAAGCAGACATGTAACTGATCAAAGCGAACCCAAGCAGTATTTTTCTAAGGTTGCAAGATGAAAGCTTACTTACCAGTTTGTTTAGTTCCAGCCAAGAAAGTGAAAATTTAGGTATTTTTGACAGATCTAGACAAACTATCTCGACAAAGTTAAAGCTACAGCCTTCTCTCTGGGTGTAAGAGAAAGAGTTTCTGAGTGAGTGAGAGAAAGCGAGAACTTTCATCTTCTTGCATCTCCAAATCCTATATCTTCTCTCTCCGTTTTTTTTCATGGAAAAATACAAATTTTTTTTTTTGATAAAATCGCCTATCCAAAAAAAAGGAAATGTGTAATAAAATCAAATGGAATATAACAAATAATAAAAAAAAAGGCTGTGAGTACAGGGGTTGAAATTCTGTGCTCTACATTCTACTTTCTCTTCTCATTAGATAATGTTTTTGACTTATATACCCTTTTGGGTAACTGGGGAGGGCAACGAAGTCATTTCATAATGAGCCTAGTGGATGAGGTGGCAAGTTGTGAGTGGTTAAAGCAGTCCAGGCAGAGTATGACTTGAAAAGCAAGGTAAATCCTCTCCTTCGTAATAATTGAAGTACTAAACCCTTGGCTTTTGGAGGGGCTCGGATGTCTTTGGAGATTCAACTTAAATTCACACTACATAAAAGGTAAATTTTGATGGGTAAATATCAAGTACAGTCAGTTCTTGTGAGACAAGAAACGCTACCGGTTGACTTGGCACGTTTATATTGGCTAGTGTTGTTTAGATGACGTCGTTTGAAAAGGAACCGCCTGTGTCCGTGCGAAAAAGCTTTCCACTGCTCGCTTGTAAGAGCGTGATCGGCTGTTTCGAGAACAAAATCATTAATTTGCATTTCAGTACGTTTTTTTTTTAATTTTTTCGATTTAAATTAATTTTTTAATTTTTTTTATTGTTTTGAGTTGTTTATATTAAAAAATATTTTAATAAATTTTTAAATTAAAAATATTTTAAGAAGCAATATCCACCATACTTTTAAATAAATTTTAAATTCAAGTTCTATTTTGCATAAACTAATTTGGATTAATTAAATAGATATAATATTTAAAATAAAAAAATATCTGATCAAGTTATATAAGAATTGGTCCGTTAGTTGATTTATTGGGTTATCTGAATTTTATCACGTCTGTTTCTATCTATTTTTTTACTTTTTAAAGACTAATTGATATTACACTTAATTTTAATAAATTGAACCAAATTTAATTTTAATATATGAAATAACCAGCCTTTTCTTTTTTTTTCTCGCCACAGAGATATATTCATTTCATCATCACTATCTAATTTTGTACTGTAAGAAACTATTGAATATATTTTCTATTTTTGTTTGTGGGCACGATTATTTATATATAGAATTGAGAAAATATATTCCCGGGTGTAAGTAAAAGGAGGAGTAATATATTTTTTTTTTAATGTTGGTGCAAAAATTATAGTTTTAATGTTGGTTCAAAATTCATGTTTTTTAAGTTTTGACTATGTTAGCTGAATTAAATTTTATTTTTAAGATAAATTAAAATAATATTATTTTAATAAAAAATAAAAAAAATTAATAAATTGTAACCAGATTTTACAGTGTTAACCAAGCTTCCGGATCATATGGGTTTTTTTTTTTTAATTCAGCCTAATTCCAGCCCCGTTCCAACAAGTTTCAGATCATCTTATGTCAGGCTATGTTTCAAAACACTGGTAAAAATTATAAAAAGAAATCACTTCAATTGGTTATAAATTACATCATGCTTAGTGTCACGAGGTTAAATTTTTCGCAACAAAGTTCAACCTAGTGCGGCAGTCTAGTCCCAATTAAACTCAGCCTCCCCTCCCCTTTTCGCTCGTGTTTCCTACGACTATGTGTTTTGCTCACCCAACAAAGTTCCCACAATTTCCAAGTCGTAAACAAAGAACAAACACAAGCAAGCACACGAGTTTTACAAGAATTCCTCTGAACCTTTATTTATCTCATCAACAAAGGATTACACAATACAAGTGTGTGTGCTATGCACAAAAACTGCATGCTACACAGCAGAGGCTTGGCAGCCTATTTATAGGCAAGTGTGAGTTGCAAAGCTCACCCATAATCCCTATTTTCAAGCCATAGTGGGGCACTTACTCCCCATAATCTCCATGATCCCTCATTTTCGGGGCATAGTGGAGCACTTGCTCTTTCATGAACTTAGTGGCTTACATAGTGGAGCACTTCATTCCCCACTCAGCTGCCACTTCCCCACGTTTTCCCCCCATGATACAGCCACATTCTGCCTATCCACATGGCAGTCCCAACTGCCTATTCTGCTGCGTCAGCTGCTGACTTAGAAGGTCCATCACCTAAGCCCCCATGTCCATGCCAAGTCGCAGGCTAAACGACTCGCACAGACCATTGCACGCTGCCTGCCGAATTCATTTCTGCCTCTGCAAGGCTGCCGCTGTCCATCGCTGCCGAATTCTAGGCAATGTGCTTTCGTTGGCGCATTCCCGCGCCTAGAGCCTTAACAAACCACCCCCACTAGAAGAGTCTGACGTCCTCGTCGGAATAGATGTGAGGTAGTTTTGCACTTGATCCTCAAATTGCCACAAATCTGTGTCCTTCTCCCACGAAACCTCTTCATTCGTCTTCCATTTCACTAAGAATTCTGTCTGCCGATTCTTTTTGTGTTGGCCAAGTCGACGATGATCCATAATCTTGACGATACCATCGTCAAATTGCTTATGAATCGTAGGAGGAGCTCGTTGCGACTTACTTCTTTTAGGATCCTCATTGTCTTCATAAAAGAGCCGTAAGTAACTTACATGAAAAGTGGGATGAAGCTTCAGCCTTTCGGGCAGCTTCAATCTATAGGCAACAGCCTCAACCTTTTCAATGACTTCAAAAGGTCCATCATATCTTGGCACCAACCCTCGGTGCTTTGACGTCCCCACAATTTTCTTCCAAATTTGAGGAGTTAACTTGAGCAACACCTTGTCACCCACACTGAATTCTAGCATTCTTCGGTTTTGATTTGCATATTTGAGCATCCGCTTCCTTGCCTTTCGCAAACTATCTTGAGCTTGCTCAACCAGCTCCTGTCGCTCCATCGCAAATCTGTATGCCGCTGGACTCTTCCCACCAGATATCTGCACTGCAATCTCGGCAGGAGTTTGGGGTTGTACCCCCAAAACCAGCTCGAATGGACTTGCTTCTGTTGCCGAGGATTTTTTAAGATTATAGCAAAACTGCGCACTATCTAGCAACTCCAACCAGTTTCGTTGCATTGTTGTCACGTAGTGTCTCAAATATTCCTCTAGCAAGGCATTTATCCTTTCCGTCTGCCCATCAGTCTGCGGATGGTTGGCAGTCGAAAACTTCAGCCTTGTTCCCATCATGTTGAACAATGCTGTCCAGAATCTACCCGTGAATCGCACATCACGATCGCTTACAATGTCTGAGGATACTCCAAAATATTTCACCACGTTGCGGTAGAATAAGTCAGCGGCCACTTCAGCTGTACACACTGCAGGGGCAGCTACAAACACCGCATACTTGGTGAATCTGTCTATAACAACCATGATTGTGTTCATGCCATCCACCTTTGGAAAGCCAACAATGAAGTCCATCGAGACTGACACCCAAGGCTTCTTTGGAATCGGCAGCGGCTGTAACAAGCCTGCTTCTCGCTGCCGTAAAGTCTTGTCTTGCTGGCACACAAGACAAGTCCTGACGTAAAGTTCTACATCGTCTTCCATCTTCGGCCAATAATAAGTCTGCGACAAGAGAGCAACCATCCTTTCTCTACCTGGATGCCCTGCCCACTACGGATCATGAGTCTCCGTCATTAAATGTTTTCGCAGTTCCCCCTTTGGCACAAAGATTCGACCCCCCTTTGCATAGAGTAGGTCTTGTTCCAGCCAATATCTTCGTATTGTCCCTTCTCGTACAAGCTCAACCATTTTCTTGTACGCTGCATCTTCCCCAGCAGCTAGACGAAGTCGTCCCAGCATGTTCGACTCCACCTGAATAATAGCAAGAACAGTAGCAATTACCTCGCGTCTGCTGAGTGCATCCGCAACCTGATTATGGCTCCCCGGTTTGTGCTCCCATACAAAGTCATATTCGGCCAAAAATTCCTGCCATCGAGCCTGTCTCTGTGATAATTTCTTTTGTGTCCTGAAAAATGTGTTTGCCACATTATCAGTCTTGACCACAGATTTTGGCCCCAACAGATATACTCTCCATATGCCTAGGCAATGCACCACTACCGTCATTTCTTTCTCATGCGTCGAGTAATTCTGTTCCGCATCAGTTAGCTTCCGACTCTCAAAAGCAACTGGATGTCCCTCTTGTACAAGCACTCCCCCAATGGCCCTATCCGAAGCATCAGTATGCACTTCAAATGGCTTCTCAAAATCAGGCAGCCCCAAAACTGGAGCTGACACTACCGCTGTTTTCAGCTTCTCAAAAGCTAGCTGGCAGTCAACCGTCCATTCCCAACTCCGATTCTTCTTGAGAAGATCCGACAAAGGAGTTGTTTTCTTGCTATAGCCCTCAATGAATCGTCTGTAGTAGTTTGCAAGCCCCAAAAATGACCTCAATTCCAGGATGGATTTAGGTGCTTTCCATTCAACGATTGCTTGAATCTTTCGTGGATCCATCTTCACCTGTCCTTCGCCAATTAAATGGCCTAAGAACATAATTTCATCTTTTGCAAACTCACACTTTTCCTTCTTTACATACAATTCATGTTCTCTCAATCTACCTAGGACTTTAGAGAGATGAGTTACATGTTCTTCAATGCTTCTACTATAGATTACAATGTCATCTAAGTAGACTACAACGAAATTATCTAAGAAATCATATAGCACATCATTCATTAGATTACAAAATGTTGCTGGAGCATTTGTTAGGCCAAATGGCATAACTAGAAACTCGTATGAGCCATACCTTGTCACACAAGTAGTTTTATGCTCATCCCCATCAGCAACCCGCACAATCTATCCATCAAATCCTGAATTAAAGGGACAGGATATTTGTTTTTGATTGTTACCTTATTAAGTGCTCGATAGTCCACACACATGCGAAGGCTTCCATCCGCCTTCTTTTGAAACAGCACAGGAGCACCATATGGAGCCTTGGAAGGGCAGATAAATCCCGAGTCAATTAGCTCGTCCAATCGTTTCCTTAATTCTGCCAATTCCATTGGCGACATTCGATAAGGGGCTTGAGATGGTGGCTTTGTCCCCGGCACCAACTCAATCCGATGGTCGATGTTTCTCCTAGGTGGGAGTTTCTTTGGTAGTTGAGGCGGCATCACATCCTCGAATAGCTGCAACATGCTAGCAATCTCGTTTGGCACCTCTCCACAATAGTCGGCCTTCTCATCAACTATTGTTGCAAGAAACACTTCCCCTCCTTTCCGCAATGCTTTGTCAATAGCAATTGCCGAGACCAAGCTCTTCCTCCCTTTCACTACTTTCGCAGCTACGATATTGCAGCATGGGACGAAACATGGACACCCCTCACTCGCAATCATGAGCCCATTAAGATACGGCATCAAAACTATCTTGGCTTTTCATAAGAAATCAAGACCAAGAATAATATCGTAATCATCAAGATTTACGACCAACACATCATGCTTACCTCTCCATTGATCCAGCATTATCGGCACATCATAAGACATCCCAGCAATTCTTTGTGCCTTCGAGTTTACTGCCTTCATAGATGTATGGCTATCTATCATTCAGCCGCAAGCCAAGTTCCTTCACCAGCCGATCTGCCACAAACATGTGGGTTGCACCTGAATCCAGCATAGCATTCATGTTTTTGCCGTTTATCCCAATCTCCACATACATCAGGTTGTCCGTAGCCCCTGACTTTCCCTTTCACAGTGTATCAATCCTCGCCAAGTCTTGATCGACAGGGCGGGTTTCGGCAGCCGTATCCCCTGATTCAGCTACCAAGCAGTTTATCACACGTATAGGATTGACGTGCGTAACTACCCCTTCATCCTCATCGCTACCCCCAGCCCGGATAGCATTCAACTTCTCCCTTTTCGGGCATTCCCTCGCAAAATGAGGTCCATCACAAATGAAACAAGTAAAGTTTGGTTTCAGACTCTTACCTTGTGCACCCATAAACTTGGCCTTGCCCTTATCTGCGGCAGCAGCCTTCGATGCACCCCCACCGAATTTCTTCTTCATCTTATCCTCCTTGCTCCTTCCCTTAGACTTGAAGGAGGCAGATGTATAGCCCTCTCTAGTGGTTGATTTGAAATCAACCAAACTGTCCGCAGCAGCAATAGCGGAGGACAGATCCTTCACGTTCTGTCGTCTTAATTCCGCTTGCGCCCAAGTTTGCAACCCAGACATGAAGTTGAATAGCCTGTCCTCCTCGGACATATTCTCGATGTTGAGAATCAAAGAACTGAAAGATTTAACATATTTGCAAACTGACCTTTCATGTTTAAGCCTTTTCAATTCTTCCTGTGCCATCCACGATGCATTGTTGGGAAGGAACTGCTCCTTTAGCTCCTGCTTGAGACGATCCCATGTCTCAATCTTTGGACGTCCAGCACTCAAGTCATCTTTGGTACTTGTCCGCCACCACAGTTTTGCATCACCCGTGAGATACATCACGGTAAGATCTACTTGTTCAGCCACGCCGATCTTAGCAACACTAAAGTATTGCTCCATGTCCCATAAGAAATTCTCAAGTTCTTTGAAACTTCTTGCCCCACCAAAACACTTTGGTTCAGGCAACTTAGGCTTAGATGTACTTACCCCAATAGAAGTGTTTCGCACTGCCCTTTTCAGAAGAGCAATCGCCTCTTCAGCAGCTTCCAACCTTTCACTTGATTCTGCCGCAAGAGAAATGTACAAGCTCTCAGCCCTTTCGGCGCATTCCATAGCATCCTTCAAGCGATCCATGATGGAACGTTCCTCGCCTTCTTCCTCATTTGACCCTATCAAGGTCTCAAGACGCATCAACCGTTCCCGAATAGCTTCCATGACTTCTGTTGCACGTTAGAATCAGCCGTGCTCTGATACCAATTATCACGGGGTTAAATTTTTCGCAACAAAGTTCAACCCAGTGCGGCAGTCTAGTCCCAACTAAACTCAGCCTCCCCTCCCCTTTTCGCTCGTGTTTCCTACGACTATGTGTTTCGCTCACCCAACAAAGTTCCCACAATTTCCAAGTCGTAAACAAAGAACAAACACAAGCAAGCACACGAGTTTTACAAGAATTCCTCTGAACCTTTATTTATCTCATCAACAAAGGATTACACAATACAAGTGTGTGTGCTATGCACAAAAACTGCATGCTACACAGCAGAGGCTTGGCAGCCTATTTATAGGCAAGTGTGAGTTGCAAAGCTCACCCATAATCCCTATTTTCAGGCCATAGTGGGGCACTTACTCCCCATGATCTCCATGATCCCTCATTTTCGGGGCATAGTGGAGCACTTGCTCTTCCATGAACTTAGTGGCTTACATAGTGGAGCACTTCCTTCCCCACTCAGCTGCCACTTCCCCACGTTTTTCCCCCATGATACAGCCACATTCTGCCTATTCACATGGCAGTCCCAACTGCCTATTCTGCTGCGTCAGCTGCTGACTTAGAAGGTCCATCACCTAAGCCCCCATGTCCATGCCAAGTCGCAGGCTAAACGACTCGCACAGACCATTGCACGCTGCCTGCCGAATTCATTTCTGCCTCTGCAAGGCTACCGCTGTCCATCGCTGCCGAATTCTAGGCAATGTGCTTTCGTTGGCGCATTCCCGCGCCTAGAGCCTTAACACTTAGCTTTTTTAGAAGAGTTAAAAGATTCTTGTAAAAGAACGATTGAGGAGGAATGGGCAAGATGACCAGGTCGATGACATGCAAGAAAAATCATTGATTTTGTATTTTTTTTATCCCAGCTAAGTAAAAAATGAATTCAACGAATCAAGTAACACGAGCGACTACCCTTCTATCCTTCTGTACCCCTGTATCAATATTTCTTTAATCAAGAAAAAAAATACAATATAAGAGGTTATTTTTTTATAAATCATAATTTTAAAAGCAAGAAACTTTGCTTGTAGAAATTGATTTCATATAAATTTTTATATATAAAAATGATATAATTTATGAACAAGTTAATAATAAAAAACTTATTGGTTCACATAAAATTTACGGGGTTTAAAGAGTTTAGTCACGGTTATTTTTTAAAATATTTTTTGTTAGAAAAAAAATAAAATAATATTTTTTTATTTTTTAATAAAATATTTTTGATATAATTACATCAAAATGATTTGAAAAAAATAAAGAAATAAAGAAATAAATAATTTTTTATTTTTTAAATTTATTTTTAATATCAACACATCAAAATTATAGAAAATTAACTCAAATAAAAAATAAATATATTGTTTGATCTAAAAACAGACACACTTTTATAATTTATAAGAAAAAATAAAGGATTTCTTGGAACTCTCAATTTATGGAGAACTACATTCAAATCAACCAAACAATTTTTAACTATTCCTTTTCTTATTCACCGAAGAAAATATTGTTTCCCTTTAGCAACATGGGCTAGCTGAACAAATTTTCTGAAATATTTATATACAGGCCATAATGATTAATATTTCTAAGGGTGTTTTTCTGAAAAAGCCATGAAATTTTTTATACATATGAGGTGAAAATATAACCAACTCTTCTCGAAACTAGCACCCATACAATCAACAATCAACAAGAAAGAGATAAATTTTAAGAATGTATTTTAATTAATTAGATTTTAAATTTATTTTATAAAAACCACTAATTTAAATTTTACAAACTTTAACATTATCAAAATTTATATAATAATTAATTTATAAATTTAATTAAGATACATAAAAATTAAATAGCCACGTTAAAAGAAAAAGAAAAAAGTAACCTCTACTAGTAGGAGAATGGTCCTAATCCAGGAAGCTCATCGGAACTAGGAGTGCCTTGCTTCGTAAGAAAATCAGCACATGAATTGGCTTGAGGCGTGGTTCAACTGAATGTCCAACTCCCTAGACAAGAGCTCTCTAATGGGCGAGATCATCCCTAAAATTCCATGAAACGTTTGATTGAACTTACACTGACAATTTTTCAGGCAGAATAATAACTGGTCACGTCATGGTTATATGCTGGGTTTTTAATTTATTTGGTTTTTCAATCTATTTTTTACTTTTAAAACATATTAAAATATATTTTTTACATTAATATATAAAAATAATTAAAAAATATAAAAAATTAATTTGAAAAAAATTCTTAAGAGCTTTTTTAATTTTAAAAAAACATTCAGGTAAAATTTGAAATTACATAACAACTATTTTTTAACGTTAACACATTAAAACAATACAAAATTACAAAAAAATTAAAAACTTAAAACCTTGTTGAATAAAAAAAACATAGCATCATGGTGATTCTCAAAGTAGATAATCTTTCAAAAATTTGTAGCAGTGTTAGAGAAAATAATAACAATAATAGTTTAATTTTTTTTCATTTATAAATATATCAAATAAAATAATTTTATTTTTTAAAAATAATTTTTGATATTAATATATTAAAAAAATGTTATATTAACTATGTTTCAAATAACAAAAAGGAACCCGTTGGGCAGGTGAAAAGGTCATAAAGTGACCGGTTAGGTGAGTAATGAGAAGAAATGTGACCCAGCGAAGCGGTGACAAGCGAGCGTGCCAGAAGTATGGATTAAACAGGATTTAAAAATGGGAAATGGGGCCCGCCATTTAAAGGCTCTGGGTTTTGCTAGAGTACATGACAACGGACATGAAAGCTCCAGTCAATTCTAGTTAATTGTGGAATCAAATCACCGGAGTTAAAAGAAAAGTTACCGGAAAAAATACAAAAAAAGCAAGATTCAGACCATTAGCAGTATAAAGTTACGGTTGGGTTTTTCTTAAAAAATAAAATAATAGTAATTCAAAATTAAGGCTCTGGGTTTTATTTGAAAACCATAGCAAGGTTGGATGGTATTTTAAATATTATTTTTATTTTTACAGTGAATTTTATTTAGAATAAAAAAATAAAGGATGATAAAAAAGGCTTCCGAGCCTAGGAGGACGAGGCAGGGTGGCTGGCCTGAAAAATAGATCTCATGCGCGCATGGTCCTGCAAGGTTTGGCTCTTGTGCCTAGCTTTCTTTCTTTCTTTCTTTATTTTATTTTAACGTGTCACTTGCTTTATTTATTTGTTTTTAATAAGAGAATGGTGTGTTGTCTACTTTTTTAAATTCTGACTATTTTTATTATTAGAAAGTCAAAGTTTTAGTTTTAGGAGACTTAAAACTCATTTTTTAAACTTGTTTTTTACCAATAAATAATTAAAATACATGGCATAGAAGAGTCTTATTAAACTCTTTTTAACAAAATAACCTCTCCTCCAAACCTTTTAAAAAACCACAATTAAATTGAATTAAAAAGTTTTCTTCACTGTAGTATATTTTTGTACAAGATAATAATTTTAAAATCTATTTATACCAACTATTTTTTCTCTCTTTTAATTTTATAATGACTTTCTCCATTCCTTTTTAATATTTAGGGATTATAAAATCCTAAAATCTCAAGAATCATGTAACGCTTGAATTAAAACTTTATGGACCAAGCTAAACTTTTATGTGTCATTTGAATAGCGGGCCATGTATTTAAAATTTTTCCAACTATAATATTAAATTTAATTTTATAAAATTTATCTTTAATTGACGATGGAGATTTCTTTCCTGAAACTTCACATACGAGAGTGTATGGAAAAAAAAAGGGTAAAATTGCTACAAATATAAAATGCAAGGATGTAATATTACATATATATAAACATTATTCCTTGAATAGTAGACGCGTAATGTAGTGGAAATTGTAACAAGTATGGATGGGGTCCCCTGGGAATTAAGAATGCCCACGGTTACGAGGCGAAAGGGGTATGAAGGGAAAAGGGGAAAAAAAACATGAAAGTGGACTTTGGACAGTCTTACAGCCCAGTTTGTTGTTGTATTTATAAAGTATTTTTGTAAAAAATTGTTTTGATAAAATTATTTTTTATATAATTTTAGATATTTTGATATTAAAAATAATTTTTTAATATGTTTTAAATAAAAAAATTAAAAATTCATTATTACAAGAAACAAGCTTAAGTGTTTTTGGCTCTAAATTATTTTTTTAATATTTTCTGATAATTTACATATATTTATGTAAAAAATAATAAAAATCTGAATTTTCAATGTATTTTTAAATAAAAAGTTATTTTGAAAAGTACTTTATATTATTTTAAAAAGTAATTTATGGCCTGCTTTAGTTTGATTGACTACAAAATGTAATTTAAGTCTACGAGACGATTGCAAAATCAAGAGCAAAGTCATAGCAATTAATGATATCCAATCTTCATATTGAATGAAGCTTGGAGTTATACATGAAGGGAAGAAAAGGAGAAACTTCAAAAGCATCTTTCACACTTGACGGTGACATGAAAACACTATGGAGAACAAGAATTGCTTCTTCTTGACACTGACTTAGCCTCTGTTACTGCTGTGAATTGGCCTCTCAGCAGATCCGATAACGATCCAAATCTAATTGAAAACTACATTTTTATGCCTTTTTTTATATATATATAATTAGATGAAAATTAGCATTTAATATGCTTTGACATGAAAGTATAATACATAGAAAAAAAAATCATTCCTGTTTATGAATATTTTTGCCTGGTGTATGGTACAATTTATTTATATGTACAGGGTCCTCTTGCAATTATCTTCTTACTTAATTATGTCCTTAATCTGTCTGGATTAATAACTCCCACTTCGAGGTATTTGCCTTGGACAAGATATCACTTCATTTTGCTGGATTTGGCTTTACAATTTTAAGGTGGCTAGGTGAGTAGTGCCTCATTCATAACTGCTCGTAAATGTTGACTAGGTATGAACCTGACCTTTTTTCTTCATTTTACCGCAACTAAACCCGTACACAAAGATGTCCAGGGGTGATAATAATTATAATTTAAAGTATTTTTATTTTAAAATATATTAAAATAATTTTTTATTTTTTAAAAATATTTTTAGCACATTAAACACAATTTGAAAATATATAAAAAATAATTTTAAACAAAAACTTTTTCAAACGTTTAGAAAAAACCATCTTTCCAAACACTGCTGTACAGTGGAAGTATTATCACTGTATTTTCAAAGTATTGAAATGAAAAATTATTTTACAGGTACATGTTCTCATTTTGTTTTGAATAATAAGGTTTAATTTTTATAGTTTTTTTTATCTAATTTATTTATTTATACTTTATTGTGTATTGATGAAATTATTATTTTTTATCATAAAAAAATGTCAGAGATCTAGTTTGAATGATATAAATGGTTTTAATTATCATATATTGCTGTGAAATGGTCTAATTTTCATGAATTTAGTCTTGGAATACAAACTAAGTGAGTGTTTAGGAATAACTTTTGATTTTAAGTGTGTTTTATCTAGCAAAAAATTAAATGAATATTTTTCAATGCTTTTCAATAATTTTGATGTGTTAATATAAAAAAATTATTTTAATATATTTTTAAATAAAAAATATCATACATCACGTTACTAAAAACATAAGAATTAAGCTTTTTAAGTATCATAAATTACGTCATTCCTTGATTGGGTACGTTTCTCCTTTGCGCACCTAAAATGACACTTCCTGCCTCACAAGACAAACAAGATAGATCCTTTATCGTTTCTTCTTATTGAGGCTTTTTCGTTTTTCTTTTGTTAACGAGGACTTCTGATTGAGCTTTCATAAATGTTTCATCATGCCATGTCCTCGAATATATATATATAAAAAAAAAATAGGATGAAAGGGACATGCAATATACACAGCAAAACATGATGCATTAGAACTTGTGATGTATATCTAGTGCATGAACACTAGCAATTTTAGTGTATTTTATAGTGTGGTGGAGGTTTTTTATAAATTAAAAATATATTTAAATAATGTATATTTTATTTTTTATATCAACATATCAAAATAAATAAATAAAAATCTTAAAAAATATTAATTTGAAATTTTTACGCAATTTAAAAAAAAATACCATGAAAAGCATAAACTACTTCTTTATTTTTATACTAATTAATCAAGCATCAATAAATTGAACATGACAAATTCAAAGTTGGAATTCTAAGTCATTCTAGCATTAAGATTTGTTAAAGCAACCACTGAGCCGATTAAACAACAAGAATCAAGCACCTAATATTTTTCTTGATCAATAGATTCGAAGCATGATCGAACCGATTTATTATTTTTTTAATGGGTAGTCTTGGTCACCAAGTTAGGACGTTTAACTACTTTGGTATTAGAAAATTATTTATTCGAGAGAGGGGAGTTATATATAGTTGAGATATCGCATAAAATATTAAATATTAAAACTTCTTTGATCATTCATAACAACCTATAACTGCCATACGATGACGGGCTAAACAATTTTCTCAAAATGTACTTGTGATTCATTATCTACTTGGAGATGTTCTGCTGTCACGGCACCCCAGCAGGGACATGCCTACAGAACATGGGTTTTAAATGCAACATCGTTATGAAACATAGCCGTAGGTCACATGGGTAAGTTTAGTTTCGATTATTCTGATTAATACATCAGTACTTATCATGATAGTTAATATGTCGAATTATTGATTATCTTATCATATTAAATTGCCTTTAGAAAGTGTTTCGAGACAAAATAAATATATACAGAAAAGATAAACATATATTTAGTTGAAAGACATGAATGAAGATAAAATAAATTTGTTTTTATGATAATTTTGAAGGGAATTTTTATATTTTTAAAAAGAAGAGTACATAAAATCATATTTCTTATATCTTTACTGTTTTTATTTTTCTATATTTTTTTATGATAGTTTTGAAGGAAATTTGTATATTTTTAAAAAGAAAAGTACATAAAATATCATATCTCCTATATCTTTACTGTTTCATTTTTTATATTACAAGATTTATTATCTTGTAATATCGTAACATTCCATGCTTAGATTTGCACCCGTCAATAGTATTGTTTAGATGCATGATTTACCAAAATACAGTAATTGCAGATGTTCTTGTGCTCGCCATTAATTTGAAACCACGGAGAGAAATACTTACATGTATACGAGTAAAGGAAAACCCTAAATTCCTAGCTTGCCTTTTTTTCTTGTTAATTAACGTAGGTCACAAGTTAAACTCTCTCCCTCCCTCCCTCTCTCTCTCTCTCTCTCTCTCTCTCTCCCCCTCTCATTTTCGATGGCCAAGGATGTGGACATGAAAGAATCACAAGTTCTATACGAAAAACACATTCACTTGCATGGATTATGCGCCTGGCTAGATAAGAATATGGTCCCCAACACCGAACTTGGAAGATTTGATCGTGTGGGGAGGAGATGCATTCTTTTCAATTCTCTCTGAATCGGCCCTCTTGGACGGACATCCACAATCAAAACTATAAATGTAGAAAAATTTGGAGGAAAACCGACATCATCAAATACCTACAAGATCGAGAAAGGGACTTTCACTTCGTGGTAGGCCAGATGACCAGGTGCCAATGTAGACATACTATTTACCTTGCTGACACCTAATGGGAATACCATGGATGACGTGTAAATGTGGCCGGCTTTATTGGTTCCCTCATACCTGTCATAGGAACCGAGGTGGACCTCGTCCAATATCACCATAAACACTTGGCAGGCTATGGTTGCCTCGACGGCTATAATCAAAAGATTAGTGGCTTGTTTTTCGATGTGAGGTTGCTGGAAAGAAACTCAAATATAGATTTTGTGGTTTGCATGTGCATTTAAACAAAAGGAGAGAGGATCGAGTCTTAGATTTGTGCCTCAGTTACAAATTGTTTTGTTGAAGATGGAGAGCTAGAAATGGAGATTTCGGAGTCTAACCGGTAACCGAGGGAAAAATGCCGATTTACAAACTCAGTTCTAACCTTAGAAAATAGGGGAACAGAAAAGAACATAGCCAGTAAATTTGGGATTTGGCACGCAAACAAAATTCTTTCCTGCGAGAGTGGAGTATTCGACAGATGGAAATCCAAGCCGGACAGATTTACAGCCCATTTATTTGAATAAAATTACATGTATATATATACACACACACTGAATTATTTTATTTTACTGTTTTTAATTGTTGTGATATGATGATATCAAAAATATTTTTTAAAATATATTTTTAACAAAAAAAATACTTTAAAAAATACTTATTAACACTCTCAAACACATTATTAAACTCAAGGAGTGTTTTGTTAGGGCAGTCTATCTATACTAAAAGAAAACAATAACGGTTTACAGAGATTGTGTTCAATATCATGATGCAATTTGTTTTTTTATATATATTTTAAATGATTTTATTTTTATATATATAAACAAAAGGAGGGAAAAGATTAGTGATTCCATGTCTTAGAATGCTTTTCCAACGGATTGGTAGAAGGTTCTTCTGTTTGGGCTGTGAATGGTGCTGATCATAGTTCCATCTGTTAAAACAGCAGCCGTTGAGGCCCAATGGCTGAGTACAATTTGGAGTTTGCGGGTGGAGCTGGACTGGACCCCAGGCAAAGGAGACTGGACTACTCGTAAACCACTAGGTTGCCATGCCCCCCCCCCCCCCAATCCCCTGTGATGCGCCGAAGTCAAAGTCCGCTTCAATTCACCTGGCAATGCTAGACTTCCATCAGTCGAGTTGTGTTTTTTTTTAGTATTTGTTCTTAATCATTTCTCACTAAATGTCATATTTTTTTTATTTTTTTATCACACTGAATGAGCTTTATCCATAATTGGGTGCTAGAAATTGAGTAGCAGAACTTTTTTCTGGAAGATGATATAGAAAATATATCCTGGTTAAATTAACATTATTCATTGGTAAAAGAAACGCTTAAGTTGCATCTGCTTTAAATCCAGTGACGGGCCAATATTTTATCAGCTGCAAGATAGAATCAGGCGAGCCGAGACTGAAAGGATGGGATGATTGGAGATTTCCGCGCCCAGATTCTCCGAGGCTTGGCAGATGTTGCCCAATGGGCTTGACCCATCTGCATTTTATTTTTTCTTACAATTTCTGGATTAGTAACCACTTTGCATCTTCTTTACAAGATCAAAATTTAACCACTCTTTCGGTAGCATTCGGTCAGTTTCGGAATACAGGTGGTGGTGATTATTCAGACAAAGCGGACGTGTTTTTTTTATTTTAAAATTATTATAGAAACAAATTTATTATTTATTTATTTTGTGTTTTTAAAATACTAGTCAAACACAGCCTTGAGCCATGCATCATGTGTTGTTTTCAATGATCCGGCTAGGATATTCTCAACTATGAACAAGGGAAATTGATTCGAAGGAAAAAAAGGCAGGAAGAAAACAACAATCAAGCTTCGAAAGTCCACGAATTAAAAGATAATGGATTGACCTCTTCAAACATATAGTTTTCCTTTCTCATCTTTGATATGCAAGTTGCTCGTGGTGAATGCGATTGAAAAACTTGGGTCGACAGGTGCAAGCGTGCTTTTCTCGGACCTAGCCTTTTTCCATGTGCTTCTTCGATTATAGTCGTGGTTTGGAAATTTATTTGAAAAAAAAGCTTGGGTGGTTAGATCATTACAACAACTCGGGTAGGCTATATTTTATAAAAACAAAAGATTTTAATTACTTTGTAGGATATTAAATCATCATGATTTGAATGGACAAAACATTAACAAACTAACCATTATTTAAAAAAAATAATATAAATTATATTTTAAAATATAATTTAAAAATTTAAGTTATTGAATTGAACTAATTCCCTGACATGATATCAGAGTATTAACAACCAAGCAATTATATCATAGATAATATAAGTTATGTAAATTTTAAATTCAAAGAGTTTTCACTTGAAATGTTTTATTAAAAAATAATATAAATTATATTTCAAAACCTCATCTAAAAATTTAAATTATTAAATTAAATTATTTTTTTGACTATATCAAACCAGCATCGTCAAGTTAAGACTCGAATTAAATAACTATGCTTTTTATTATTTAAATTTAAATCAGGCTTGATTATTTAAAATTTTTAAAATGTTTTTAAATTTAAAAATATATTAAAATAATATATTTTTTATTTTTTTAAATTTATTTTTAATCTTAACATATTTAAATAATTTTAAAAAAAAATATTTATACTAAAATGACAAAAAAAAAAACACTGCTAAGTCTAGTGAACAGGGTTTGGATAAAAAACTAGGTGGTTGGTTCACCAAACGCTGCTGGCTTGGGACTCCAATCAACCCAAAGTCTCATCTCGAGAGCGCATGTACCCTCTCGTTTATTTAGGCAATGTAATCTAATCTTACAAGTGTCAACGACAAATTTGGAATCCAATGACACCATATTGGAGTCCAGGAGTGAATTAAACTTGATATATAATTATTGCTGAGAGGGTATGCCGCTGCTTTCTCCCCTTCCATTACCCTTTATGCCATGGGCAAAACAAAAGAAGATCTTGCACAGTAAAATTGCATGATAATTTATCATCATTGCAATACACTGGTTGCTATCAACCTCGTGACAGGTAGCACGAGCAAGATGCTAGAGAAAACCTAGCTGTCACTCCATAAGTCAATATTTACATAATTGACAGGGAGAAAGAGAGGAGGGATGATCGTGTGTCTGTTAAAATAACCAGGAAGATAATCTGACGAGGCAATTTTTGTTTGGCACGGAGAAAGAAAGATCGAGAGATCCTCTCTATGGTAACCTTTTTTCTCGAAGGAATAAAAATAAGCCCATGCAGCGTGGGGAGTCAAGTAGCCTTTCCTCCCCTCAATTTCCCAATTATTTTGGACCCTTCTAGGTCCTTGTAATTTATTGAAAAAATAATATAGAGTTATTCCTGGAGCCTCTCGTTCGATACGTTATATTCTTTGATTCAATTACTTTTTTTAAAAAAAAGTGTAATATTAGATTTGCAATGATCAAGTCATGAGAATCTATAAAACTTCACTGAAAAATATATTTTAAGAGTGATGTGAAATTATTTTTAAAATTTTATTCTATAAATTTTAATTTTTAATTAAAACAAAGTGACTCGTTAGAGGGTTTAAAAATATAAGCTTAAATTTTAATTTTAATTTTATTTTATTTTTTTAATATACTAATATAAGAGATAATTTTTAAAAAATAATATATATATATATATTAATAAAAATTTTAATATTTTTAAACACATTAAAAACTCTAAGAGTCGGAACTCCTTTGTTAAATAATCTATTGATTTCATGTTTATTTATTTTAAAGGCTAAGATTGAGATCTGGGTTTGAAATTCAAAAAAAAAGTTTTATAATTAAATTTTATACGTAATTAAATTATACCCTACCACAGCTTCAACTGTCCAACATCAAACAAATACACTCGAATTCCTAGAATGGAGCGTGAGATGCAAAAAATGAAATATCACCTTCCCCTTTCTTTTAAATCATGAAACGGCTCCAGCACAGGGTGTTGAGGTGACAACAGCACTTCGAATCCAGTCTTTTTGCTAATTATGAGATAATGTTGACAATTTAATATTATTTTATTATTTTATTTATTATTGTTGTTGTTCATAGATAAGTTTGATGTATATTGAGTTGTCTAGTAAACACACCTTTTCCCAGTCCCAATTCCTCGTTTTATAATATCTCATTTTATAACATGAAAATTTTATTATATTTTTTAATTTTGTAGTGAAAGCATATTTCAGTTGGATGTGAAATTTAACCTTTTTTTAATGATACTCGAACAGTAACTATTTATTAGATTCTTGCATCATGAAATTATTAAAAAGAAAAGAGAGATGAGTATAAAAAAATAATAATAATAGTAGTAATAATAATGTTTTAATCGATAAAAAATTATTGTTTATTAAGAAAATATATTTTAATTTTTTTTATTTTTATATTTATCTTTCTTGTATGCGGTAAATATCTAGCAATTGTAGCACAGGCAACATAAAATTCATTTACAGACAATATCTAAAGAACATGCCATCTATTTTCATCACACAGTTCAACTTTCAACTGCAGATGCTTAATTGCAAAGCAACAAAAAACAATGAATGGCGGTTAATGTTTTCTGTTCACGGGGACCGTGAACCACCCGTTAGTGTCAGTATGTTATTTTTTTTTATTTTTAAAAATTATTCTTTTCAATTTTATTCCCTTGATAATCTCTCGATATTTTATTAATTTTAAATAAATCATCGTAACCTGTTACGGCTTAATTTTTAAGAGGTTGTTACCCTTTTAAATAAATATTTTGATATTTAATTAATATTAAACTATTTAAATAGATATTTCAACATTTAATTAGTGCTAGATTATTTAATTAATACTAAATTTTTAAAAGTAATTATTCTGTTATCATTTCAATAAATAAAAAATATAAGTTTTAAAGCCCGATAAAATTTTAAAACATGAATTTTATAAGTTAAGCTACAAAACGAAGGTTGATTGAATAACAAGTTAATCAATATAAAAAAAATATTACTGTAAAAAAGTTTTGAAGTTACGATCATATTTTTACTAGTTATTTGAATTGTCTTTAAACATAACAAGTTAACAATATCCTCTAGTATCAACTCTCACATGGGTTAGTTTTAAAGTCAGGCGAAGCAATAAAATCAGGTCAAAATATTTTAAAGTGACTCGTTAGACTAGGTTTAATAATAATATCATATAGTTTTTTTTTAAAAAAAATCATCTTTCAATTGAATTATTTTTGTTTTTTTTTAAATTAATTTTATCTTTCAATATTTGTTTGATTTCAAATTAGTGTTTGTGGTTTATTTTAATTTATCTTACATAAGATTATTATAATCTCAAATAAACATCCTAGTATTTGGATGATATTTGATTTTGCAAGGGTTTATTTTTATTGTCATATTATTGAGTGAAAGAATAGTTTAAAAATGTTTTCAACCCCAGTGAAGTCCATGATCCAAGTCACGAGATTGACAAGCTAAGACACAAATTCCAAGTCAATCTAACATACTACAATTTTAATATTAAAAAAATACATCACATTTATTTATTTATTCAAATCAAATAATATTTCTATCAATCATCTGGATTGTTTTTTTTTTATTCGTCAAGTCTATTAAATTACATTAATATAATTTTTATATGATTTAATTTAAATCACGAGTTGGAAAATAAGTTAGGGAAGGAGTTTTTAAAGTTAGTTTGTTGTGTTGGGTTTAATAACACCATTAAAAATTTTTGGTTGCTCGTATAAAATTGTTAGATTCATTTTTTTTAAAATCTACCGCACGATATAGTATATAGTGCAGGCAATGAAGCTAAATAACTCTATTCGTGTGTTGAAATTTGACATCGCGGATAATAAATTTATGTGCTATATTGATTATGAAAAAATAATAATTTTAATTATTTTTTATTAATTAGAGTGTTTTTTTGAATCGAGGTGTGAATGAGTTTTTTTAAGAAATAAGAAAAGCAACCATAAAACATATATTTTTAGCTTTTAAGGAGAAGTAATTTATGCTTTTAAAAAATTATATTTATTAAAAAACCTAACTACACCTCACCATGTCTCTGTGCCAAGCAAGCTTCTAGCATTTAGATATATAAAAAATCAAGGATTTTTGTTGTGAAACTAGTACAGTAAATTTTAAAAATTGATGAATCAACACATGTTTAAAAAATTCCTATAAGATATTACAATTTGATCATGTTATCCTTACGAAGAACGACAAGGTCAGATTCTAATTTTTTTTTATCTTAAGTCGTTAACTAGCTAGATCCAATTGTATTAGTTAATTAATTATTTCATACAAAAACTATAATTTTTTTAATTTTTTTTCTAAGTATGTTTTAAACTCTAATTTATTGACTAAAAAATAAACTTCAATTAAAATCTTAAATAATTATTGTTCACATAAAAATAAACACTTCTAAACATTTAAGTATGAATGCGCTATAATTGAATAAAAATTCAAACCAAATATATAATTAAATAATCTAATAAATATATTTATAAAAAAATAAAATAAAATTAGATATAGAAAAAGGTATAGTCATAACTTTTGTTTCTATGATTCAGGTAATCGCTCGGATCTTTAAAGTCATTTTTTCATGTTATTTTTTAAACTGATTGATTTATTTCACCTATGATTGCGTACCGGTCAACAGGTTTACACGTGCAACTATACTATTTCATCAAATTTTGTTAAACCCATACCAATTCACCAATTTTTTAATTTACTGTACTAATTTCACAATTTCTCGAGAATTGAAGGGGGTTATGGGAATGCATGTTGCTGACATTCTTGAAGAATGAGGAGATGATGGGCTCCTGGACTAAAGTAAAGCATGCTACGCTGTCAAAGGTTGACTGCCCCAAGCTGAACTCCATTGCTACCAGTGACATGTGATGTTCGAAATACAAAAGAAATCACCAACGTGGCTCGAGCATCCTTTGGTTCCATCGCCGTGTACAAATCATTAGGTCAGCATCCATTAATGCCCTGTCAAATGATGCCCACACTACTCTGCATGAATTCTCTTTTTTCTTGTATATTTCAAATTCATGAAAAAGCCTATCTACACACGGCACTATTTAATTTTGGGACCATATGATATTCTTGTGTCGGTCCAAAGGATTATTTAAGAAAAACTGTAAGAAATTATTTTTTTTCATAAATACCGTTAGTCTATTTACCTAAAATCTAATTAGTTTTTTCGTCAAGCTCGATGGATTATAGACCATAATCTTGTTTCATTAAATTCTTTTTATTTATTTATGAAATATTCACAATTCTCAAACCAAGCCTGTTTACACCTGTTTAATTTTAATATGTAAGGTAATTAATCATAAAAATAAAAATAAATTATAGACTCTAATGTTTATAGATTATGTAGCATTACAAATCATAAATACATGATATGGTTCGTGGGTTAATTTTTTTTGGAATTAAATTGATTTATTTTGTTATAACAAAACATCCATTATTTATAATCAAATATATTTAAATTCATAATTAAAATAAAATAACTGGGATAGAATACACAGCACTTTACAAAGAAAATAAACCCAACTTTAGTTTTTATTTCCAGTATTAAAAAATGTTTTTTATACTTATTTTTTAAAGTGTTTTTTAAATTATTTTTTATTTGAAAAAATATAAAATTAATATCTTTAAATAATTTTTGATAATTCAAATATACTAATATTAATAATTAAAAAAATTATTTTTAATTAAAATATACTTGTGTAAACTGCATCCCCGAGTAATCATTTATTTTCTTTCCTAGTTTCCTTTTCACTTTTTTTTTTTTTTACCTCTAGACGAGATGTCCCGAAACAGGTCCTTTTTGAACAGGGTCCCCTGTCTAGCAACCAGTAAAACTACTAGCCTACTACCTACTAGCCTTCTAGCTAGATCATAGATGGCTTCACTCGGCTCCTAATAAAGGAATAAATAAATAGATGAATTAAATTTAACGATAAAACAAAAAAATCCAAATTTATCAGAATAGCTGAAGGAAAATCCTACAAAACCCTTTTCTGTCTCATGACTACAGTCTTGCTTTCACACTCTTCCATTTCCCTTCTCTCCTCTCCATTATCTTCTTCCTCGTCTTTGGCCACCTCTGTCAAAAAAATTTCAGGCCACATTTCCATTTCCAGGGAACAAAAGGAAGAACCTCTTTGTTTGAAAGAACAGCTTATTTTCTAGTTTCTGTTTTACTTTGAAAGTGTATTTGGCCTGTACTTTCTATAAAAGACTACAAACCCTCTTCATTTTTCACTGAGTTGGTCCCAATCTGTGGTTTATATCTTGTAATTTATCAGCTGTTGATTTTCAAAGATGGATTCTTTTCAATACCCAATATCTAGACTCTACTCTGTTTTTTTTTAAGCCCTGAAAGTGATTGCATCGCCAGGAAGTTGTGATCCATTGGCCTAATTTTGGGTCCCATCCGTGTACCCGCATAAGTTTCAATATTCAACTCCCATTTTTCTATTCCTCTGTGCCATCAAAATTTATTTTTTTGATTAGGCCTAAGATGTTATATTCATCGATTTTGCCTTACCTAGTCAAATATAAGATGCTCCTATGTTTCTTTATTGTTTATTGTGTTCTGGCCTAAAAGAGAACAGTTGATACTTCTACTGAGGCCAAGGTGGTACTCTTAGCCGGCTCCTTGAATTAGAATCTCCTTTCCTGCCCTTTTCAGGTACCAAAGTTCAAATCTTTAGACCCTTCTTGAATTTGTGGTTGCTTCATTGTCATTGTTTTCTGCTTGATTATATCATACAATCCTTCAAATTGCTAGATTTGGTCTTGTTTTTGCCTAATAATCATTGAAATGTGATTCACTAGCTTTGATTTTGTGTCAATGATTCTTCTAGTCTTGAAGGGGTCATTATCTTGAATTTCTCCTCCCGTAAGCTGCATTATGCTTATTTTGAAAATCTTGGTAGCTGCCTAATTTTTTACTGCACCGTGCCTCCAATGTGTAAAATGAGGTTCAGTGGATTTAACCTCTCCTGATTCTTCAGGGGCTTCTAAGTATTCACTATACTCGCTTCTTGTTTTCTTGCATATCTAAGCATTTCAAGTATGCTTGAGCAGGGCAATTTTTTGTTCAATTGGCCTTTCCTTCCGTGTGTCTTCTTTTGGTTCTTTGTCTTTCCTGTTGTTGCTTCACAAATTCCCCTGGGGTCAAAGCTTTCTGTAGAGGAAAATAACTTGTGGGTTTCACCCCGTGGTGATTTTGCTATTGGATTCGTTAAGCGTTCTGATCAGCCCTATCAGTATAGTGTTGGGATACGTTTCAATTCGAAATCTATTCCCGTTCCTAAACAAACTGTGGTTTGGGTTGCTGGAGCTGATATCACTGTTGGTAACAAGTCCTATTTCCAGCTTTCTCTAAATGGGGAACTGGTATTGGTTGATTCTTTGAGGGGGGTCACTGTATGGACCAGCAACACAAGCGAATTAGCTGTTGTTTCAGCTCTGCTTCGTGATGATGGCAACCTTTTCCTATTGAATAGAAAGCAAGAGGTTGTTTGGCAAAGCTTTGATAATCCATCCGACACGCTTCTTCCGGGCCAGAATTTACCTGTTCATAAAACACTAAGAGCAGCAAGCAGAAATTCCGTTTCGAGTTATTACAGTCTTTACATGAATGCTTCAGGTCAGTTACAGCTAAAGTGGGAAAGTGATGTCATTTACTGGTCTAGTTACGGGTCCAGAGGAAATTCATCAAGATCGAATCTTGGTGCTGTCCTTACCTCTGGTGGAGTCCTGCAACTTGTGGACCACAATCAGGAACCCGTTTGGTCTGTTTTTGGGGAAGACCACAATGACAGTGTAAATTTTCGGTTGCTTAAATTAGACATTGATGGTAATCTGCGGATGTACTCATGGGTAGAAGCTACAGCGTCATGGAGATCAGTTTGGCAAGCTGTTGAAAATCAGTGCAATGTTTTTGCAACCTGTGGCGAGCATGGCATCTGTGTTTTCAATGCATCTGGATCTCCCGAATGCCAATGCCCTTTCAAAACAACATCCTCTCCCAGCTCGAAATGTTTTGTACTGAATTGTGAATCTAATTACAGTATGGATACTTATGAGCATACTTTTCTGTATGGGATTTATCCACCAAATGAATCAATCACCATTACTAGTTTACAGCAATGTAAAGAGTTGTGCATACAGGACCCGGCTTGTACAGCTGCAACCTTCACAAATGACGGAACTGCCCAGTGCCGAATGAAGACAAGCCCATACTTCTCTGGGCATCAAAACCCCTCTTTAAGTTCGATATCTTTTGTTAAGAAATGCTCAGACCCCATAGCAGTTAATCCCCATGCCTTTAGATCTTCTCCAGCACAATCTCCTGTCAAATGGTTTCATGGGTTGTGCATTTCTTGTCTAATTGGAGCAGCCTCTGGCACATTTGTTTTGTTTGCTATTGTTCAGATAGGAATAGGCTACTTCATCTATAGAAGAAGATATCATATTTTGAGGAAAACTGCTTTAGCTTACCCGGGCTGGAACTCAAAGGGTTTGATGATGTTACCATTTACAGAAATCAAGGACATCACAGGGAATTTCAAGCACCAGATAGGGCCAGGTATGTATAGAGGTGAGCTTCCAAACCATCAGCCAGTAGCAGTCAAAGACCTTGAAAACGCTATTGAAGAAAGGAAGTTTCGAGCTGTTGTTTCAAAGATAGGAAGTATACATCACAAAAACCTGGTGAGGCTTGATGGCTATTGCTTTGAGTTGGGTCATAGATATCTGGTCTATGAATACGTCAAAAACGGTTCTGTGGATAAATATATAGAAGACGATGAGTTGAGTCAGAGACTGACTTGGAAAAGGAGAGTTGACATATGCATAACCGTGGCAAGGGCCATTTGTTATCTGCATACAGGATGCAGGGAGTTTATAAGTCACGGAAATTTGAAATGTTCAAATGTAGTCCTGGATAAAAATTACGAGCCCAAGGTAAGTGAATTCGGGCTGGGAACAGCTCATCTCGAGGCATCATACGGCGGAGAGAAAGATGTGGAGGATTTTGGCAAGATGGTGCTGATATTGATAACCGGGCGTCCAGAAGTCAAAGATGCCTGGGAATGGACCTATGAGGAATGGATCCAGCGGCGTCCGGAGGGGGTGGTAGATAAAAGACTTGACAACGGGGTGGATTTAAAGGAGCTAGAGCGACTGTTACGAATTGCATTTTGGTGTCTTCAAACAAATGAACATATGAGACCTTCGATGGGTGAGGTGGTGAAGGTATTGGAAGGCACATTAACGGTTGATCCCCCGCCGCCTCCTTTCAGCCATAGGTTATCAGAAGAAGAGTCCTTGGAGTCAGGCTCCAGACCTCCAAGTCCAGCGGAACCATGAAGATCAGTCAAAACCTTTTCCACTATAATTTGTATAGGAGAACTAACACTGCATGGTGGTCCAATTTAGCACTTCCCTTGATATACACCTGCTCCCCCCAACTGAATGAACACCGATTCTGTAAGAAGAAAGTTCCATTGAGATCTAGTTGAAATTAAAATGCAACTTCATATGCATTCTGGGATGCCATATTTGCAATGTGAACTTCGATTCGGATGCAATTGATGTAATGGCTAATGCTTTTTTCGCTGTGGCTTTCTTCTCACCATTCTTTTCTCTGATATGGAAAATGCCAGGAAATCAAATCACTGGGGTAGTCAACCTTTGAAATCTATGCCATGCGTGGCACATTTATCTCCTCACGGTGCTTGAAGTTTGTTAAAAATTCTAGGATGATGATATATGATCGAAAAATATTTGAAAACTATAATATTATAACATAATTATATTTTTTTAATATGATTTTTATTGACTGTTTAGTCATGTTTAAAATGGATATTATTTGTAAATTAATTAACCTAAATACTTCAAGAAAGAGAGATGAGATAAAAAGTAACGTAATAAAAGAGAGAAATGAGAAAAAAAGAGAGAAAAGAAACATAAAAAAAATATATCATTGAGAATACACTAGGATTTTATTTTTGATATTTTAGGTATTATTAAAAAGATCTTGACAATAAAATTAAAGATCCTGATAATAAAATTTTAACTATGCATTGAAAAACTACTATTTAAGATGGTAATTAAATCTAAATCAACTTCGAACAACACAAAATATATAAAAAATAAAATTTTGATATCTTCATTGACTCATTTTTTCTTTCCTTTTCTTTCCTCTTATACCACATCACTTTATCTCTCTTTTTTTTTTAGCTATTGAATTTTAAATCTTATTTTTAGGTCATAAAATCTTCATAGAATTTTGATTTATATATATATATATTAATTATTTTGAATGTTGACATAACTTTTGAAACAACATTTTCATCTTATTTCTTTTTTTTTTCTTAGTTATTTGATTTTGAATCTCATTTCTTGACCAAAATTATTTTATAGAATTTTAGATTAATTTTTATACTTGTTAATTATTTTAAATGCGACTTAAATTTTGAAAAAACTCTATTTTCAATGTTCAATTGCTATTCCTGATATTTGGTGTGAGTTTTATGTGTTCTCGATGACTTATTTTTTTTTCTTTCATTTTTCTTTTTAATGCCATAACAACTTGTTTTATTTTTATTTTTTAGCCATTATATTTTGAATTTTATAATAGTGGTGTTTAAACCATGTTATTTTTCTAATATTTTTAAGAGCGGTCTCATTTATCTAGGATTTTTACCAAACTGTCCTTGTAATGGTAAAAGAATACGGTTCTCGGCCTGAAACCCGGAAGCCATCGCCTAATCCAAGACTTCCAAGTACTTTTTCTACCAGCAACTGCCTGGACTTATATTTGGAGCGAACATGTGAAAGGGCTTGAAGCTTGGCCCATAAACTTTTTGTCGATGACTGGCCCATTGTAGTTGTTTTTTCAGCAATATCCAAGCTATATCATCATAATCAGCGGGCCTTCTTACCAACATTCAAGCAGACCTTTGCCGAAAGCCTGAGATTCTGGGTTGCTTTGAAGCAGCCTAATTATTCAGTTGTCTTTTTGGAGGGAAATAATTTCATTGATTTTCTTTATTTATTCGATCTGCTTTCCCTTCCATCTACAAGTCCCTGCTCTCTTGTAGCCAGGAAAAAGACTGTATTTTACTATTAAGAGTCTGAGTAATGTTAATGGGGGATCGAAGGGTCCCTTCCATCTTCCATTTTAATTTTTCTTTTTTGGAAAAAAATAAGACAGAAATAAACGTAGCAAGTTGTTGCACATTTTGCTTTTAAATCATTGAGGTTATGTTTTGTTTAGTACTAATAGATAGTGTACACACATAAATAAGTATGATTACAGAGATAAAAACGTAAAATAAATTATCTTTAAATAATAAAATATATCGTTCTTCAATACTTTCTATGAGAGAAACTTAGAGGCATTCGTCAATTTTTGCGTGGATAAATTTTGTTCGTCCTTCGTACTCAGGATTCAGGAAGAAGGGCAGCCAATTCGCCACAGTACACACGGCACGATTACGCGTAGCATGTCCTCTCAAATGCGTTGATAAACTGATTTGATTTTTTAGAAAGAGGAAAATGCTGACACACTTTCACCCATGCTGAATTAAGCATAAAGTGAAGGGAAAAACAATAATCTCAAGCACCTCCCAGGCTCCCATTGTCCCACATCAAATAATCCCATTTGATTCTTTACTACTAAAGCCTTATCTCTGTTATTAAAAGTTGCAAGACTTTATACATGGAAAATTAAGCCTTACTTATTCTCCTTCAGTACGCACTGAAGTGTCTACAAGCTGGAGATAAATAGATAGGTAATCGCAAAGAATTATTTCTTTAAGTTCGGCCGAGTTATTTCCTACTCCAAAAAAGCGTCCAATCCTATCATGATTTGGTAGAGGTTTGAATAAATCTCCTCCTCAAGTGGCAGTGGTTGGTATTTGCTGCTGTGGTGTTATTTTGGATTTACTTGATCTAGCTCACAAACTTTTGAAGTTTTCAAATGGTTATTGATAGTTGCTTTGGAATGTTTCTGCTGCCGTCTTGCAAGTCTTGAATGCCTTTCAGGTGAGAGCTTCTGTTAGCTAGCCAGTGTCTCTTTCTCAAACTTCCTCGTCTGTGACACGCACAAAGCCAAAAAGAAGTCTATCTATCTATCTAGTATATCCACCTGAAAATAACATCTATAGCCAGCTGCTACATTCCTTTTTGCCCTTCTTATTGGAATTCATTTAGCATTACAAGATTATTCATCAAGTTCTCAGATGGCACCGTCAAATAATAGAAGAAGATCAACAAGATACAAGAGGCAAGAAGTTCTGACAAAACGTGATGAAACATCAAGGGATCTCCATAGTAGTCACAGCAGTACTGCTACCAGCTCCAAAGAATCATGCAACGAGGGCATTGTTAGCTGTTCTACACCAAAGGCGCAAAGATTCAAAATACCCGAGACCCTATCTTGTCCACCAGCTCCGATGAAGAGAAGGGTAACTACAAAGTGCTCATCAAAGAAATCTCCCATAGCATTTTTCGCTTCTCCAGATATAGAGCTTTTCTTCTTCCTGGCATTTCACAATATCCCAGCTTAATTAATGTACTTACAACGGGTCTTCAGGGGATGGCTTCTATGTATTTAACTATATTTGCAACTTAATGATCACTATTTAAGTGTTCAACTAGTTAGGGTTTGAAGTTTGAGCTATCAACCTTGGTTGCAGTTTGTAATGGTTAATTTCAATAGGGTTTTGTCATATTTTATGGTTGTGACTTGTGTGCTAAATTAATCATTAATGCTTAATCTTCAATTTCATTCCCCCCCTCTCCTTTTGCTCATACATAAAACTGAGTACTGCTTTGTTAATCCGTTAAGACTGTCTTGTGCATTTGTTTTGATTCTTGCTATATAAATCACTTTTAAGATGTGAAATAGATGTCTGTGGATTGAAAACAGCCATAGCCAGCTCCATCAGAAGCCTTTACGAAACTGTGTTTTCTTTTCTTCCTTGCGAGCGTTGCTTTGCAGGGTCAACCAGGAAAGGAAAAGGAAAGAAAGAAAAGCTTCTTTTTCGTGTGACCTTGATGATTGGATATTCTTCTTCCTTTCCACTTTCCTCCACCAACAGTTACTTGTCTAATCTTGGCATCTTGATATAATAATCATAGTACTGCTCAATTCTCTGAGTCCTCATTCTCAAGTTAACATGCAGTTTTCCGTAATTTATTAGTTAAAGTGCCACTGCACCTTAATTTGATCGGCAGAGCTATGGCTAACACACACACACTCACACAACAAGATGTCTGTTAATAAGTCCAGATGTATCTCAAGGTCTCAAATCCATTTTATATATATAACCCCCATGAAGTCTTCTTTTATTTGTGTTGGTTTAGTTTTCGAGAGTTAATATAATATTTTGAGATCAGTTCTTATGCATGCAAATTCAAAACTATGCTCACTTTATCGTCTGATGAATAAAGTACGATCACGTAAAATTGTTTCTCGAATCCAACAAAAAAATTGAATTATGGTTAGGATTATTCTAAGATTTGACTGGTAGATATTCTATGATTAAAGAAGTTAGTAAAGAGCTAACCAAAGTCTTGTTTGATACAGTGAGTGACTGAGTGAGTAAAAGGTGAGAATCAATCGATCTAGTCTGTGTTCAAGGCTCCTCCACCGCTAGCAAAGTCATCATAGAAGAGAGAGGCTTGGGTGGTGGGTTGGATCATGGTGTCAGGTGGAAGTGGAACCAAACCAAAGCATCCAAAACATGGTAAGTTGTGCATGGAATCCATAGAATCCAACGAAGAACCTTGTGCGTGTTATCGTATCATTTCATTGACATGACATGACATGACATGACATGACAGGACAGGACACGTGAAGGCAATCTCCACATTTTAGCGTGAATTTGTTTTGCTCGCGGAATGAAACTATTTGTTTCGCGTGTCTTGTGCTAAACTTGATCGGTGGGTTAGATCTGAAAAATTCCAGATTCGGGGGAGCTTGATTTACACTTGATTTTTAATTGAATTGAACTTTACATTGACTAGATGAATTTTAGTAGACTCGATTTTATTTTCAGTGATGTGATTAACTTGATATTGATTTAGTATATGCTTGCTAATATGGTGTAAGAAATTGGATTCGTTATTAATTTTTTGTTTTTTAAATAAATTTTGTTTTTTAATTTAATTTATTTATTTAATTAAATATAAATATAAACTTATAATATTTTATTTAATTTATTTCACGAGTAATTATTTATACAACACATGCCATCTTTTTTTGTTGTTGTGTAGCCTTCCATAATAGTTTTAAAATTATTTTAATATAATTTTTTTTTTGCAGTAACATAATTTTTACAAAAAAGTTATGATGACTTTCTAACATATTTTTCTTTATTTTTTTCCTAATAATTTTTTTCCTTTTATTTTCTTTTAGTATTGTTTTAATTATATTATTAAATTAACTAAATATTTCATTCAAATCAATAATTCGAAACTTGGATTTTTCGTACTTTTCTAAATGACCGCGACACAATGCTTGCCACGTTTTCAGCAATTGATCTAGACCTGATAATCTTTTCTGGGTTACTCCAAAGTCGGCCATGAGAACTATGATTTGTTCAACTTAATTAGCTCCAAGTTATTAGACTTGATTAGCTAATCTTTGAGAGCAATATTCATCGAAGAATTGGCCTGCCATAGAAGACCAGCAGATTTTGGTCCATTGATGCTGACAAAAATGTCTTCTTGAATTTTCTATTCACACTTATATCGAAGAGGTAATTAACCAATTAGCCCAAAGTACCTATGGACCATAACTCTACGATCTTTTCGTAGCCCCTTTCCTCTCCAGAGGCCTACCAAGAAAAACGATCCCTTTCCCCCCCGCTTTTTATTCCCTTTGGGGGTGTTTCTGTGACCTGCTACTAAAAAATTAGGAGCCTAGAGGAATCGGCTTGAGGATGAATAATGACGAATCCAGCCTCTTCGGGACCTTTAGTCTATGTTTGAATTGTGCCAACAACAGGACCGTACGAGTAGTGTCCATGAATGAGAAAATGGCTTCTGGCATACAAGCTCACAGCCTCCAAACAATGGTGTAAGGCGCAGTGATTGCCAGGTTCAGTGCTTGTAGTGGAAACCAGGTACACAGTTGATTAGAACCATATATATGAACTGAAATCCGAAGTAGTAAACACAAGTAGATCAATAAAAATCATGAATAGAAGTTTTCAGACAGGGAAACTTTCAAGATTACTAGTAGAAATGCCTGCAACAGAATGCATGTAGCAGTTGCCCCTACGTCCTCCGGCAAGAGTGCATTCTAGGGCTTGACCCAACGGTGGAAGGGGCTTGTCTCCTTCCACTGCACCTGGGTTCGAGCCCTGGCGTGCACGCCTGTCACCCCCGCGGTGCTTTACATGCCTACTGAGTTTGCAGGGTATTCAGTGGGCCGTGGGGATTAATCGTGGTGCGCGTAAGCTGGCCCGGACACTCCACGTAAATCAAAAAAAAAAAAGAGAGTATGAAACAAGTATTGGTATCAGAAAGCTAGCAGCGTAAATGTTCACTCCGGCAAGTGCAGTTACGGCGGCTAAACTATCAAGAAATAGCATAGCCGTGACTAATGCTTGCCCAAAAAAAAAAAATCAAGGAAGACTATATGTTGTTATTGTTATTATTAATTTATTATTAACAAAAACTAAAAGACATAGATATCACTGTTGCCACAAAAAGTTAAAATAGATATTAAAAAATCATTATACCAACACTCACAAATCACAAATTACTGTTTCAAAAATGTTTTTTTTTAATTTTTAATTTCATTATATACCGACCCATTCTTCTTCTTCTTCTTCTTTTTAATAATTTTTTTATTTAATATGAAATTATTTAAAAATTAAGTTTCATAATATTTTTTAAATTTGTTTTTATTAAATCATTTTAGTTTCATCAATTTAATTTATTTTATAATCTCATCTTTTAATATTATATTTGTTGGAAATTAATCACCGTAATTTTTGTAATTTATGTTTTTTTAAAGTTATCATAATCTCATAATCTGTATTTAGAGTTTAACAAGTTAATCTTAATTAAAATTTAAGTTTTATAATTTATTTCAGTTAATTTTTATGTAATTATCACAATTTATAGTGTCATAATATATCACCATCTTAATATTTTAAAAAATAATATATTTTAATATGTATTGGATTTAAAATTCAAGATTGATTTTTTTATTTAAAATACAATAACAACATCTGAATTTTTTTTATATTAAAAAAAAAAGATAATCTCACCTGTAGACAAATAATCTGACTCTATTCTACTGCATTATGGGAGCTGAGTTAATACCCATAAATGTTCATCAATGACCATAAGCAAAAGATGTTGCCTGCTTTTACAAACATGCGATGGGGCAGGTCATTGGTGTGAACAAACACAAGAAGCAGATCGGACTGGATTATTATAATATAGAAGCACATCGATATATATTTCTTTTTTTACTCCTCGTGATATAATGAAAACAGATTTATTTATTAGTAGATACTCATAATTCTCTTCTCATTTCTGAAGCATTGGTGAATTTACATTGAAAAAGTTTCCAGCAGCTCCTTTCATGCTCATAGAAGCACAGAGAGCTTCTGTCTGATGTCAATATCTATTCCATTGTAGGCCAGAGGGGGCACATCCATGGATCATCCGAGCTCAAAAGCTGCAAATAATTATTGAGATTAGCAAATGTATTTGGCAGCGGTAACAGCTTAATATGAACTTTTCTTTTTTGTTTAATTATAAGTATTCGTACCAACTTATATATACCAAACAAATAATAAGTTAAAATACTCGAATTAAGGATCCATGAGCCTTTGCCTTGATTTGAAGCTGCAAAAACTTATATACCTAACGGGCTGCCTCTCCTAGCATCGTGCTGACATCAACCTTGGCTCCATTAGGGGCCAGATTTTCAGTCTCTCGTATCTATCCAGGCGCGTCTCTGTCTCTGTCTCTATTCAGTTGAGACCTACACATAAAAAATGTACGTGTACACTTGCCGTGGCAAGGTCTGATCCTGTACTTCAAATATTAAAATATTTAATGACATCACCTACATCTGGACCTCTCTTAAAATAGTTAATGAAAATTATCCAGGTGTGTTTATATCTAAGAACTCCACACTTAGGACATGATAGGGTTTATAGCACTCTGAACTTCATTTTCATAAGATTTTGATGAAATCCAAACGAAAGCCTTGTATTAACGAGGATAAAAATAAATATTAAATCATGTAGTTTATATTGGTGGTTTGGATTTCTTCGAGGATAAAAATAACTATTAAATCTTTAAAAATACATAATCATACACCGAGTTTTTTATTTATTGAATTGATATGATCCCATAAAATAAGTTCCATGTAATACTTCTTAATCTTTATCATGATTTCTGACCACATGCAAGATGAGTGGATGATGATGGTTCATGGGCAAGGTGTTCAGATTTTTTCCCACTTTTATAATCAACCCTGCAAGCCCATAATTTAGTACTTGAGAAACCAATACTTATGTCTCCAATGAGCTGTCTACTTTTACCTTCCCAAAGCCTCCACTGCCTACCGCGTGGCTCCTCTCTAATGGATTTAGAAACGGCGTATCATTGACCGCGTGTCTCCAGGAGGACACGTGGAATTTGACGGTGGCCGTCATAGAGATCCGTGCTTGTCGTCTAACAGGACCACTCACTCACCTCCCCGGTTGCCTAACTCCACGACAGCGTAACGGCGCAGTGCAGTTACGTGGGCCGTTAATTATCGCCATCAAAAAATGGAAAAAAAACTGTTTGCGTGGACTTGGTGGACCACGTGGAGTTCGATCCGGTGCTTAATTGGGGCCCACTTGCCAAAATTTCAAATTTGCCGTGCTTTTGTGGGGCCAGTTGTGGACACGTTGCGGATTTTTGTTGAGTGAGTGAGGACATGCAAACTTAAAGTTGACGGTTAGGAGAGGAGACTGGAAGTTCTGGAACCATAAGTCTGCGTCGCTGGTTGGTTTGTTTTTTGACGAATATGCCCCGGTCTTTGTTTTTAGTGGCCATTGAAGAGACCAATTAACTAATACTCTAAATGGGGAGGAAAAAATACTGTAGTTTTTTCTACGTCGCATGTTTTTTTGTTTATTCTTTTTATTTATTCTTTTTTTTCAGGGATTTACATTTTTTTTCAAGATTATTTTTATTTTTATATTTTTTTCAAGATTATTTTATTTATTTTTTAATATTAAATTGGTTAAAAATTTAATTTTATAATTTTTAAAAAATATTATTAATTACTAAAATATTTTTTTATATAATTTTTTCTTCTTTTTTTATGATTTTTTTAGAAAAATAGTCCTTGTTGATTTTATTTTTTTATCTTGAGTTGGCTGAAAATTTTATTTTATTTTTTTTAAAATATTATGAATTGTTATAATATTTCTAGATATAATTTTGTTTGTTACAATATTTTTTTTAAATATTTTTTTAATTATTTTTGTCAAGTTTTTTTTTTAATATTGAGTTGATTGAGAATTCAACTTTAACTTTTTCCATATATTTTTTTTTAAAATTGGCTCCTTCTTCTTTCTTCTTTTATTTATTTATTTCATAATTGTTTTTGTTGATTTTACTTTTTTTTAATATAAAGATAGTTGAAAATTTAGTTTTATAATTTTTTTTTGAAAATATTGTGAATTGCTACAATATTTTTTTACATGTTTTTTTATGATTTTTTTTAAAATTATCTTTATCGATTTTATTTTTTTTATATTAAAATGATTAAGAATTTAGCTTTGTAGTTTTTTTAAAAAATATTGTGGATTGCTACAATGTTCTCTCATGTGACTTTTTTTGTTGTGATTTTTTAAAATTATTTTTATCAATTTTATTATTTTTAATATTGAGATAATTGAAAATTATAATTATAGATTTTTCTATGAAACATTATAGATTACTATAGTATTTTTCTGTATGATTTTTTTATTGATTTTATTTTTTCATATTAAGTTGACAGAGAATTTAACTTTTTTTTCCCTTAAAATATTGTAGATTGCTATAATATTTCCTCATGATTTTTTATTTATTTATTTTATTTTTAAAATATTAAACTAATTAAAAAATTAATTTTATAATTTTTTAAAAAAACATTATAAATTATAATAATTTTTTTATGTATAACTTTTTTTATATAATTTTTTTAACAAATTCAAAGGGATACACAAATATATTACAAACCTGTAGTATAGTTTAAATAAGAAGTAGCTTTTAATTTTTTTTTTGAAAAACATATGTTTTTATAATTTTTAAAGATATAATTTATACTTAAAAAATATTATACATTTAATAAAAAAACCACCGCACCTCCGAAACCAAACACACTGAAAATCTATTATCATGCATTTTTGCTTACGAACCTGTAGATTCGTGACAATCCACGTCAAAATTTCGTCACTTTTTTTTTTCTTGACCCTTTTTTTCTCTCTGCACTCGAAAAAAGGGTTGAAGCTCGCTGGCAGCATTTTTCTTACTAGGTTTCAACAGGGTAAATGTTATATGTATATATTACAATTTAACCACAAAATGGACGTATGTTTTTAAAAATTATTATATGTACAATATGATTCATCCCCTAATCAGTTAAATGTAAATTAAAAATTTTTAAATGTACAAAAAAAAATCCAAGATTATCTTCTATACTATACAACCATGGACTATTAAGCTTCAACATTTATGTTAAGATCGACAGCTTCACTTTGTTTTTTTATTTCACTCTATTTTGTTATTAGTTTAGTTCTTTTATTTATTTATTAAATTTCATCTTTAAAATTTTTTAAATAACTAATTAGGTTATTTTTAAACCAACTAAATTATATTAAAACAATTCCTATACAATTTAATTATAAATTCAGCTAAGCCAGTTATTATATTGAAATAATTTTATTTTATTAATTGTTTTTAGCAATTTCATCCTCAAATATTTTTCTATAATTGATTAGGTTTTTTTTTTAAACAAAGCAAATCAACTGAATTATATATGTTGATAAAACTCTCACACGGTTTAAATTTTAAATTTATGTTGGGTAATAAGTTCGACTGTGAAGGTTTTTTTTTATATTTTTTATTGATTTAGGCTAAATAAAAAGTTAAATTAAGAGTTTTTAAAAGTAATTTATCAAAATAAATTTAATAACAACATAAAATAATTTTATTATAATCTGAATATTTTTTATTATATTAAAAAAATTTATCTGACCTGTAACAATAACGAACTAACAATAAGACTATAAAATCGAAGTGCACTGACTGCTCTGCTCTTTAGAATACAGCTTTGAAATTCAATTTAACCCGTGACTCACGTCATTAACTGCATAGATAAACAGAGAGTCAAGAGATTAACCTATATCAACTATTTTTTTATTTTTTATTTATTTAAAATGATGTTGTTTGAAAAAAACTTCCCCCGTTTGAAAAAAAAACTGGAACATTAATCTTGGACTTGGATGGAATATCCCTCCATTCAATTTTTCTTACTTAATTTTATCAAAACTACTAGAATTCAAATATATATATATATATATATATATATAATTTAACCATCTAGATGGTGACCAAGTGGTAAGGACTTGGGATCAGGTGGTTTGCTTCCTCTGTGGTCTCAGGTTCGAGTCCTTGGTTGCTCATATGATAGCCACTGGAGACTTACATGGTCGTTAACTTCATGGTCCGTAGGATTAGTCGTGGTGCGCGAAAGCTGATCCGGACACCCACGTAAAAAAAAAGGTCTTTTCAGGTCAGTTGCCCGGGTTTGACACCCATGGTAGAAGAGACAGCTAAATATCTCGGAGTGATGGAGGAGAAAGGGACAAGGAGCCGCACCGTAAGGGTGATTGCGTAATTCCAAGGGGACGAAGGACATTGACGTCATTAGAAAAAATAACAAGGTTCCCCATTGTCCGTTAACCAAATCGAGCGGGAGGAAGAGGAGAAGAGAAAGCGACATTATTTACGTCACCGTTTTCCCCTTCCTTCCGAACATCGTTAAATTTTTTAAAAAATCCTTCCCTTCCCTTCCCTTCCCTTCCCCTTAATAAATCCTTATTTTTGGCTTTCTCGTCTCCCCGCGCTCTTCACTCCATGTGATTAAGCATTCACAGATCACAACCTTAATCCTCTTCTTGCTCTTGTTAATCGATTTCTTCTTTTTTTCACTCTCTCGAGCCCAAACAAAGCCTGTAGCTAGTACTCTCAGAGTAAGTGCTCGTTACTGTTGATTGACGTCTGCTTAATTTTATTTTCAAGGTTAAAATATGATTACCTCTGCCAACCCAATTTATTATTTCTTGTATTCTTTTTGCTATTTATTCTTTGTAATTTGAAATTAATTCATGCTGGTTTTTTTGAACAATTTTTGGACAGTCGACAATTTTGTGAAATGTTTAAAGAACTTAGACGTCCTGGATCGAAGATAAATAATTAATCAATCAAAAGAGGATATTTACGACTCTCCCTCCCTCCCTCCCACCCCCGTCCCTATATATATATGTGTGTGTGTGTGTGTGTGTGTGCATGCATGCATGTATTTATACTTTATATCCGTATGTATTGTTTTTAAGTTGGTGTTTGTGTGCTATACATTTTTCAGCAATTTTAGATTTTTTTTTAATAACAGTCTGAATATCTGATCGTACGATATTTTTTTTCCTCTGTTGGCATGGTTTTTGTGTGTGTGTGTGTGTGTGTGTTAATTTTTTGGATAAGCTGGTAAAATTATTAAATAAACAATTGATATCTTGAAGTACTGTAGTATTTATATGGAAAAAAATGTATTCCCTTTTTAGGCTTGAGATTTAACTACGTGTTAATTTGATTTAATTTTAAAGAAATTTAAATCTGAATTTGATTTGGAATCGGAACAAGAGCCTTCTTCTTTGTTTGAACTCAATCTCCGAGTGAACCAGACATGAGTTGGCTGCTAAACAAGCCCGAGTTTGCTGTCGAGCTTATTTATTTAGTTTGACTACAAATTACAAATGCATATACTCTGAGATTTTTGCTTCGAGTATAGTTTGATAGGTTACTTTTTTGAGTAATTTATCAAAAAAGAAAAAGTTTCTCTTGAGTAATAATTAAGAAGCTGACTTATATATGCTTTCTAACAGAATCACACAAACAAAGGAAAAAAAAAAGGCTTCAAGTCGCTATCATTCTCACCTTTCACGGGTTAACAAACTATTAAGTCGATATGAATTTACAGAAATTTTGATCTCAACTTCTGTGTTAAGCAGAATTTCTGACTCAAAAGGGAAGTCATGCCAAACGCCACCTAAATTGTTTTATGAGTTCGTGTAACATGTTATGCTCAGGGATTCAGTTGACGAACTTGTTCTTGAGTTAGAATCAGTTGAATTCTTGATTGAAGTAGTAGACATGCATGATTTTTTATGAAGCGCGTTAACGCAACGGTGAAAATTGTGATCATAAGAGGTCATTCTTAGCTGTGATTGATCTGTTCACAAGCTCATCAAAGTGAGTTAAAAAAATTTCAGGCTTTTTTTTTTTTAATTTTTATGTTTATATGAAAGTCTGAATTGAGATTGGGCTTGTGTTTGTGAAATAATTAATTAAATCAAGAAGCCTACATTTAAGGAAACTTCAATGTTCTTGCTATGCAAAATTTAGCAATCTGTCATAGCAAAGCTGTCTTGTTTTTTAAGATCTCGTCTAGACTTGCTTGGTCCTTGGAAGAGTGGTAGTTGTTCAAACACAAGACTAGGTTAGATTTTTGTGCTTTTCCCGAGAGGCATTTTAAACTAAGTAGAATGCATATGTGCGGTCATATTGAAGTAAAGTTTCTAAGCCTTCATATCTTTCTGACGCTTTCCTTATTTAGAATATTAGCCAGGGTCTCCAGACTATTGCATTAAGTTTTAATTTTTCCTCTTTGTCATGTACTCCATCAACAATGTTGTTGTCATTATGGTTGTTGCCTTTTCCCCTTGGAATGTCCAGTCTTCTTTTTTTCCTGATATATACATTTTAGAAGCTTTCAATTTATTTTTGAATGTGTTCAGCTGATTTTGTGTTCGCGAGTCTTCTCTATTTGTATGAAAGTGTATTGACTTGGGATTTCTTGCTTGTACAGTCAGAACAACAGTCCAGGAGATCGTTGTTTTTACTTAGCAAGCAGCATGCAGAAAACATTGGACAGCACTGTGACGACCAATTATCCACTCTCATCCCCTTCCAAACCTTGGTGGTGTAGTGTAGGGCATGATGCTATCTTCTCAAATGTCTTGGGGGAAAGTACAAAAAACTTGTCTCTTCAAGAATCCACAGATGATGGTTTAGGGACCAAGGCCAGCAAACCACATGGCAATGTCCAAATGGATGGAGGAACTGTTGCTTATAAAGAAAAGCAACTCAATGCAGTGTCAGAATCAGGTGATTCTTGAATTTTGTTTGAAGGACCTTATTGGAATGATTCTAAACGTAAGCTTACTTCCTGAAGTTTAAGGACATAACTGACTTTTAGATGACATTCAGTTGATCAATCATCTTTCTATTACATTTAGGTGAGATGGGATAGAGTTAAAGAGTGCCTTGCATGATAGTTTGTTGCTGGAACGTTTAAACATTGAGGCAGTACTAAAATCTCACACTTAGTGGGCAATATCGTACTTCTAAATTTGGCATGCAGCTGTTACTTGTCTGATTTATTTGTTATTTTCTCAAGTAGTTGCTTATGAGAACTATTGAATTCTTTAAGGACTTTGCCTTTCCCTCCAAGGGAAGATATACTTTGTATTATGATACTAATAGAGATTTTCCTTTTTCTGGCAGATGGAAATTACGGAGACCATCACCATCCACAGCAAGCTGCATCCATAACGATTCCAGCTATGGGTGTATACCTTGGTCCATCTACCCAGCTGGAACTTGTTGGTCACTCAATTGTAATCTCTCTCTCTCTCGCTCTCTCTCCCCCCCCCNCCCCCCCCCTCTCTCTTTGTGCCTCTCTCATGCTTGGACACATCTAATTATGAGCAAATTATTAGTACTTGGAAGCTGTTTACGTGAAGAAATAAGGAAACATACGATGGTAAGATTGCTTACATCACTATGCATTGATAAGATTACACTACTTACTTGCTGAAGGCTTTGTTTTGTTCTTTTTTTAAAGAAGGTTTGGCAAGACATATTGGTGTTTGGTAGGTGTCCTGGTAGCTTGAGTTGCATTAGATGCATCTGCTAAATAAGTTATTTTGCTAACAAGATCCAAATATGTAGAAGTGTGAATATTTTTCGCTGTATTGTATACATTTTTAGCTATAGAATTTTTGGAGGTCGTGCTTAAAGCTTTTCTAGAAAAGTTATACATCATTTAACAGTTCATCGGAGAAGTAAGAAATAATGTTTTCTTGAGTGGTGCACTATGATCTAAACTATGGTGTCCCAAACATTTGGGTTGCTGTAGGTTCATTCTCAATATGCTGGGCCAAATCCTGCTAGAATGGTGTTACCCCATGAAATGGCAGAAGAACCTGTTTATGTGAATGCTAAGCAGTACCATGGCATTCTGAGGCGAAGACAGTCACGTGCTAAGGCTGAGCTAGAAAGAAAACTTATAAAAACAAGAAAGGTAACTCTCTCAATGGCCATGCAATTGTGAGTTTATCAAGTTAGGATGTGCTGGTCTGATTTTTTTACTTGTTGCTTGTTATTGTTTCAATACTTGAATACGTTGCCTAATGATGAGTGAAGAATATATGATACGGGACAGTTACATTTATTCAAAGTCTTCCATAGTTACAATTTTTTTCCAGAGAGAGAGGCAGTAGATTCTGCTTGCATTATATGTAAGTGTTGCATGAACTGCTTAGAGGGAAGTGATTTGGTGAAGTAGTTATTTCACTGAGAAATTTTTTTGGAGGAATTCCAGTCCTATGTTTCTCAGAATGCTTTGTGAGCATTGAAAGACTCGGTCATGCTGGCTATTTAATGATATTTGTTCTTATGGATGTTGTACTTGCACCGTATTGTGAAACAGTAAGTACAAGGACTTAAAACTTTCAATCCTGGAAAGGTGACTTTTATGTGATCATTGATTTTGCTGAAACGATTATTGGGGACGTGACCTCTCAAAAGGATCAGATGTATATGAATGTCCAACTAGATGGCAAACGAATGGTATTTGTTCCTTCAAGCAAGATTATGATTTAAAATTCATCAGTATGTGAATGTAGCTCCAGACCATGTTTCGAGCATTCAGTGTTTTAATTCATGCTTCACAGCCTTATCTTCACGAGTCCCGGCATCTACATGCTATGAGAAGGGCAAGAGGTTGTGGAGGCCGTTTTCTTAACACAAAGAAACCTGACACTACCAATAATACTGCACCTGATAAGCATACCAGCTCTAATGAAACTGTTTCAAGAAACCCTACCAGCTCGTCAAGCTCTGGACCTGTGCTGTCTCACTTTTCCAGAAACTCTGATTCGTCAATGAGTAAGGATGCGGAAGTAATAGAGTCTTTGTGTCAAATGCACCCTCATCAGACATATATGAGCAAAGGATGCAACCCGCAGTTTCCCAAGTATCACCTTTCCAAATTTCCTTCACTTTCAGAAAAGATGGTGGGAGAAAGGGATCGCAACGTGAACAAATTATGGTGAGTGAGTAAGCCTCTCAATTGAAACTTCCAGCACAAGGAGTTAGGGTCTCTCCAGCATTGTTAATTGTATGAAAGCCCGTTTAGCTGAAAGGTGTGGCGGATTCTACCAAACTCTGAGAAATCAAGGCGCCTCTTCATTGTGTTTGCTTATTCACTCTTGACACGCAGTAAGGATTTGTTGTGCGTATGTCTTTACAACTCTATGCTTTCTTGCTTGCATCCTGTTGAAGGTGTTTCTTCGATCATTAGGGATTGTTTATAACCATTTAGAAAAAGCTAGAAGCATCGACCCTGACTCACTTGGTGAGGAAGACTATATATATCGTTGGCAAATCATTCTTGGCTTATTGTTTGTCACTTTCTTTTCTCAGTTTATGTGAAATTACTTCATGTAATCTTGGAATATTATATCAATCTTTTTGTGAATCCATCTGTCATGGCGTGGATGGTATGGTCAGTCTTGAAGTTTTAAATTTAGTCTCCTTGCATAAAACCTAAAAAACTGACCGGAGATACTCTGGAGCAAGTCCAACACTGAGAGTACCAATCAAGAGATTCTCGAGGGGTGATGGAAGGAGAAAATGTTAGTAACCAAGCCAAGAAGAAGAAGAAGGGGATTAGCAGATAAAGCTGACAGAGAAGAGAATGATTCACCCGAATCCTTCCTCAACATTCATTAATTTTTTTTCCATGTTTTTTCTTTCTATTCTCTTACAATCATGCAGTAGTAACAGAAGTGCCTTCCTACAACTTAGGGAATCCGAACATTACTGATTGAGCTACTCGTGTCAGGTCTTATAACTAAAAGGAAAAGATAAATGCTTTGCATATAACTAAACAGCAGCTGCAATAGTCGAAGGTCCTCGGCTCAGTATTGATTCTTTGCTTCTTTTTCCTTAATTCAACTGTGTTTCCGCTCCCTGTAACAATTTCCCCTCCTTGAAAATGCCCTTGAGAAATTGTGGAAGTCATAGACAAAGATCATCAGCGAACTCCTAAGTGGCATCTGATGAAGAGAGACCCTTCCAGTGAACCAGGACTTGAGTGGTAGCTTAATTTTTTCGTTTCAACATCCTCCTGTCCTGTATGGCTTGTGGGTGAGGGGCTATTTCGCAAGGAAGTGTTGGTAATTTAGATTGTACCACCTAGTTTCCTACGTGCGTCTTCAGCCTCTCAAGGTAAAGAGATTTTTCCAATCGCTCCTTGTTCGGTCCAATTATGTATAAGATATCTTTTTGCCCATATTTCATTCTTGATATGTATTGATCAAGTAATGTCAATTTACCATCAACTTGGTGCTTTCGGGTCTCAGAAGCTTTGCTGAGCGAAATCCTCAGTGATACCAATTTTGATAAACTTGCTAAACTCATTTCAGAACTTTACATGTTGACTTTTTCCCCCTCATGTTCACCGGAACTCCCAACATCTTTCTTCTCTTTGTCATTTGCCTCATTGAGATCTTCATCAGCAGTTTTACAGAAAATATCAATTGCCTTTTTCTAATAAATCTCTTTTTGATTGCTTTTAAGATGCTATGTTATTGAAGCATTTCTCGTGAAACATTGAGCGGTAAAGTGTCAGAATCAATGAGACCTTTCAAAAAGTTCAGATGTTATGGCAAAAGTTCATCAAATTCATCTGAGATGAAGACTCGTCTAACATACAATTTCAGGTTGGCTTTATTAGTGTGCAATAACTCTCATATAGATCACGAGGAGCCTTTGACTGGGGAAACCCCTTTGGTTCTTTGAATATGTCCTGGTACCAGCATAAGGTGATAGAGTAGTAGATACTGAATACAACACCCTTTCAGCTTTTTTCATGATCTTAAACTGCACAAACTGACCTCTGCTAGTTGATTTGAATTATCCAATAGGATGTTAAGTTGCCCGAATCTAATAGTTTGTAGCTTAACAGGATCATCACCCTCAAGTCCTACTTTCCGACCCTCCCACTTAACCATAAATCTTTGTAGTTAGCTATAATTTTGTCTAACATGACCACCTATTGTATCCCTAGTACCATACCATAGTTTTTTAGCTCCCAACAAATGCATTATCTAAAAAGCTAATCCCTTTTATTTTCCATCTGAAATTTCTGCACACATTGTCCTCACCATTTGCTACTATCAATGGCTTGCTGGTCGTAAGGTTGCATTGTAGTTTGTTGGCCACTTGTGTAATGATGAAGTTATGGGTTTTGCTAGAGTCCACTAGGATGAAGAGTGGATGTCTGTCAACCCTCTCCCGTCACTCTTCGAGTGTGAAAACCTGAGATCCCTTTTAAGGAATTGATTAAGTGTGGGGAGTGATTTATTCATAATCCAGTCCCTGCCCATGGTTAGCATCTTCTTCATTGTCTCTTTCATGATCAACAATGCATAGTGAGTAGAGCTTTTTATTGTTGTATTTATGCCTTGGTATGAGTGTCTCATCACACCATAAACACAATCCATTTGCTTTTCTTTCCTCTAAATCTCCATTCTTTATTGAATTGATAGGTTGCTTATTTGGTGAATTAATGTCATTTAGAGTAAGAGTATAGATAAGAGGCCAGTCTGGGATGGGCTTGGAATAATAAGGGTTGATGGGATTATATTTTTATGTGTTATGAGGTGAGGATTGAGTTTGGTTTGTGTCACTTGTGTAGTAATTTGGAAAGAATGTTTGAAGTGGCTTAAATGAGAATATCCGCAGGTTAGGGTGTTTTCTTGTAATCGAGTTAGGTTGCAGATTTGTTTTAATGCCTTGGAATCAATTTTGATAAAATTTTTATATCAACCTCTAACCCTGCTATGAAAAGTACCATAGCTTGCTTCTTTCTAATTGATCTCTATTCTATAATATATCAAAATTCTTTATATAGACTTCTGGGCTTTCTGCTTACTCAGATCCAAAAGTTTTTCCAATGAATACTTCTGACTCTCAAATCTAGAACACAAGACATCTGCATACTCTTTATGTTATTCCCTCATTTTTTAAATTTCTCAAGAAATTTTGATGTTAATACAAGACCATGCCTTTTAAATACCATATAAATAGTAAAAAGCTAGTTTAAACTTGTCAAAATCTTTAATTTCCTCTATTTCAGAATATTAATTGCATTTATACCAGTAGTGTTTGCTCCCAATTCCAATTCGACTTGGAACATGCTCTTAAAAAACAAAAACAAAGAGGTTGCCATATGTGCAATCCTTTGCGTTGTGTTCTTTTTTTGTGCTGTAGCTAAGCCCATCAAGAATGTGTTATCATAACTCATGCGATCTTGGGAAATTGGGTGGTTGTAGTAGTAATTCTTAATTATATTTGCAATGCATCCTGGGCCTCTCATGAAAAACTCAAATGGCCTATCAAAGCCAGCAGATCATACAATCAACACATTCAGTTGAATCTGATCTAAACGGGAGAAGAGCGAGGGCTCGAAAAGAAATTGCCCAACAATCCTAGAGGTTATCACCATCCTGCTCCCTGGTCCCAGCACGAGTATATAAAGAAAAAGAAAGAGATAGCTTTTTAGATTTTAAATTTATTTTTCACGAGTTTTATAAATTTTAAAATTATTAAAAATTTATATAATTATTAACTTTAAGCCACCAAAAAATTAATTGAAGTTATTAGTGGTGGAGCCAAAAATATTTACATAAAAGGATGAATTATTAATAAATACTTTATATTATATATTATATAGACATGTGTTATATATAGAGAAATCAATCTGAAATACATGTACTAACTCATGTTAAACAAAATTAATTTAAGATTATTTTTAAAGTGAACAAATCTTACATTATAATTATTCTTTTTAAGTTTTTATATTTTAAAAATGTTTTATAGTGACTTTATTATTAATTTTATTAAATATATTTTTTCTCAATATATAGAATTAAACTTTCATTCATCTATTTCTAAATTTTTCAGGGATTATTAAAATTATTGGTAACAATTTTTTGTTTGGCTTGATGTTTTGTACAAGTAGGTTAAATATAAGTATAAATATTTTTTATTGTCTTTAATTTTTTGAATTGTTCAATACTTTATTTTTATTCACTAGTAAGTTGATCATCATCATTTTTTATATGAAATTCATAACAAAATATTTATTAATTCATCAAAACTCATTTCAATTCATATTCATATGCATATAATATTGTTCATACATATATTAATTTAACAAATTTATAAATTATCATAAACTTTGATATTTTTAATAACTAATTATTAAGAAATAAAATTAAAATTAGACAATTGAATAAATTAAAAAATAAAGGAAACTCACCTCAAATATAAAATATAATATATAAAAAGTTACTTATTTAACTAATTATTACTTAAGTAATTAATAATTGAGAACTTGAAGAGAAGTTTTATAGAAAAAAGAGAAATAGGAACAATAATTCAAGAAAAAGAAGAAGAAGAAAAGCTTGCATCAAGTAGTAGTTAATAAAAAAAAGTTAAATTTATTAAGTTATTATATTAAAATTTTAAAATAAAAATATTAAATAAAAGATTAAGGAGGCAATTGCTCTTTAATCTTTATTGTGGCTCCGCACAGTGTATAAAATGACTCAAACACTCACGGACAAAAACAAAAGGCCTCTTCATCCCATGAAGCTTTGGCATGTTTTTGGACCCAATACGTGGAACAAATCAAACCTCAAAAGTTTCTAGTTTTTGCTGTGTTTTCGCAAATATCTAGTGATATAAATCTTAAAGCATGCATTTCATAAGAAGTTTCTTCACATGGCTTGCACCACAAGACCAGACCAGCAAATCAAGGACTGGCAGAGCCACAGAGGAACCCTGGGACCATGACGACTCCAACAGAAACATAACAAGTGCAGCTCCATGTCTTTGTCACAGCACAATTGAGATCCGAACTGAGGCATGCCATTCGCCAGACTTCTGGTGACCATACACCATGTTAAGTCAATTTGACCAGTCCTTTTAGCGAGCACTCTGTCGATGTCCATTTGCACAGATATCTTCAAAGAATAGCTTGTAATAAAGCAGAATCATTTGTTATTCTCTCTTGACGGATCCTTAGTGGTCATGACAAATTGATTAGCCCATTTACCTGGAACAAAACACAACTTTCTGATTCTGTTCATTTCCAATGGCACCCACAATTCCAAAGGCAGGTCCTGATTTTTTGTCTGTACAATCCACCGTCAGTTCCCCTTGGATCGCCTTGGCCACTGTGAAAAAACCGGAAGGATAATTTAGTAAGATCTCGGTTGTTTTCGGTACAGTACGGTGTGATCTATGTTTTATTTGAATTATAAATTTAAAAATATTTAATTAATCATCGTATCATACATCACAGTTCATTAAAAATTTTCTTTCAAAATTTTAATTAAAAAAATTTTAATTTATAATTTTTTTATCGCAACTGCAAAAATTACAGGAGAAAAAGGACCATTATAGCCTTTGATAGCAGGATTTGAGATTTGACTTATTACCATTTAGTCTAAAGATTATAAAGAAGAAACAGCTGTAAGAATAAAAATCTTACATGGTCCCACGCTCCAATTAAAGTTAATCTTTCATGCGAATCGATAGATTCTTTTCATCAATTTGGTAAAAGATAGAGGGGAATCTTTTAGTTGCAAACCCTGTACCATGTAATAATTCCAAGAAGAGATACCCTTGCTAGTGGATTTAAACTGTTCCTAATTAATTCTAAGAAAGAATTGTTCTTGATTCTAACCTTCTGGTCATGGTGTGGAGCCAAGTTATCAAAATGGAAATGTTCTTTATTACTTTATGATCACTGTTTGATAACTCGCACCAACTTTATCAAGTTGGTATGGAGCCATTGCCAGTTGAAATTTCAAAGATTCCTACCTAAAAGAGGTTAAAGTCAGCTGCTAATTCTTCCGACACTGTCCATAATCTCTTCCCCTCTCTTAAAATAGTTGGTCACTATTGACCTTTTCCAAGTCTTTTAACACCCAGAATATCTTCCGATTATCCACATAAGGGTTTTTTTTTTTTCAATCAGATTTCAATCAGGTCATCCATCTCCGAATTGTTACAGTTGTAAAGAATTATTTTCTTACATTCTTTATTTTATTTAAATTAAACTTGAAATGATAGAAGTATAGAAATTGAATTGAATGCAATTAATTTTTTTATTATAATAAAAAGTAATTAAAAAAAACTAAAAAGTTGGTGTTTCATTGCACATAATAAAACACATGATATTGTGAATTGCAATGATAAAATTATAATTTTAACTATTCTATAAAAAATGATTGGATTAGTTATTAGAAGCCAAACAATATTCTATAATGATTCATTATTTATTATTAGATTGATTGGCAGTAAGCATGTTTTTTTTCGCAATATAATTACCAAGTTACCCTTAAGTTACCCTTAAAAGATGGATTTCATTAACTGTATTTCATGGGATTTCTTGTATTTTACTTTTTCAAAGTACAACAAAATTACTAAATTACACCTATAAGCAAAATTTCTTTAACTTGCAACTAGAATGTTTTTTTAAAATATTTTCATCATGATTTTTAGTTATAATCAACTTGACTAAAGAGTAATTTTATATTTTAATAAATATAATATTATTAAAAAAATTGTTTGTACACATGGATTTTTCTTTTGCTTCTTGCGCAAATACATGCAGTATTGTCTGATTAGTTTTCAGGATAATAACGGAATTATCTAGGCGGTCCCTACATCACAAGGTGGTGTGTATAGTCAAATAATTTGTGATTTAGCATTGGTGGATTTTTTTTATTCTTTTCTCTCTTTTTCTTGATTTTAATGTTTAACCCTTTAAATTTTAAAAACAACTCTTCAATTTATTTTTCATTTAAATTAAATTAAATAAATACATTTAAAAACCAAATATTCACTTAAATAAATACATTTAAAAACCAAATATTCACTTTATGATATTTTATTTGGTTTATTTTTCAGATTGTTGCTCTGCGCAAATAATCTCTTTTGGTGTCATTGTGTATTTTTTTTGTAGTGGCATTAAAATTATATTGGTGAGGTTTTTTTTATTATTATTATATGATGGTGTTTATGGTAGAGCGGTGTGACAAATTAAAATATTGAAAATTATTTTTTATGGTTAAATATTATCAATTTATTTTTATTTTATCAATATATTTTAAAATTAACCAAATTTATTATACTTAATAAATTCAATTATCTAGATTCCATATTTTTTTTACCTTTTAAGAAAATACCGGTGTTGCCCATAGCTTATGATACCTATCTAGTTGGACCACACCTTAAACCAAATAAATAAATAAACAAATTGCGGTGATTCTCGTAGCAAACCATGAACATAATTTGATCATCGTGCCAATTGGGAATACCGGGTTGGTAAACCACAAACAACCAAGCGTAGCATCTGAATCTGTGAAAAGTTTGTGTTACGAAACTACTTTAGAACGATTCCTTGTTTTCTGCTATTTTGAATTGCAAGCGGAAAGCGTCAGGTCTAGACCATCTGGTAAAAATAGGAATATTCCGCCTTCATTGTCAGTCAGTTCTTAATTGCTGTACAGTCAATTGAAAACGACAAAAGCAAGTTGTGTCAAGTGGCATAGCCACCAGGCCAATCACGGGTTGCCTAATGTTAGTCAACTTGCAGTGAATTCTTCATGAGATCTGGATTCAAACGCATCTTCCAGCCCTTCATCTTCACGCAAACGCAATCTTGAAAAGGTCCCCCATGAAAGACACAAGCTTTCTCCAAAAGGCAGAGCTTTTAACAAGTATTAAAATTGCGAACTTGATGAGCATACTTGACCATATGCTCAAAAGATGACAAATTGACGCACTGGATACATAAAACCAATGAAAACCCACTTCACCTTCAAATAAAAAAAAAAGAGTATTCTTTCGAGCAATGTAGTGCAAGAAACTCGTACAAATATGGATAGGCAATGACATGGCTATTACCTCCTTAAAATCTCATATCTGCTTTCCTCGGGGAAAACTAGTCATGTTAACAACAATATGATAGCGAATACGCACATTTTTGCCGACAAATCATAAATCATCTCACTGGCTGTAAAGGGAATAGTAATGTAATTGATTAACTGTTCAAACATTAATCCCAAGTCGTCGCCGTTCAAAAACAAGTAAAGAATGGGAAAAAAAAATGGAGGATATCAAGGTATGGGATTATTGCGGAAAACCATGTCTAGAGCTGTCACCATTCACTTCCTTAAGAAAATAAAGCAAAGACGACTCGAAATTTTTAAACTTTGTGTAACCATGTTAGTATCAATGAGGCTGGAATCATTAGCTTGGTTGATTGATCCCATTCAAGCCATCAGAAAACGAGTCAATGGCGTACACGTCAAGCCCTCTTGTCCGTCCAGGAGCTCCTCCCTTGAGTGAGGATACATCCAAAACTATCCTGCTTAGCACAAATCACGGTAGTTGCGAGTCAATAACCAAAGCAGTTGAAATTAAAAATATTGAAGAAGAAAGATAATGGAACTTACAAGTTCTTTGATGCTTTCTTTAGTTCAGGTGTTCCACAGTTTATGATAATCTTGTTATCCATTTTCGAAACGGAATGGTCTGTAGGCAGATCAATCCCTTGGGGTGCTGGATTGACAGCAAGATATTAGCTACAATTTCTAAGACATTAAAAACTTGCGATGTCATGGATTTTATTTATGATGGATATCTTACCTGATCTCTGGGTAGCTGCAGTAGCTCCATCTAGCCCAAGGAGTTTCTGCACCAAATCAGAGAACACTACCCTGAATATAAAGCATTAGGAAGTAAACTCCACATGGATGCAATGCCAAGCAGCACAGTATTACCTTAAGGCTCTCATAACACTCATCCAGATTATCATTATACAGGATATGATCAAAGATGCCCGAAGAATGTCCTTGCTCCATCTCTGTTTTCGCGTTTTGGAGTCTCTTAAGAATCTGCTCCTCTGTCTCAGTGCCTCTGTTGATCAGATTCAAGTTAGAACAAGTGCAGGAAAATACAAGAATGGTTAGAGTTGATGTTAAATTCTGACTCACCTTGAACGCAGGCGTTTCTCAAGCTCACCCATTGAGGGGGGACAGATAAAGATGAAAATTGCTTCCAGGGAACTAGCCTTCACAGATCTTGCCCCTTGAACATCTATGTCAAGAATGCATCTCTGCAGCCCAAATGAAATAATTTATAAATGAGATTCTCAGAAACACATTTCAATTTTGCAGATGAAAGTAATTTGATTTAAGTTGAGGTCTTTCTTGTTAGAAAAGGTCCTTTATATGGCTTCTTGAAACATTCAGCAAAAGCAACATTCCAGATTCACTATCATTTCTTGGTTGGTCCAGTACCTAAATACCATATGAATTAAGCCCCCCAACACCACCCCCCGCCAAAAAAAAAGAAAAAAAGAATCTGCTTTCTGGTCAGAAGAGTACAGGACTTTAATTGATATATGATACCATCAGCGGGATTAAGCATTCCTGAGTTTCAGTAGGTTCACCATAGTTGGATATTGCCCATGGTTAATAATAGCCAAAAAACTCTAGCAATCAATAACCCACAACCATTTATCATGGCTCCTAAAATATATTTTCTTTCATGAAGATTTATACATGGAGGAGAAACAGAAATATTCACCTTCCCCACATCTGTTACCAACTCAACAGCTTCGATACTGGTCCCATACAGATTTCCATGAACAGAAGCATACTCAAGGAATTTCCCATCTTTTATCTCTTTCTCCATAATACTTCGCTCAGTGAAATGGTAATGAACCCCATCCTTCTCCATGCATCTTGGCGCACGGGTTGTGTGGCTTACAGAAAAACCAAACATAGATGGGAATTCCTTCATGAGCATGGATATTAATGTTCCCTTGCCCACTCCAGAAGGACCACTTATGACAACTGGCTTCTCAGCATAACCCCTTGCTCCCTTACTCCAGGCAACAACATCAGTCCCCTGAATTTTTTTCTGCTCCCTAACAAACCAAGTATCCACCTGCCAAAATAAAAACAAATTAGCCATTTGAAGCAAACGCAATTAGGAATCATGTAAAAGTTGCATTCAATGTATTGACAGTGTTTATCCATTTAGGTTCCACACCACGTGTAAATCAAACATATTGTATTCCAAATAGAATTCAAGATCAGTTTAGTTCACACTTTTGGAGAGTGATGAAAATGTTATAAGGGTTGTTGTTCATCATTTAGGTGCTACTTTTTTGTGATTTCAGAAGCTGTTGGGAACATAACAAAATCTTAACATTTTCCTTGTTGAATCTCAAGAAGTTTGGGAAATACCAACCTCAAGGAACCAAATGCAGTCATCCGGGGTGGAACCCTTCTTAACTATCAAGATACGATCATCATTCAACGATACAGCTGAGAGGCCTTTGCACGTGTTAGGTTTTGTTCCCAGCACGATAGGAGTTACCCTGAAAAAGTGAAAAATTCTATCACAATTAGCAATCCCAACTCTAAACTAGAACCCCGATGAAGTAACGCTCACTAAGGCAGAGTTATCAGCTCACCATTTGCCAGTAGATTTGTCAAATATTTGAACTTCAACAGACAATGTGGACTCATCATTGCCACCACCAATCACATACTGCCCAAAAAAATTCCCGATCAGCTAGATCATTAACTGGATTAACCACAACAGGGAATAAGGTTTGTTTTAGATGAGAGTCAAATCAAAGCAACAAGCTCACTTACAGTTTTATCCCCGATGGTTGTGGTGGTCTTGCAGCCTTTGGATTTTGAGCCAAATCCATCCTGATTCCGCAGAAGATTATCAACAACGAAAGCTGGGGCTTCTCCCTGATGAACAAAACCGAATTAAAAAAAAAATAGATCACAAAAAAGCAATCGAATGAATCCACATTCCCTGGTTAATAAATAATAGCATTGCCTCATGTTGTTTTACATTTCCTTTGACCAATTATAACACAGTAGAACATAAAAATTAAATACATAAAAGCTCACCATGGAGAAACTATGTCTCCAATGCAAGATCCTCCTGATCAATAAACATGGAAAGATAAAAGATCAAATAAAAAAAGATGCGTATTTCTTGATCTAGCATTATAAGTAAACTTAAAGGCACAAAAAAAATACAAGGCAAGCGGCAAAAGATTTAAGCAAAAAATCCAAACTTGAAAACAGCAAAAACAAAACTAATACCAAAAATAAAAACCCAGATGTAATTTAGCAATCTCAATGCCATAGCAAAAATTAAACAATTCATTCAAATTAGTTTTTTTTTAAAAAAAAATCACCTAAAACCCCATATCTAGAAAAAATAAAAACGAAACAGCTACAAACAATTAAGAAAGGAAAAGGGTCAATGACATCAAAACTAGAGGGAAAAAAAACAAAAATCACTGGTAAATTCAAAACCTCCCCAGTAAAGCAAGAATCTGCGGATCAGGCCATTGACATGGGCTCAAAAACCCAAAGAAGCAAAAGCAAAAAACAGTCTAAAACAAATAAAAAACCATAAAAGGATTGAGACCCGCAATTATACCTGTGTGTATAAGCAGAAAAAATTCAGCAAGAAACAATCCTTTGAATGTCAAGCTGGTTATATTTGTCAAGGAGGTAAAGTTTTGTTCTTTATGAAGGGTATAAGGTAGGCTTTTTTTGTCAAAGAAGAACGAGCTTAGGATAAAAGAAGAAGCTGAAAGACAATTTGCATTTGAGGAGGCTGGTGTTCATATTTGTAGGCGGTCGAAGAGAGAAAGAGAGAGGGTGGTGGCTTAGAGGTCGCATTCAATTCACGAAACCACGAGACCGGCTCTTATTTTCTAGACTCTTTTTGCAATGAAATGTAAGGTCCCTGTGAAGCTTCTTTTTTTAGTTTTATTTATTTTATTATTTTACCTCTTTTCTTTTTCTTTTTCTTTTTATTTATTTATTTGAGTTCTTCATTTAAAAAAAAAAATCAAATATAGGGGCTAAAATCGAAACTAGCACCGACTTTTGAGGTCGTGGTAGGTTGCGTAATTTGTAAAAGTGGCGCTGCTTTGTTGGTATTTTGAGTTTTGGTTGGATTTTCTTTAAAAAAATTAATTAGTCCAATTTTATGTTTTGAAAGTGTTTAAAAAAATAATCTTTTTTATTTGTTTTAAATTAATGTATTTAGTGTTTTCAAATTATTTTAATATATTAATATTAAAAATAAATTTTAAAAAATAAAAAAAATATTATTTCTATGTAAAAATTATTTTGAGAATAATTACTACCAGTAAACAACTTTAAAAAGCTTAATTTTTATCCCTTTAAAGTTTATTTTTTATTCAAGTATCATAGCTTTTAAAAATTAGATTTTTTATATTTAAACAAAATAATAGACTTTTTTTTATTTCAAAATTTCCCCTTAGGGTTTTAGTTGTTTGGGTTTGGTTGAAGATTATATGAGATATTAATAGGTATTGGTCTAAAAAATTCAAAATTCAAGATCTTTATAAAAATATATATAAAAAAAGAATAAATATCAAGTCTGGTTGACATTTGGTTACATAAAAATAGAGGAGTGGAAGGTTTTTTCTAACGAGCTGGCAATAATTATAAAAATTATAATATATTTGTGTGTATACAAAATTTATATGATAAAGACCAATTAACTCATTATGAAAAACAAAATAATTTTAAAGTGGATTCATTACCAAACCAAAAAGGATAATTTTAAAAAATACTATAGATATAATATTTTATTATATAAATCTATTGATTATAAAGATAAAAAAGATTCATGTATTTATGAATTACCATAAATCAAACGATATTAATACTTTATTACATTGGCTTTTATGATATGATTTATAGACCTATATCATTGATATTCTTTTTCTCTCACCCTTCCATTTATCTGTATAATTTTTTTTATGTTGCTTTACATTTCATAATCATATTGGTTTTCAGGTTATTTATACAAAAAAGATCTCATAGTGACACAAATAACTTATCGATTATAAATATCCATTAGATTTTGATTTATAAAATTAAGTTAATATTTTACATCTAAGCAGACTGGCACGTATAAAAGTCTTCAGCATTGTACCTCACAGGGTTTACCAATGATCTATATATAAATAAATAAATAAGGGTAAATTTCTTTGTTAAAATATATAAAATATTTGTAATATTAGAATTAAAGAATTCATAAAACTTTTGCCATTTGCGACTCAATTTAAAATTTAAATTTTGGTGATTAAAAATAATCATCGTCCATCAATTAACCACTTACATTAGTATAAATAAAATACTTTATTTTGATATAAACTAATTTTTTATCTACGGGGAAAAAAAAAAAACTTGCATGTGCTGGAAATGGTTTTGATCTCTTTAAGTTTTAAATCCCTTTTAAGGAACTGTTTGAGAAAAAGAAACAAGCTTCCATTGTTAACATGATGCTAATTATTATTTCGTCCACATAGTTTATTAAAATTAATTAATTAATTCTTGAAACATTAAAAATAATTAAATAGTCCATCAACTAACATTACTCATCCATCTTACCCCTTCTCTTTTCTTCATATAGTTTTATTAAAAAATAGAATATAAAGAAATTTAAGAAAAAAGCATGAAATTAATGAAAGTACTAAATATATCATTCTTAAAAATTATAAAGAATATTACATGAATTGAGATATAAATAACTCCAATAATTAAGATGAAACAAAACTTGGCAACAAAAAGTGTGAAAAAGACTCCTTGGATCCCTAGACATGTGGATGTCGGTGAAGGTATGTTAGAGATAAAAAAAGATGGTTTTTTATTTTCTTTTTAGGGGTGATGTTGTGGGGCAGGACATTAGGGATCTCAAATTTTTTGATGGGCCAACTCACTGTAGGCAACTTGAAAAACAAAATTATCTATAATCTTTCATGTGATAAGTTCTCCCTAGAATAGGCATTAAACCTGATCCAGGTTAATCTAGTAAGAGACGGGGTCTCAAATTTTATGGACTAACGGGAAAAAAAATTAAAAAATAAAATTTAAATATTTTATATAAAAAATTAAAAAAATTTGTGGAAATATAGGCTATACATATAATAAAATTTTAAAAAAATATCATAATTTTTTTATTATTAAAAAGATATTATATTTAGATTTTAAGTTAAAATATTTAAACAAAATATTTTTTTACTTTGGATTAAAAAAATATAATTTTTTTCTTGTGAACATAAAATATATATACTAATAGGTTTTAAATTCGATATGACAAAAAGATAGGTTTTTTTTATTGAGAATGTAGAGTGTTTATCCCAGTAGGTTTCAAATCCATATTGAAAAAATAAAGTTTTTTTCTTGTAAATATAAAGTATATATACTAATGAGTTTCAAATTTTACATTGTAAAAAAATACCTTTCTTCCTGGAAACAAGTTTCAAATCCTACATTGAAAAAACATAATTTTTTTTCTTGTTAACATAATATATATATATATATATTAATGAGTTTCAAATCCTACATTGAATAAATATAACTTTTTTTTTGGAAATATAAAGTATATATAATAATGAGTTTCAAATCTCATATTTAAGAAAGATATATTTTTTCTTGAGAACGAGTTTCAAATCCTCATATTGAAAAAATATTTTTTTTTGTGAATATAGAATGTATATACTAATGGGTTTCAAATCTCACATTAAAAAAAATAACTTTTTCCTTGGAAACATAGTGTATATATATTAATGGGTTTCAAATCTCATATTAAAAAGGTATTATGTTATTCTTTTAAGTTAAAGTATTTAAATCAAAAGATTTTTTTATCTAACATTGAAAAAACATAATTTTTTTTCTTGGGAATATAGAATATATATATATTGATGGGTTGTAAATCCCACATTTGAAAAGAAAAAGAAACACTGGGTCTCACTCGAGTCGCTTAAGTTTAATAACTATGCTCACTACTTGTATAATCATCAAAATTAGTAATCATCATAATAATTAAATTGTTAAAATAAGACATTTACAAGTTAAATTCAATGTAACCATACTTCACATATCACAATTGCATTTCTAAGAGTTTTTTTCAAAAAAAAATATTTGGTCTAAGTTTAATAACTAGGCTCACTACTTGTTGTAACCGTTAAAATCAGTAATCTTCATAGCAATCAAATTGTTAAAACAAGATGTTTACGAGTCAAATTAAATGTAACCATATTTCACATATCACAATTGCATTTTTGAGAGGTTATTTTTAAAAATATATATATTTTAAAAAATAAGATGATTTGACAAAGTCACAAATTGCATCTACAACTCGCCATAAAAATATAGTCATTATAGTTTTTCCACTCTCTCAACTCTTTGTTATAAAAAATCAACTCAATAATTCACAATTCAACACTTAAAACATTTACAATTCAAAAACAGACATATAATTGAAGTAGCTAATCAAAATTAACAATTCATAATAAAAAACAATTAAAATTCACACAACATTTTATTAATTTAAACTAAATTCAAAATCTTATAACATTAAAGTATATTATCTAACCACATTTAAAAACATTAAAGTACATAATTTGACCAAGTCTAAAAATCATTCTAGCTTATAGATTGACCTAAAATGCTTATAGTTGGGCTTTAAGAGCTTGTGAATAGGGTTGCACCACTCCAACTCGTCTCATTTATTGACAATTCTGTAGTGCTCGTGGAGGGATTAGCATCAAAATCATCCTAACTCATAGACGAGTGTGAACGCTTGTGAATAGGTTTAGATTACTTGTGAATGAAGCTATCTCCCAAACTATATGTCCATGTTCACAAAAAGTGATTCCATTGCCTATTAAATTTATCATGAAACATTCACCCTCTCAAACTTGAAGTTCAATGATGTAATCTAGTATTTCAAAACAAATACCATTTAGATAGCATAAAAAAACTCTCCACTTGATTTTTTTTAATCCTTTCAACTTGAATTTTAATTTCAGCTAGATGATAAAAAATTTAATATATTTAGTATAGCTCAAGCATGAGTTAGATGGATATTATGTTTCAACCACATATATACACCAGAAATATTATAGCTTCAGTAATACTCTCGATCTCGACAAGTGCACCACTCTTATTGGTTCCTAGATCTTTATTTTCATTTTTTCAGTTCTACGGTATTAAAGCAATTACTGTCGGGAAAATGAAGCAAAAGACACTTTGCTTCGTCAATAATTTATCCAACAATGTAGCTGCTTTCAATATTTAATTATTGTTGCTTTAGTGTGTGGATATCCCTTTAATTCTTGGGAAAAGAAAGAGAAGAAAAATGGTTTCAAGAGTAAATGCAAATAGTAAATTATCAAATAAATACATAAATAATTGCTACAAATACATAGTCCAAGGCTGTCATCCAAAAAAAAAAAAAAAGGGTATAGGTGAAGGGTAATTGTGAATTATTAAGACCGAAGACTTTCATAATTGAATACAAAAACTTGACTTCTTCCTTGAATTGGTATCAAAACAAAATTTACGGTTTACTGATGGATGCTTTGCATGGAGACGTGCAGAAGAAGAGAAAGAAAGAAAGAAATTAAAGAAAAATAATACATTGATTGTTGAGAAAAAAAAAATCAAAATGATCTGCACGTAGGAAATGAAACGATCAGGGTGATATATTTTCGAAATTGGTTAGTGACATTTATTAGGAGATGTTAACAAAAAATATATATATGTATAAACCAATGGTGTTTTTAAATAGTAAAATCACTGTAGAAATGTGGTATTTTTGTTTTTTCTCATTTTTTTTATATTTTTTCTGAAAGTTTTGATCTTTCAATGTAATTATTCTACATCATCTTTTCAATCATTTTTTGTTTTGTAAATTTTTACATTTTCCATTTCCTCACATGTTCATAGTTTTGGACATTGTTTCGTTATTTATTAGGCATTAATTTTACAAAATTAAACTATAATTATTGTTATAAATAATAATAAAAAATAAAAATTAAAGTTTATATTAAAAAAATTAAGCTCTCTTTAAGGCTAAGAAAACAGAGTGAGAGCGAGGCTTTATTAGTCACTCCTGCATTGTTTTAGATGAAAGATCTTGTCAAGACAATTTAAACAACACCAAAAATAGCTATCATTGGAGCTCATAAAACATTGTACACTCCATCATATATAATGGCCTCCCTCACATATTGGCACGTGCGTTACATACACTAGACATGTTTTTTTTTTATTTAATATAGTCATTGATTTTCTAATATCTTTTCAATTTAAACCTCGATTCTCTAATAACTCTTATATTTTTTTCTTTATATTTTATTTTTTTCCATAACTCCCTGCTAACTCTTCAATTTAATACAAAATTTTTATTCTAACTTGGCCTAATAAAAGCCCAATTGAGAAATAGAAAAGGAAAGAAACAAGGTGAATCAATAAGCCTTAAGTGTAGCTCCATCGAACACAATGGAACTTGCACGTAGAAGAAAATATTATCATGCTCATGTTTAAGTATCTAATTTATACATTTCAAAATATTATCATCTATCATTAGTTTGAAGCTTGGGCTAAGAAATGTGTTAGTTAGAAGGTTTAAAGTTTGGCTCACTTAACCTAGTTTAATGATAATTCTAAAGAATTTCTCATAATTTTGATTTTTTTCATTAAAACAAAAAAAGTTAATTTAACCCACAACATAGCATAAGAAGTAATCATATAGAGCCTAGCAAAGAACTATGTTATATTGTTTGTTTTTTTATGAAATAGAAAATTAAAAAAAAACAAAATTATTTACAAGCAAATGGTCGGGTGCTTGTAGGTTTTTGGATTACAACAACCAATAATCTTTACCATGCTAGGCTATTTTTTTTCTCTCAAAAAATGATTCCATATATGAACATCTTTACATATAAAAATATTCATCATTATGTATTTCACCTATAGAAGACTGCTAAGTAATCCAATAATTGTTAAATTTCGTAACAACAATTTCCAATTCCTCTTTTTCTATTTGGCATGATACAAAACAATTTGATTAGCTAATTAATAAATATAAATTTAATAGGTTCAAAAAACTATTTGAATATTTAAAAATTTATGGTCTTAAACAACTTTTCCAAGCCTAACTCTAATGAGCTCAATCTTAAAGAAGAGTTTAGCCGTCATGGGCTTAACCTTGAAAAAAAACTAAGCCTTTATGAGCTCGGCTTTAGAAAAGAATCCAATATTATAGGCTTAGCTTAGGGGAAGAACACAACATCTGAGAGTTCTCTATCTATTATAGAAGATCTTTTTACGAAACTAATACAATTTAGATACCCCCTACACTTTTAAGTATATACAATTTTTATAAGAGTCTATTATATTTTCATCAACATTAATATTATGTAAGGAATAATGTATATTTTTTTAATAGCTTACCATATTTTCATCGCATTAATATTTATATAAGAAATATTTATCTACCATTTAAGACCTTTTCCCAGGCCTAATACATTTTAGATCCTACTCTTCTTATGCTTTTAAGTGTATAAAAATTCTATAAAAACCTATCATACTTTCATCAATATTAATGTGTTAGGGATAATGTATATATATATAAAAAAATCTAATGGCCTACCACATTTCCATCACATTAATATTTATATAAGATATATTTATTCATTATTGATGCATATATCAAATATATTTTCTCTCATTAATGTTTATATAAGATATATTTATCTTTCATTAATACTATTAGAGTAAAATTACATTCTAGCTCTTCTTCTCTTCAAAAGACAAAATTCATAAGTTATAAATACCCTATGAATCTTTAAAACTTCAGGTTCACATTCTATTTATTTTCATCACTTTTAGCATACGCGTGCGCACATATATTTTCAGAGTCTATCTCTTTAAAATACTATTATACTTTCTTTCTCTACAAAGATACTTAAACGTATGAGAGTTTCTAAATCTACAAAAATAGATCTTTTGCATGTACTAGCTATTAATTACATTGATCTAACAGATATCAAGTACAAACCACTAGCTACTATGATCAGGGATAATGAATCAAATTACTAGAATTAAGAGATTAACTGATTATACAATACATATATCTAGAGGTGTTAAAAAAACTGATAAACCGAATAAAGCGAGAAAAATGATAAAAAAATAATTGAAAAAACAAACAAAGAAAAAAAATTGATTAAATCGATTAGAATATTTATAAAAAAAAAATCCTAGTGTGTTTTAGTTTTGTAGTGCAAAAATTGATTAACCCAAATTGAACCAAATCGCTTAAAAAAAAAAAGTCCCCTAACCACCACTAGTATAAATAACAACTTTTACCCCCCTCTAACCTAACCATAACACGCTACTAGAGACTAAAAAAAAAGGTTTCTAATCATAATAGCCACCCCAGTACCAGAGGCTCTCCCTCTCGCCTCTCCAAAATATTTTAGCTTATAGGATAAGTTCTTGAAAAAACTTAGACAAGTTCTTTTGTTCAATACAAGTACATCATAGAAGCATCAATAGATAGGCATCAATTTCCTCTTTTCTCCTTTTGTTTTTAGGTGATAGGTGTTTTTGTTGATGAGGTGATGAAAACAAGGTTATTGATGAGATTTGTTGGTTTTTGTTTATAAGGTAGTGGGTGATGGTTTTTTATTTTTGGATTATTTGATTTTATTTTTGATCTCTAGAGCTAGAATCTTGCTTTACATCTTTTATAAGATCTATTAGGGTTAAACAATCAATGGACCACACTGCAATTAAGTTAATAGAAAGTGAACCAATAACAGTAAGGCAAGTAATTAATGATGAAATTAGGCATGAAAAATTTGCATATAGGTTTTTTTAGTTTTAGGCATAAAAAAAGACCTGAAACCAAACTGAAACTAGTCGGTTTGGGCTAGTTTTGATTATGTTTTGGGTTTGTTTTTTTTTTTCAATTTAGTTGTTTTTTAAAGGTAAAAACCGAACCGAACCGAACAAAAAAGGATCACTCTCTATATATATATATATCTTATTTTTAAGGTACTTGGATGTTTTGAGACTTTTTCACTAATCTAACTATTTCTCGTCTTTTAATTTGTTATCTTAATCTAATTAGTTAGTATGATATGTGTTAATAATTCTTTCTAGTTTTGTGAATAGTTCTTTTTGGGTCGAACTCAACTAATATAAAAGGGGTAACAGTCCCTGCTTTGTGTTTCCCATTTTTATAAGCTTAGGGTGGATAGGCTATCATGTGCCCGCAGGTCATAATTTGAAAGGTGCGGGAGGTTATTACATAGTTATTTTTTAAAATATTTTTTTAATTTAAAAATATATTAAAATAATATTTATTTTTAAAAAATATTTTTGATATTAGTATATCAAAATTATTTAAAAATAAAAAAATATAATTTAAAGTGAAAAAAATACAATTTTAAAAAAAAAACACAGTGTAAATTACAAGATGGAAGGGGCCGGCACTGCCAACTACCAGTTTTATTTTATTTGTTTCCTCGTTAATGTTCTTGATTATCTGACTAATTCAAATTACTGTTGAATCTATTTTGAATGATTGTTTTCGTATCCGGCTTGAGAAAAACGTACATTTAAGCTAAAAATGTTTGAATTTAGTTGACCAGTTCTTCGTGAAAAGGGCGTGCATGCAAGCTAATCCATGGATTGTGACATTGTGATGTTCCTCCGTTTTTTCATGTTCAAGTGCAGCTTTGACCGTGGACTATGTCGGCTAGTTTTGTCTATATCAGCAAGACTATGAGCAAATTGACGTTAGAAAAATCCAAAAATCAACTGTAACACGCGGCTCTTACGATCCTATTGCCTCGCCGATCACAGTCGTGATTAGACATGCTTTTAATTAGCATTTACATCGCTCAAGGGCAAGCATTGCTCGCTCCATGACTTCCTGCACCATTTTTTTTTATATATATAGAAATACAGAAAATGAAGAGAATTAAAAAATATATTAATTGAAAAGAGTGAATGGGATTAGAGAAAGATAAAAGCAACCCTTCTTTGGCTGTTTTGTGAAAAAACGAGAGAGCTTTCTTTGTATGGTGAGGGAGAGGAGAGGGGGGCTGGCTAAATGAAAGGTGAGAGGATTTTTATTATGTATTTTTTTTTTGTAATTGATATTGATGTTATAAAATTTAATATATTTAGAAATAAAGTTTTTTGAGTGGTTGTATGATAAATTTAATAAGCGTTCTTACCATTTAATCTATTTCTTATAGTTTAAAAAATGTGATAACTTGATATGAGAAATCAAATACTTGGTTTGGATATATTTGAGTACCCTTAGATTTTTAAGTTATCATCTTTATAGAGAAATTACAATAAATATATATAAAAAATTAAATCTCAATAACTAGATTGAAGATATTTGAGATGTTTCATTAACCATTCCATTTCACTAATAAAATAATATTTTTTATTAACATTTTTACCGCCTCATCCAACTTAATTACATGTTATTTTTTATTAAATCTTGTTACTTGATATTCATCAAACTTAATCCAATTAATAATGATTTTTTTTCTTTTTAAATGACCTTGATGGTGCATATGTTTTCAAAAAAAAAGAAAGTAGCAACACATTTGTTGCTTTGTTGTTGTTTGTGAAGTGGCCCAAACGGCTACACCCCTACCATTGCAACGAGCTATTCAATGCATATACAATTAAATATTTTTTTTGCGTTTTAATAGTCCTGTAATCTTTTAGTTAAAATTTTTTCGAGTTAATAAAATATTAAAATTTAACTCAGAGATAAAATAAATTAAAAAAATTAATTAGATAAATAGGTGAAGATAATTGAAATAAAAGAGCCCAAGTAGCATCGAATTCTAAGAGATAAATAATTTAGTGGGAAAAATAAAAATGTAAGATTCAATCTAATTAAAATTTGACTAGAAAAATAGGATTAGCTTACTTAATTAACATAACCTGTATGTTTAGTAGTGTTAATTGAAATTTTTAATGTCAGCGCGAGGCCTGGCTTTTTAAAAAAAACCTTGCGCTTTTTTTCATAAAGAATATTCGGCTAATCTTGAAAGAATTGAGGAGAGAAGACAGTTAAATTGCTGATCAAAAACTTTATTACAGTATTAAATGTATAAATCAAGTAGTGTGTTGATAATTATGCAAATATGAATGGATGTATCTAAGAGAACCCTGATTTTTCTTTACTGTTGCCTTGAGAATTGAATTTGAAATGAAAATTGAAACTTGGATTTCAATGAGGATTAAATGGTATGTGGTGTATTTTACATATTGGTACAAGAGAGAGAGGCTACAAGATATGTCCAGCAAAAAAAAAAAAACTACAACTCGAGTACAGGCATCAGACAGGTCTTCTTCACTTTCTTTAATTAAAGTCTACCCCACCTTCTTTAATTACAAGAAATTCTTGGAATTGTACAACTTTAATTACTTTAAATGGATATTGCTTATTTATGAATTATGATATAGACAAAAAAAATTTTTTTATTAAACTAGCATGTTGAAGAAAAAAAAACTAGTAGCATTCATGTTTAGATAACTAAAATAGATATATGGAGAGAGGCTAGTGATATCTATATTTAAGTAATTAAGATAATTTATTAGTTTAGTTTATTGAAGAGAGCTAGTGATATCTATATTAATATAGTCAAATAATTTATTGAATTAATTAATCAAATATAATTTAGTAATATTTGTGTTCAGATAATCAAGATAATGTATTAAATTAGTTGATTGAAAAGAAGCTAGTGGCATATATGTTCAGATAATCAAAATAATTTATTAAATTAACTAATTAAAAAGAGGCTAGTAGTATTTATATTCAGGTAATCAAGATAATTTATAGATTAGCAAATTAAAAAGAGTTAATAGTAATGATATTTTTTATTGCTGAGATATTAAACTTGTTATAGAGTTAAAGTATTGCATGATTTTATATGTGGAATTGAAAATAGTGAATTTAATTTTTTTTTCAATGTGGATTTAATGAAGTGGGCAATTATATATATATATATATGCGTGTGTGTGTGTTTATGTGTTTTATTAACAAAACTATTGTTTTGTATTCTAATATAATGATATTGTCAAATTCCTCTTATTCCAAAGCTGACTAGTAGATTTCTTTAAAGCTGTCTTTTGATATAGAAATAAATATTATAATCTGTAGATGTTAAAATAATATGTATTATAGATTAGAGTATTTTATTTTGAACTTGTAATTATGTTTTCAAAAATTAGAAATATCTCAATCCTGTGTTTCTTTTGTATATCAATATCAAAATTTATATTAATTAAGATAAAATTATAAAGATGATCATATTCTAAATTTTAATGTTCTTTTGATCGCTTAACTAAGTATCCTGTGTAAAAATAAGTAATTATTTATTGTTTTCACTATTTTTAGTTTATGAAAACTAAATGTATGCTATCTTTAAGTTGTGTTGGTGTAAAAAAAAAATCTGGAATGATTAGATTATGATTATAATATTAACTAGTGATATAAAAGAAGTTGTTGATAACTTTATACAATCCTGATACATAGAAAACTCTACTGAATTTTTAATAGAATATATATATAAAAAAACTAACTTGAATTTTTACATTACCATAAAAAGTAATATTATGGGATTGCATTCTAAAATATGTAAATGTTACAAGTTAAAACACAACATGATATGTACCATCCACGCATATAAAAATTAATGTGCTTTTCACCAATATATTCTTTATAATGAAACACTTCTATGCAAATTAGATATTTTTTTCTCGATCAATAGTTATTTTTAGGCAACATATCACTAATAATCATCCATTTTTTTATCAATAAAAGGTCAAACACTATAATTGATAATGGATACAAATATTTTTATCAATCAATCATCATTCAAATCTCTACGTCCCAATATGAGTTGACATGACCATGATATATAAATAACTTTGAATCGCTGGGTAAATAGAACAAGTTCTAAAGTTAGAAGTTGACAAGTTCTCGTAACTCATTCTTATGTTTTTCTCTCTATTTTTTTTATTTACTTAGTGATTTAAGCATTGAAAATTCTCTTATCCCATCAAAAAATAATTTTTTAAATAATAATCAAGTTTAGAAAAAAATTCTCAACCAAAGCCCGTATATTTTAGTCTAGGATCACGGACCATGAAAAGCTTAATTTTCATGTGAAGTTTTCTTCGTAACTTCACGAGATATTAAGTATCTTCACAACAATTTAACTACATATTCATACTATATCATATATTTAATATTTACATGTGTGTATTTTAAAATATGTTTAAATTTAATAATATTATATATGATGAGTATTTATATGATCAAGCAGTTAAGTGTTATATACAATTTAATATGATAAATACATTAAAAATAAATATTTTTAAATATATAAAAAAATAGTTTATATATTATACATTAAAACAAACTAAAATGGAATACATTAAAAATAGTTTATATATGATAAATACATCAAAAATAAATATATTTAAATATATAAAAAATGGTTTATATATTACATTATTAAAAAAAACTAAAATGGATCCACAAATCACAATGGTCCTAAACTTATTATAGTGTGGCTGGGAACAATGCAATAACCATTTTACTATTTTCAAACAAAATCAATAAAGTAGCTATCACAGGTAATAAAGTTTTTTTCATGTAATCCCTTGATTATTATCAAATTTATTTGAATAAATTGTTCTTCTCGCATTTTTTTAGTACAATGAAATAACTTAAAACAATCCAGGGTTTTATAAATTATAAATTAAAACAATCAACTTAGATTTAAAAGATTCACTTGAATTTACTTATTTTTTTTTTTTTAAAAAATTATATTTTTTCAATTTCATTCTTCAACATTTATTTATTGGAGATTAGACTCCATGTTTTTTTTACTTGCTTTATATTGAATTTTTACTGATTTTAAAAATAATATGTTATCATGCTCTTTAACAATGAGATGTTTGATAGTTAACTTTCATAGTTTTATTTTAATTTTCTTTCAATAAGGTTACTCTGGTATCACGATCATGTCATAAATTTAATGTGCTGAACAGGACAAGCTTTAATTTTTCTTTAATATCTTGATTATCAAAAATTAAGCTTTAAATTTTTTCATTTTGCTTTCGACTGAGAACCACAATGTATATTTAGCGTGGTAATCAAGTTGATTTTGGGTCGAGTTTTTTTATTTTTTTCATTGTCAATTTTTTTTGATTTATTTATTGTCATTGTGTTTTTTTACACATGTTATTAAAATAGCCAAGTTTATCAAATTTATTTTGAACTTGTTTAATATTTATGATAGTTGTTATTTTTAAAAATAATTTTTATTTAAAAATACATCAAAATAAATGTTTTTATTTTTAGGTTTTAAGATTTATTTTTAATTTCAACATATCAAAATAATTTAAAAATAAATTTTTTAAAAGTACATTAAAATAAATGTTTTTATTTTTAGTTTTTAAAATTTATTTTTAATTTCAACAGGTTAAAACAATTTGAAAATAAAAAAATAAAATTTGTTTAAAATACTTTTCAACAGTAAAAACAATCGGCGCCTTTATAGTACCAAGTTGGCACCTTGTCCATGCTAAAAGAAGTTTTTCTAAAAGCTTGTCCCTCAAGTGGCGGGAACGGCTCGACTTTATAATTTGTTATATTTTTTCTCTCTTAATTACACTGACTCCCTTACGTTAGTTCATGGTAGGTGGTCCCAGATAACGTTGGCAACACTTTCGAGGGTACACGTGTCTTTTATCAATAGTTGTTTTCGGTCCACATGTTGCTTGGGTGGGGTGTTTATGAAAAAAACTACTTCTCAATAATATTTATATTATCTGTGAACTTTTGAGAACTTTTAAAATTGGATAACATAAATATTACGAATAATAGTAAATTAAAAAAATTATTAAAAATATATTATGAGTCAAATTAAGTTGAAATTTTTAAAAATGCTCGAATTAACCTAACTTGTATAACTTAATATAAGTAATTCTAGTTTTTTTATATAAATAATATTTTTTCTTCTTTATCTTAGTTTTTTTATTCCCTCTCACCTTCACATTAAAAACTGCCTCTAATTCACTTAATATCTCTCTTTAATTCTTTCATTTAAACTTTATGTATTTAATTACTTTTTTTTTGTCTTTTATATGTATAATTGATGCTCTTTTGCAACCTAATATTTTTCTAGGATCGTCAAAAAATAATAAAATTAATATGTTCGAACTGTGAATATCTGTAATGTGTACAATTTTTTTTTTATCTTAATCCAATATAGTCAACTCATTCAAGTAATAAATAAATAAATCAAATTTATATTTTGTCAAATATTAAAAATTAAATTAGATAAAATTATACGTAAAAATCCGGCTCCATATATATCCATAAACACCCATATTGCATGATAGTGGTATTTGCAAATTTGGCACTCCAAATAGGTTTAGAAAATGGATCAGATGGAACTCAATACTCTTAATGGGTTTTCTTTTTTAAGTATAGAAATAATAAGAATATTTTCGAGTCTTTTTTTAATAATAAATTATATCATTTTTTAATTAGGTATCAAGTAGGTAACTCGAGCTCAGTATTCAAGGAGTATTTTGTTTTTCCTTACAGGATTTAAATCTCAAACCCACTTATCAATCAGAATAATTAATCAATCTCTAAAAGTAAATAAATATGAATACTGAGGTGCAGTAAGAAATTTAATTGGCAATTATCTGAATATGGCCGTAATCAATCCTCAATTATGAAGCACTAATTATTCATTGAAAATAATAAAATAAATAAAATTGTGCATGCGCATGTATTGCTGTTATCACTTGTTAGAGAGAAAAAAAACGCATGGCTTTGGGAGCTCATCGACGTCATCTAGGTTGATAAATTTGGATATTTTTTAAAAATTAACATATATTTTTTAAAATTTTTGGCAGAATAAAACAATACCATTTAAAAAAAATATATTGTCACGCTTCATTACTGAAAAATCTTTAAATTCATTAAATAAAACATTTTACAAGTACTGAGGCACCCACTTTTAGCTATTTTGATTAAAATAAAAAAAATTAATTATTAGAACAAAGAAAATTAATCAATTATTCAAGATATTATCGTTTGACCAAACAATTTGGATGGTTTGGGGCCTCATCAGATCCCTTAATTAATTTAAGCTTGAAGAACCCATATTTATCACATTTTAGAGCTACGCAGAACCACCAAATACAAATGAATTAGAAAAAAGATGATAAAAAAATAACATGTAGAGTGAACAGACGTAGCATGACAACTAACAAGTTCCACTTCACTTATGGAAATTAATGATTAATTTATTTTAGAAAAGAAAGTGGCAAGAAAACGATGATAGAGGGAAAATAACATGTTTATTTGGTTGTTTGTGTATATGACGACGCAGCGCAATAATATATTCTCAAAAATATTTTTTTATTTTTAATATTAGTATATCAAAATTATTAAAAATTATCAATCTAATATTTTTTTAAAAAAAGCATATAAAAGTGAAAGTTACCTTACTGTCAAAACCCCCCCGGTATAAAGAACAATTTAGAAATATTCAGAAACAAGAGGAATAGATGGGATTTAGGTCATTTAACGTGTAAAAACTAATCGAAGAGAATGTGCCCAGGCAGTGTCGCTGTGCCACGACGGCTTCAAGGTGCCGGTGCCGGTTCACTTAAGTAACGTTCCTTTTCAGCTTTCATGGAAGGCTGCTGATGGGTTTGGATCGGATGGATGTTTGGGCTAAAGGCAAATATCTTAGAGAAGTTAACTCCGTCTCTCTACACGAGAGTTGATAACGATGAAAATATTCCTTGTGATCTTTTGGTTTCGGTGTTAAAGAATTCCATCCATTCATATTGATGATGCTAACAATCTAACTAACTCAAATTAATGCATTGAAATTATTCGAGTACATCATAACTCCGATCTTGACTGCGAATTAGATGTTGTGATATGGTATATTTTAAAAATATATTTTATAATTGAAAATATTTTTTTAATTTTTAACAAAAAAATAAATTTAATATTTTTTAATCAATATTTTTAAAATGCATCCAAATATAATTAGAAATGCACTTCTAAACCGACAGGGACAAATAAAACTTAACGGGGGAATAATCAATATTACTGTAGTGTAGTTGGAGTTGCTATCCATGTCTAAATTTCGACTTCGTAGGAGGCTTCAATTTAAGCTGCCTGTTATTATTATTATTATTTTCATGCAATATAGCTTATGGCACAAGAAAATTCGATTTCTAGCTGTTAAACAGGCCAAATAAAACAACACTAGTATTTTTTTTCCAAGATATCACAGGTGAAAAATGACCAGCAAACAATATAACTTACTTTGATTGTAGCCTAGGACTGGGACTAATTGATTGTGATATTTACAACTTCGTTAACCTTACCTCGTTAACTTCGTTAATCTATGACCTTATTGATGTTGTCGTCGTAGGGTTTTCAAATACTGGCTCTTTAAATTGACGAAGAAAACCCAGCAATTTGCTTATCTATGATATGCTCAGGACCAAACAACATTTCCGGGAGTAATTTGCTTTGCCCATGGCAAAAATCTAATTTGAGAAGCCAGTGCGCTCCCCTAGAACACGAGCAGTTACTCGAGTCGAGTTGCATTAGGCTTGTCAAGCCTCTGAAGGACCTCCTTTCCTATATATATGCTCCTGCACGAACAAGGGCTTGCGTTTTAACAATGGTTTGAACACAACGTAGGATTCCCAGCTGAACAAGGTGGGAACCACGTTCAGCGTTTTAAGCTTGAAATGAGTGGTCTACCGTAGCTTTAATGGCCATTCAAATGCTTCTATATCCTGTCATTCGTAGCTCAAACTCGCGAAATTACCAAAGCAAATTTTCATGCCTAAACAGTGCACAGCATTCATGGGAAATAATATGTTTACCACACCCTTTTGGTAGAAAAATTAAAATATTAACTGTTTGATAATCCTTTCCACACAACAGAAGTAATATTGGTCGAGCAATATAATCAAATATAATCCTTTATCAACCCATGATACGAGCAAGAATCAATCTTTTTTCCGTTGACTACAAAATGAAATCACAAAACAATCAGTCTCGTGGAAGGAAAATTTACAAAAATGAGTACCAACATCTTGATGCTCGGAAATACAGAAGCTTGGGATAACAGAAAAAGAAACACAGACGCATGTGATTCTGTACACCAGATTGTAAATCACTTCGTCCACAACATAACCTAGCCTTTGCTGCTAAGGCAAACTTAACTGAGGCACACATCTAATATCTAGGGATAGAAGCAAACTGATATCCCTTAGCACCCCTCCATGAATAATATGCTATCCGAGTTTCATAAAAGCCTGCAACCACAACAAAGGTCAATTTAGCAGTGGTCAGTTGAACAGGTCATGAAAAATATAAAAGCATGTCATGGAAAAATCTTATGGAAACATATTGGTTGAATTGGAAATATGATTTCATGTAGTTTGGGTTATGAGCTGAAAAATAAATGCAACGTGGGAACACAGATGGGGGCTCCACAAAAAGGCAATGCCAAAGCGAGTCCATAATGGATACAAACAACCTCAAAAACACCATGCTTATAAATTCCATGTTAGCTCAATAAAAACTCCAGGTGTCATTACATTACTATGTTTCAAAAGAAAAGGAGCTGAAAACGCCATATTATTAAACTACCTTGTGTCAGTCCCCATTTCACGATATCCTCCACATCTACTGAGCAAATCCTAGATGCTCATTCTGCAATTTAGGTGGCCAATCTTTCTATAAACCTAATTGTCATAATGCTAGCAAAGCCATCACGATTTCTGAATTTGGATGAATGACTAAATCTGTTCTAGTTTCCTACTCTAAATCCCGGTTGTCTTGGTTAAGACAAGCACCCTGTTTTTTCATGGCCAGGATAGGCTTTCTTCTACAAATATGGTGTGATTTAGCAGCAATAAATGCAAGGCGTTAACTTCCATAACAACCAATAACAAAGCAATATAGATTGGGTTTTTCATTTTTTCTTGATTGTGGAATTTTAAACCTTCCATTTAATGAACTTATGAACTATAGTCAGATGGTTCTAAGACATACTCAATGCATTTAGTATTAATTTTACAGAAGTTCAGCAATCAAAAAGGATGGATGTAGTTTCACTCCATAACAGCAGCACCTATAGCATCATGATAGTAACCAATTTTCTATGCGGCATGAAAGGCAGGAAGCCAAATGGAAAAGGTGCTTCATTTAGTTGTTATCGAGCACCAACCCCAACCATGCCATCCTTCTTCCACCAAAAAAGGCAATCAAAGTATTGTCATTTCAAGAAGTCTAAAATACCATTGCTCTATTAGAGCAATTTACAAATATATTCAAATAAAAGCTAAAGGAAAATTGGTCAGTGTCTGTAGAAAATGAATCAGCAGAACTCATAACAATAGACTCTCTACAAATTCACCAAACGAAGGTGACACCAAGTTTCCATATCCTAATTACTGATTACAATAAAGGCAGGTAAGTGATCGGCCATCAAATCCTGTCCATATTTCAAATAAGGAATTCAAAAGCAATATACAAACATCATCATGTAAAAGTAGCTTCATGGAGAAATTGCAAGTAATTAATGGTTTGTAGGATTCCACTGTAGCCGCAGGGGCAAAGCTAGGAATTTTAGCCTGGGAGGGCCAAATCAGAGAAAAGATTTCATGGGGGACCAAAATCTAAAATTTTCTATTTTTAAGGATAAAAATCTAATTTATAGACCAACACCCCCCCCCCACAACTATTCACATGTGATCTAGAACATCATGGCACAAAGAGAGCAATCTGAAAATTTTGGGGTCGCATCTTTAACTTATTTTATTTCTTCAATTGCAAGCCTAAATTGCAGCAATGCTGTGCCGTTTTTGTAAATCAGCATCACATAAGCAATAAAGAGATTGCACCCTCATGTTCCAGAAGCTTTTACAGGCTTCTATAAAACATGATGGAATATCTTTCATAATTTTTTAGACAACTAACTTCTACATCCCAGTGAGCTGAAGGTTGTGGACCACAAAAATGAGAGAGACGTCACAGACAATACAAGGTTGATCTAACATATACAAACTAATAATGAGCACTACATGAAAATCATTTCACACTAAATGAAAGAGAGGAAATTCATTATGCTTAATGACAAGCAATAGGAAGTTTGATCAAACTAAGACAGCATCACTTCAGTGCGCATCCTTTTGGACTCATGGCATTAACCACGTTAATTACAACATTGAATGACAGTCAGGCATGTTGAGCAATGCCCTATATAGCAAATATGAATCGTCAAAATTTCCTCTAACACATTTTTAACAAATAACAGTCTAAACTAGCCTTGCATGTGAGTGAACCATTTTATTGAACAAACTATTAACTTCTATTACATCACTTTTGTTATTTAAGGTAGTTCTGAATCTGTTTGCACTTCCTTTTTATTCATTAACCTGATAAACCCCGAGAAAAGCCAAGAACCTTTGGTTCACCATTCGTTCCTTAGTTCTACAGAAACATTTAACTCGCAGCATAAAGAATGGAACATGTGAAAATTTCCAAAGATATAAACAAATGATTAACTAATTATAGTCTTCATCATGGTCGTAGTAAATATTATGCAATCAATCGCTCATTGAGTTTCAACATACCCGGCATGAAGGTAATGATTCCGAGAGCTAAGAGACCATAAGCTTGGGACTTCTCTCCTCCCATGTGCCCAGTGAAGATAAAGTATGATAGAGAGAGAAGCACACATCCAAGGAAGAGCAGAAAAATTGCAAGGAAAATGGACTTCCATGGGACTTTATCAAAAGATCCAGGTGTATAATCAAATCGAGGGTCATATTGTACACCAAATTTATCATCATTGTCATCATCAGGAAGAGCACTGTAACGAACATTGCGCCTTGAAGCCATATTTTAACTTTTTAAAAATTCCTAATTAGCTGCGAAAGAAACCAAATTGCTTCAGATACTGGTCAAGAACCAGACAACAATATATAAATATATCAAGAAAAAAAAAGCAAAAGATTCAATCTTCTTGGGTCACACACAGAAAAAACCTCAACCATGAGCAGAATCAATAAAAAAAAAGATGGGTTAATCACTTTTAGTAATTTCCATGACATATTTTCTTTCTACAATTCTCAAAATCATCACAAAAAGAGAACTACTGCAGGCCCATAAAAATTTATAACAAAAAAAAAACATACTTTCATGAAATGAAATCAAAGACGGGAACAGGAAGGGATGTACCTCGTGACCTTACGTTACCAAGACACCGGCTCGGTCGTTTTGATTGTGGGTTTTATGGAGAGTTGATGGTAAAGAAAGACTGCGGATTTTTTTTTTTTCTTTTGCTTTTGATTCCTTTCTGGCAGCTTGAAGAAATCTGGGATTTGACTTGTTGAAGGGCGTGGAAAGTTTAGAACTACGGGGACGTGGAGATTGCTGTGTCAATGTGCAATCAGGTTCTGCCACATGTTGAATGAACATGTGACTCTCACGTGATGGTACAGGAGAAGAGAGATTTTGGAAGGAGTGCCCGTTCATGTTGTTATTTTTTGATAGGACAAAATTTCTTTAAATTGAATAGGCAATTGAATCCAGTTATTTTTTATGTTTTTCTTAGAGTGAGATTTAAATATAATTAAAAATAAAAATTTATAAACCTTAAAAAACAAAAGGAAGCAAACATTAAACTAAAAATTGTCTATCACTGTTTTTTTTTTCTTATAGTTAAATTGATATTAATTACAAAATTGGTTTCTAAGTTTTATGGTTTCTATTTTTTAATATAAATTTTATATTTAGATCATGTTTGTTTTTTATTTTAAAATTATTTTTGTAAAAATAAATTTTATTCTATCTTTTACTTCATATAATTTTTTAATATTTTAATATCATTTTGATATTAAAAATAAAGATTTTTAAAATTATTATTTTAATATTAATGAAAAACATTCTGAATATTTTATTATACAAATAAAATAAGAAAGACATAAAAATTCAAAAAGTCTATTTTTTATTTTAAAACAACAAAGTAATTTTTAATGTGAAAAAACAAATCCTGTCAATTGACAAATGACTTGTGGATCTCCTGAAAATTGAAAATTTTATCTCGACAATTAGTTTATGTAAAGAAGGGCAAAAAGAGTAAATACATGATGGGAATCCACATTGCTACATTAAATCACTGAATTTTTAGGGTTTTTTATAATATAATAATTCTCCATGAGAGCAGATTCTTCTGTTGGATTTTGTTCTCGACCAGAAAGGTAGCAAAACATCTTCACACGTAGAAGATAAAATACAATTGATTTGAAAAGCCCATTCACCATCCCAGATGGGCCGAAAGAGTATAACATGGGCTAGACATATGTGATAAGTTTGAGAAAAAAAGGGTCCTACCAGCCGAGTGCTGAGGAATCATACACGGTCCAATGGGCCACCTCTTGCCATATAGAATTCTTGGATATCGTTTCAAATTCTGCTACCTGTAAAGTGTGAAATCGTTGACGCTGAGACAATTTTGTTACTTGTAATATTTGTGGTGACGTGTACAGTATCTAGTGGCAAAGTTACCTCATGGACACAAAACTATTTACGTTTAATTATAAAATTATAATTATAGGATATAAGAGATGTCATTTATCTGATATTATGATATTATAATTACTAATAATTTACAAGATTTTAGGTAAAGAAATTAATAATATATATATATATAATTTTCAATTCATCTTACTTGGTCTAAATTGCATTGTTAATTGATCATTAATTTAAGATGTATTTTTATTTAATGGTTTCATTTAAATTTGAAGGTAAATTTTTTTTATGAGAATATTTTTATAAGTTAAATCCTAATTGTAATAGGATTCAGATTTTAATATCGTATTTATTTTTAATTTTTATATATTTAATATCTAAAGGTATATTTTATAATATAATTTTATACCTTCAAATATTAAAGTTTACATCTAAATTCTAACACCCTGAATAACAAATTAATTGTTGTGAGAATTTTGGTGTTTTAGTTAAATTTTAATGAATAATTATAAATTAATTATGATATTCAATTTCTATTTTTAAAACATAATAAAAATATAATTTTGTGTGTTTTAAAAAATAATATACATGAAAATCTTTAGGATATGACAGAGTAAAAATAAAACATTTTTTGTGTTTTAGAAATAAGGGAATTTGGATTTTGGATTTTTCAAAATTTTAGAAAAAATTTAAGTATTTTAATATCAAATTCGTATTTTATTGTATAAGTCTTCAGTCCTATATTAAATAAAATTCTTAAAAAAATATATTTTGTATTTTATGAAATAAAAAAATTGTTTTTGATTTTTTTTAAAGATCTTTAAAAAAATCATATAATTTTAATATTATGTTAATATCTTGTAGTGTGCAGAAAGAACACACGTAAACAAGTGAAATTATGTATTTCGTCATAATTTACAATAACACTTAGCATATAAACCACAACCACAATATTTTCAGAATGCATTTGGTTGCGTGGTTGCTTCTGCATTTCAAATAACCACAACAACTCAACCATTTGATAACACTCTACAACTCAACCATTTGATAACACTCTAGTAACAAATTTATATTGGTGAGGCCTACTATTATCTGCCGCTTCTTGAGTTGGAAAACTTATGAATTGTTCATGGGTTTTTTTTCATGAATAGTCCAGTTCAATACTAAAAATGCACGGAACCGGTCCAATCTACTAAAATAAAAAAATATTTTTTTATTTTAAATTGTATTTTATTTGAAAAACTAGTATTAAATATTATTTAATGACATACATAAATTAGACAGAGATCACTTGATAACTTAATATTTACAGAATTTAATCACAATTCCAATTTTATTCTTGATTGTATTTTACCTATGTTTGTTGCACTCTTAAAAAAATTAATAGAATAATAAAAAATATTATTTATTTTATATTATAATAGTAATAGTTAAATCAATAATATTTAAATTAAAAATCATCAATATTAATATATATTTTTTAAAATTATTTTATAACCTCAATTTCAAAAGTATTCTTCATCAAATATACTAATTTTTTTTAATTTTAATTTCAATCATAATTTTAAATAAACATCTAACTTTTTTAAATCCACCTCAACTAAAAATATTTTTTATAAAATAATAACACACCCTTCATTGTTTCCCCTTCATTGTTTCCTCCTTTGCATGATGCCAAAATCTTCTTCTTTTTTGTTTAGTCATTCGGAAACACTGAATTGCCCCATCTTTAGAAAAATGGACACCGACATTCTTCTTTTTTCCACCAGAAATTAATCAAAGACCAACTACCAGCAGGATGATGATTCAGACAAGACGATTTATTTTATTCATGCACTGTAAAGAGCAATAATATCCCCAAAGAGCAATAATATCCGCAAAGCCAGCTTATAGAACAGGTTAAAAACATGTTTCGGCCTTCTGATGAGTTCTTTGACTAAGTTTTCTTCTCTTTTGATTCTTATAATTATGCAGGAAAGTATTTTTCCTCGTAAATCAAACGCTACCCACCAAGAAAATACTTTTTAATTATGTTAGAAAATTAAGTATTTTTTTATTGTAATGGAAAAAATATTTGAAAATGTGCTGTCTAGTAAAAGCCAATAAAATGTAAATTATATATAGGAGATTTTTTAATTTTTAAATAATTAACATTTCGACAGATTTTTTTGTAGAAACTGTTGTTCTCATAATGATTTTTAAAAAAATCGATCATGATAGGAATGACATTGTTGAGCATTTATTTTTCATTTGTACGAGGATAAAATGTGACTTGATGGCACAAGAACAGGAAACTGAGCCAAGATAATATTGCACAATTCAATTTGATGTTAATGATTAATTATTTTCTATGATACAAAATGTTTGAAAAATTGTATTGGTGTGATGTCTAGTTCTTTGTTTTTTCAAATGTTCACGGGCTTGATTCCCTGAGAAGACGAATCCAATTTAGACGATAACTTAGATTGGTACAAAACTAGTCATTATATCTTTGGATCTTGAAAAATAAATAGAATTTTTTTATATAATTTATTAAAAATAATATTTTTTTTTTGGATTTCTCACTTATTTGTCATTTTTTTTCGTGTGTATACACACACACATACCCGATTAAAATTAATTTAATTTTTATTTTTTCAATGAAAATAATTTTATTTTAATTAATTAATTTAAAATAATTAATTCAACTTACGACAGCCATGTTTAATAATACTAATTCATGCCTACTAAAAATTTATATAATTATTAATTTTAAAATTTATAAAATTAATTAAAATATGTGAAAATTGATTTATACATTCATATTATTATTATTATTATTATTATTATAACATTGCAAATAAAACTGTTCTTCTCATATTATTTTTCTGTTTTGATAGTTATGATATTTTTATTTATAAAAATCTCTTTTTAAAACCTAAAACATTCATATCTGAATCAATATATTAACCAAAACATTTCTTTTTTACTTTTTTTTAAAATTTAATTTCGGTTCTTAGGTGTGAATCATGGTCGATCTTTTCTTAGATGTGACCAAATACTCGAAGACGTAAGAATAGTAAGAGTTCAATAATTTGATTAATTGACCCATTAAGATAACATTAATTTATCATGTGAGACGTGAGTATCTTGAAAACCTGTGAATCACAAAAGCGGCACCATACACGTGGCAGCAATCTGCTGCTATTATTCCAGCCAGCGGTAGGGACAAACGTAGCTTCAATGATGATGCGCCACGTGTTGCATGTCTACAGGACTTGTGATTGATACCCTGCGACGCGCGTGTTTGTGGGACCGCTACCTAACAAGGGTGGGGTTAACTCCGAAATTCTTTGGCCGACATTAAATTACTAAAATAGAAAAGTCCATTAAAGAGAACTTTTGCACATGACGCCCTCTTTGTTTTACTTATTTTCACTTTTAGCCAAAAATAATTTTTGTCCATGTTTTAACCCTACAAAGTATCCTATTTATGAACTTAACTTACCATTTTATGGTATTAGTTGAAAAAATGTTAATGGTATTAGTCGAGAGTATTAATATGTAATGAGTATAAAGTATTATTATGAAATGACTATGTATTGGAAAAATATTTATACTTCAATTTTATTATAAACAATTATGGTTAGAAAAAAACTCAATAGTTATATTTGAGTTTTTTTTAATTGATAAGTAAGCTTGAAAATATATTTTAGTTTCTTAACTTGATTTAATAAGATTTTATGTATATAGTGAATCCTCTGATGTTTAAATTAATACAAATACAAAAATAAATATAATATATAAATATTTTAAAACTTATTTAGATAATGTATGTTTTATAAGTTGTTTGTAAAAATATGACTAGATGCTGGAAAGAATAAAAGCAAGAGTGAATAAAGAGAACACATGTTCCCTTGTCTATCACAAGGATCCTGGGAAGAGCAAAGGTAAGGATCTTCTCCCCATTCTCTTTTAGTTATCTCGACCCATGCTGAAGTTATTGGCGCAATCTATTTATAAGTTACGTGATAAAAGTAGATAAATGCTCTGCATGACAATACATTATATATAAAAGATGAAAAAGTGGAGAAAGTGGAGCTGTGGAGTGTGGAGAAGGTGGACTGGTGAGGAAAATGGACTAATTGTTGTTTTTGATGTGTCATCCCTTATATAAATTACATACAATTATGGTTTAGATGCATAATTTAATGACTCATTCAACTATATATATTTTTATCAAAATCTTGTATTACATTGCATTTAAACAATAAATTTATTAAAAATTTACTAAATTAATTAGCAGTTTCATATTAAAAAGAGATTTGAAATTATTTATATAAACTTTTATGGAAACAAATAAATTCAATTATAAAAAACCTATTGTATTATTATAAAATTATATACAACTTGTTATACCAACTAATTAAATAATTTTAATACATATGAATTTGATATAAATGATAATAATGAGTATATTTAAACTCTAGTTTTTTTTTACTCATATACAGTATATCATATATTTGATACATCACTTTCTTCAATATTAGTTTAATAGATCATCTAAAAATTGACTTTAATTTTACTGCATATAATATAGATATTAATTTAATTTATCTAATATATAAGTTGTATCAAGCTTTTATAATTTTATAGAGAAAGACAACCAAGTATTAGAGATTTGTCGTCTATTATTAACATATCATTTGTTATAAAATAGAGGTGTTCATAAATATAGCTATATTGAGTTTGAGCATATAATTGTATTCAGCCTAATTTCTTATATTTTATAAATTATAAACCCAAATCATTTAATTCTTTATTTAATTCTTTTTAGACCTGAACGGATTGGATTTATTGAGTTTTATTAAAAAGATTTATGGATATCATAAATATCCCTGATATATTAATAATGCTTATGGGTTGGGTTTAATCAATACTATGATTTAAGTTCTATAAATTACCTCAAAAACTATTATAAGCTACAATAATTAATTAGGCTAAACACATAAATTAATTAAAATTGAAAAATTAATTGCAAATACATATATATAACAACATATTAAATTTTAAATAACCAAAAACTTATAACAAAATATAATAAGCTCTGAGCAAAAACTTGAATTGAATGATTGCAAATTTATAATTTTTATGAGAACAATAACCAATGTCAACTATTTAAAAGTAACAAAAAATAAAAATAAAATACAACAATAACATGTAATATTACAACACCTTCAACAACCCATTTAAAGAATTAAAAAGTTGTCACATATATATAAACTTAAGTTTGTAATAATTACTTAATAGTAAAAACTCTGAAGTTAATTATTTAACAACTACTCACCATCTTACATTGTCAATAATAACTTATCACTCTTTATTATTCACGGGTAAATTTAACATCTTGACTATAAAAGTAGTAAAAAACCATCATAAGTATATTTTTTATATTTTTTACCAGTTTTTTCACCATGATAGTAGATTCATACATTTAATTTAAACAAAACTTCACGTATTTTAATTTTCAATGAAGATCTAAAACAACTGCTATCAATAAAATAAAATTTATATCTTAAAACTTTTCCTAATATTTATCAAACTTGCATATCATATCAATTGTCATTTTATCGGTTAAGAAATCTTTACTTTTAAAAAGCTTAGAAATTTATATTTTTATTAAGACTAGTTTATGAGAAAAAAATTATATGAAATGCAAAAATCTTGAAAACTCCAAAATCACGTATAGAACAATTTTAAGAACTTTATAAGAATTCTTATATCTTGTCAAGCTAGATATTAGGAGGCCATATGTGTTTCTTTTTCCTTTTTAGATTTACCTTAAAAAAGAACATCAAATACCTAAGATCATCCTCATTTAATCTATCAAATATTTTCTTTAATATTATAGTTATATCTAATATGAAATAAATACAATTCCAATCAATTAGGACATTTAAACAAACACTGTAATCTTACTTTCAACCTTTAATTTATCCATACATTTCTTAAAATATATAACCCTATAAGGAGAAGATCTTACAAATTTAACAATATTTTTAATTTTAATAATTACCTCATCCACTTCATTTAACCTATCACTCACAACATAATTGAAAATATTAGCACAATGCTTAACATAGATAAATTTATTATCTAGAATTCTGAACTCTAATCCTTAATCATTCATTTCAAATAAGCAATGACATTGTTATTAGAACTTGCATTATCTAATATGATTCAATACCTCAAACAATCAAGCAACACTCTAATGCTTTCCTAATGGTTTCATTCTTATAATTAAGAACTTGACAGAAGTTTAAAATCTTTTTATACAAGTTTAATCACTATCCACCTAATGAGTTATGACACACATGTGATTGGTATTTTAAATAAAATTTCAAGTGTCATTTGAAAGACACTCACACACACATACTTGTTTTTAATGGTTTTCTTTAACTTTTTTTTTCTTTCCAGCATAAAGATTTAAGAAATCTACTACGATAATGATTCGTAAGGAGATAAAAATATAGGTTGTATGACTTGACAAAACTGTTTAAATCCTAAATCTTTTACAACCTTAAAAGAAAACTCACCACAAATAATCATCCTACCAAGTGATATTTACAAACTTCAAACTAACAACCTTAAGAAACACTCATTTACATCTTTAACTTTCTCAAAGATCTATTCTAATGTCTTTTATTATGTCATCAAACTCAACTTAATACAAAACTATTTATGTAAGTTATATAAATGTGTCCATAAATTACTATTTTTATAAGTATCTGAAGTACATGTATAATCTTATTAATAATACTTACATGCAACTTTTTTAAATAATAGATTAGAACCCTTTATTATATTAAAATAATTCTAAACTTTAAATATAGTCTTAAAAATCACATTTCTTTTCTTGTTATCTTTGTTGTATATAGAATTTGTAAGAGTAGTTGAAACAAGTTTGGTGTTTGCTAAAGCAACCACATCATTTATTAAAGAAGAAACATCATCATTTGACAAAGGAGCACTTAATGGATCAACATTTATTTCTTGAATAAAAGGTTTTGTATGCTCCATCTAATGCAACAAAAGTTCATCAATTTCAGTTTGATACCTATACAAAAAGATTTCAAGAATTACTAATATACAACCAAGTGTAAGCTTATGAAATCTGCATTAAACACAAAAAAAAAGTAGTCATAAAGATGAAAAGAATTAAGAACAAAGATTACATGGCATGCACAATCTAAAGACTTGCCAACATTATTTTTAAACTTTGACATGACACTACGCTTTCCATGAAAAGAAAAAAAAAGATAGGAAATGATTCATGTACTTTATTTTTGTATGCAACCTTAACGTAACACAAAATAATAATAATAATAATAATAATAACAACAACAATAATAATAATTTGATGATAAAAAGTGATGAAAGAAGATAATAAAACAAAACCATAAAAAACATAACATAAAAATTAATAATCAAACATCAAATAAAGTTTTAAAAAAATATAACAGCATATAAATTAAAAAGAGAATAACTAAGGATTCAAGTGTTGTGTTAAAGTTAAAAAAAATTGAAGGGAAAAATGAGAGATTTGACATGAGAAGAAGTTTAGAGTTAGGATTTTAATTTTATTAGAAGGTTCTATTGTCAGGTGTATGGTGAAGATTTGTTGAAATCAAGTTGGAGCTTTTAGTTATAAAAATAAAAAAAAAGATTGATAATTTTATTTTGTTAAAACAATAGCTAGAAAAGGTTAGCATTGATAATCCCTGGTTAAGAATGAGATGAGAGAATGTAAGAAATAAAAAAAAAAATAAAAAGAGAAAGAAAGAGAAAATAAGAGTATTTGTATCAATTTGGCTATATATATGCTATACAAATTAAGACGGGTTGATCAAATTTTAAAAATTTCAATTCACCACTTGAGTTATGATATTTATTTTTTAAATTTTTAGCATATTATCATATGTATTATTTAGTTTATTTGATTTTAACGAGTTAAATTAAATTAAATATTATAAATGAGTTAGTTTTTTAAAACAAAAGCTACTATACCTACAATCTTAAATTCTACCACATTTTGATTAATGAACTCATAATTCATCCTTTGGCATACAAATGCAATGTATGGTGTTACTTGTCACTCTTATAGTATAGTGAGGCCCCAAATAATACAACGTAAACATAAACTATGGTGGAAAAGCTAATTAAGAAAACTTGAAGGATAAAGAGTGTTTGCACTTTCAAAAGTCATTAAAAAAAAAAAAAAGAATCACCACCTCCTTTCTCCATTCCCTCACGTACTTTTATGCTAGAAGAGGATAATATTTTAATTAGGAATGATAAAAAAAAAACTGAAAATTTGATTAAATTAAAAAAATTAAATAAAAAAATTAATTAATTTTTTTAAAAAACTAATCAGTATAGTTTTAGTTTTATAAATTTAAAATTTAAAAAATAAGCTAAAAAATCAAGTTAAACTAAAAAATAATCGAGTAAAAAATCAAATTAAACATGTTTAAATTAATTTTTATTTTAAAATAACAGAACTTTTGAATTCAATTTTAATTTTTTTCAAAAAAATAATTTAATTAATTTTTTAATAAAAAAAATCAGACCAAAAATGATTATACCTGTCTCAACTTTCAAGCACTATTGAGAATTTTCTTTCAATTATGTGTGGTTTAGGTTGTTTTACACCTTTGAATACAGCACCCACCGTAATACTACCATGTTCCGATCCTTAAGTACGCTTTGTTTCACCTAATCCACTTTTACACAAACAAACTTAAAAAAACCCTTCAATGTTGAGTGCTCAAAGACCCTCCTCCTCCAGCACCACAACCAGTGGAGATCAAACCAATCAAGACCATGGCCCTGATAATGAAAATGAACAAATCCGTGACATCCATGCTCTAACCCCACCTCATCCACCGCCTCGAAACCGCTGGGAAACAGGCAGCAGTCATCATGGATCGTACTCTATGTCCATGAGTGGTGAAGGTGCTTCAAGTGAAAACTTCACTACCATGAGTAGAGAGTTTAATGCTCTTGTGATTGCAGGGTCTGCTATAGGAACTAGTAACACCACCAACAATAGCATCTTTGATCACAGTGATATTGTAAGCAGCGCCTTGTTGTCTAGAATTGGAGAGGATGATCATGACGTGCCTGAAGAAACTAACCATTTGGCTATTGTGCCCGACAACAACCCTTCAGACCCCGAACCAAGCTCGAGAAGGCTCGGATCCGGTCGTGTGGGTAGTGGTAGCCATGGTGGTGAAGTGTCGGTGATAAGAGTGAAAAAAGAGGAAGTAGAGACTAAGATAACTGCATGGCAAAATGCAAAGATTGCAAAGATCAATAATAGGCTCAAGAGAGAAGATGCTATAATTAATGGGTGGGAGAGTGAGCAGGTGCAAAAGTCTACTTCTTGGATGAAGAAGGTTGAGGTACGTATAGGAGAAATTAATATTGATTAATTTGTGATTATTTGCATGGTGGTTTGGTAGTTAATTTGCTTCTTGTAAACATTTTACATTTTCATGCAGAAAGGCAGTCAGTTAGTCTTGTTGTGATGCTTATGATTATGGTGATACTTAAGACTAATTGATCATTAATTTAAGAGACCAAAGACGTAATTCAGACATAATTAGCTATGCAAAGGCTTGATGATGTGGTCAAAGTGCCTCTTATAGCCTTTTACTTCATCAATGCCTGTATTTACCAAGTTACAATGTATGAACCACTGGTTGATGGTCAAATGAGCGGGTGGATTTCTTGATTTATATATATTTCAGCAATTATTGTCGTCTAAATAATTGCTGACACTATCTTGTTTGTGGTCTAAAGGTTTTTTTTTTCTGGATTAAGACTTTCTACATTTTGCAATTATTGCCCCCAGAAAAGCACAACAACTAACCTTTTGTGTTTTTGAAGCTTCAAGCGCCAAGTAAAGGAGATAAGCATGCGTGACTTTTACATGTATTCTCATGTGCTGAGGAATTCTATATTAGCTCATAAATCACTATGTTCATTCATTCATTATTTTGGTTGATTTTCAGTCAACTCTCAGTTGATTTGATTACGGGGATGATCTTTTTTTTTCGCTTAAAGTAGCTGATTTAAAACAATTAACACGCCATTATTATTTAACAACAAATCTTCAATCTGTGTAGAGGAAGTTAGAAGAGAAAAGAGCAAGAGCCTTAGAGAAGATGCAAAATGAGGTAGCAAAGGCGCACAGGAAGGCAGAGGAGAGAAGGGCATCAGCTGAAGCTAAGAGAGGAACCAAGGTTGCTAGAGTTCTTGAAGTAGCCAATTTGATGAGAGCTGTTGGCAGAGCTCCTGCCAAACGATCCTTCTTTTGAGCCATAATTAATGGCAACACATGATAGTACTCCTTGAAACATTTTCAAACAAAAAACAGTGTCCACAATAATTGCTCCAAACTGTTAGGCCCCTGCATCTTTTGAACAGCAGGGCACCGTTTCCAAAATGGGGCAGTGAAGAGTAGCACTCGAAGCTGCAAAGTATTGATTTGGGTGGTTATTATGTGTCTTTTTTGAGTCTTGAACTTCGTAAGTGCGCTAAGAATTTTGAGGGGCCTGTTGGTAATAGTGGTGGAACAACCTTTTTATCTTGTGCAGTTGTATTACTTCATGTTATTGACAGGAAATGGTGCTTAGTTAATTAGATATACTTGTTCAAAGATGATTGTAAAGTTTTGGTTAGTGCATGTACTCTAGAGTGTGTAATTGGATGTTATACAGAAGAGCCAGCATCTTTGTGTGAATTTGTCTTTTCAACGTGGAGATATTTTCTCTAATGTTTCATACACAACAGATTCAACAATCTTGCTCAGCAATTCAGATTTGATTCTTGAAATCTTCAAGGAACATTTTCTGCAAAATCAAGTATAAGCAAGCTCAAAACAACTCTTTGGGAAAAAGATAACAATACCTAGAAGAAACCACACTTGAAGTTTTGAAAACAATCAGTGTTTTCTCAATCTTTATTCCGTTGTCTTTACTTCTGGCGATCGAGCCTCCCCTAATTGCTTAAGTTAGGAATATAACACCAGACATGGAAGCCTTTAACCTGATATCTCAGTGGAAAAACAGGCATGTGCCGAAAAATATCCAAAGTGAAGCTCAAGTGTTTCATGGAAATTAGTGTAGTTATAAACCAGTAACACCATGAAATCTGATGCACCAGAAACCAGAAAAATGGAAATTTTATGCAGCTTTACTAAGGCCAAAAGGCTTGGAATTTGTTAGAAACATAGTTAGACATCCATACATATCCATTGGAAATAAAAGAAATTCCAGAGAGCACGATCTTGATTTATTTAGCAGAACTGATATCTTTACAAGCATGAAAAGCACTTTCTTTCTCTAATGTCATCTTCTTGATTAAAATACAAATATGAAAACCAATTAAAATAATTTTATCGGTGCTTACGAACCGTGATTTGCGTTAACTGAGTCTCGATTTGCAAGAAAAAGACGGGTCAAGATACTGAAAGCCTTGCCACTAAAATGAATGCTACAGGGAAGGAAGCATTAGCCTTTTTGGAAGAGCATGAAGCATTATTCTCTAGTAAGAAAGTGCCTAAATTTCAAAAAGCAAATAGAACAATAATAAAATAGTACATTCCTTGTCTGTGGGTGCAACGTCAAAAACACGGTACGCTTGTTTTGCCCAGAAAAGAATGGTTAGAAGTCAAAACTGTATCAGCAAGAAACTAAACGACTTTCCCTTTTCACATTTCTCGATAAGGAGGAAGAATTTAAACTTCATGTTCAAGAAATAAGAAGTTGCTCAAAATCTAAATTTCAGAGGAGATTGCTTGGAAAACATGCCATTCTGGTCATGAAATCCTACACAACAATGCAAAATGACGAACACTTTGATACATGATAGCATGCGATTTGACAATGACAGGGTTTGGTCAGGTGTCGAAAGTCTATGTCTGGCCACCGCTGAGGGGAATTCTCTTGCGAGTTTGGTTGTGAAGCCATTTTATTTAAGGCCTTGATTGAAGCATAGCAGATAACAGTGGATACGATTGACAAAAGAGTCTCAACTGCATTTATGCATACATAAATATACATATCACAAGTTTCTTTTGGCCAACCACCTCACTAGACGTACAAAAGCAAAAAGTTCCTGCGTTTTTTTGGATCATCTATCCGACAAGTATCAATTCAAATCTTAGCACCTGCTCTCCAAGACCATTAATAACGCACATGAGTAAGATGGTATTGGGCTAGGAAGCTGTGTTATGGGATCTTGAATAGGAGAGCTTTAATATAATAATCCAATCATATCACTTTGAAAATCCAACCATATCAATCCCTGTAGAGGGAGGTATCAAAAGCATTTAAAAGCTAGTCAACAGATTGTTCTATAGTTTTTGAATCCAACGATCATGCGACAGAGAACAATGGTCTAACATGCTGGCATTTGTCCAAACCAAATCACCAAGACTAAACTGTAGTGGTAGGTGCGCGTGTGTGCCCCTACTGTATTTCCCATGGAAACCAAAAATTTTACCAAAACCCTGGTTGACATGGTATTTTCTCCCCTTGACTTGGCTGGATTTTTTGGTTTCTTGTTTTTTGTGATACTTTTCCGTGAGTAGCAGTAAAAAGTGGTTTTCTAGCTTGGAGGTTCAGTTTCCAGTTGTGGAGTTCTCAATTATAGTTTGGTTTCGTGATTGTGTTGATTTTTTATGTGGTTATTATATCTGAAGAAAATTGTGCAGCACACCTTACTGGAAATAATTATGCTAGCTACGAATCCCAAGGTGGAGTTATGAAGTCATTTGAATGGGTCTTATGGCTCCTAATGATCCCACCAAACTTGGTTCAGTTCATGTGAAGGAAGGGATGCCAAAGTTGCTTCCTGGCTTCCCAACCCCGCTGAACCTTGTATGAACAATCTTTGTGGGTTTAACTATTGCTAACATGATGTGAGATTATTTTTGATGAGTTTATTATCAAGATAATTTTATTTAAAAATTTTAATTGGAATTATATATTGAAAACTATCACTGAAAAATTTCTTTATTGAAAAATTTTATTCTGGATTTTTTAAATTATGGGATGATTATTCTAGGTTGTTGCATTTTTAAGTTCTAAAAATGTTATAGCAACACTACATGAGGTTCACTTTGAGAGCCAGCAAGATAATTTTTTGATGAAGCTCCGATCTAAGTTTGAAAGTGCACGAGCTGTGTTAATCAATCTCCAATATGTCCTATCTTTTAAGGTTTGTTTGGTTGAACTCCTGTGTAAAGAAAAACATATTACCTCTTATCTTGGTCTTGCTGAAGGTGTTGGTGTTTCTGAAATGATTAATATGGCTTATGTTACTTAAGATAAAGGACGATCTAGATATATACTACAATATTATAGTTGCAAGAAAAGTGAGCACATTGCAAAATATTTTAACAAGAATCCTGCAGTTATTGTAAGAAGAAAAATCATATTATTAAGGATTGTCATGTATGCCCTTGAAATCAATCTGTTTATGCTCTTCATGCTATTGTTCAGTTCATTTTTATGCCTACACCTTGCATATAACTTGTTATTCCGGGTTCTTCTTTCAATATTACTCCCAAGTAGGTTCAATAAATAATTATTTTTGCCTTTTCAGGGTAGTTGTGCTTCTAAATGTTTTAAAATTATTTATTTTGATAGTTGAGGTATGACTTATATTTTTTTTTATGTTTAATATATATTTTTTATGATATTTCTTGATATTGAACTCTTATTTATTTCATTTGTTCTAAAGTTTATGTGTTATCAACCTTCCGAACCTTTATTGCCTATATGGAAACTCAAATTTCTATGTGTATTAACTACATGTCTTACACTATGATTGTGGGGAGAATACATGTTTTATGCTTTTCAATTTTTTCTCCAATAGAAAGGTATGTTCTATGAGAGTTCATATCCTTATACCTCTTAATAAAACAATGTCGTTAAGCATGAAAATCATCATATTTTAGATGTTGTTCATGCTCGAATCTTTTATTCCTTCTAAATTTTGGAATGGTAATTCAATTTTTACTCCTACAAAGATAAATTTAAAGTTGTATAAGGAGGATAATAATCTTTTCTCTGACCCTTTGATGTTATAGGTTAACATATGTTTCTTAGTAATGCTGTAATTTATTAGAAGAGTAAAAAACAAGCTCATTTCTCAGAGTAATTCACCAAGTTTAAATATTTAAATATATTGTTTGCTTGTTTTGAAATTGTATAGCTTCGCAGACTATTAGGTGGATTTTATGTTTCATTGCTTAATTTTTTTTTTATATTTCTTTTTATATTGATAATACCAATGCTATTTAGATTCATGCTTTTTTAGCACACCATATTGAAATGGATTCTCATTCTATGAAGCCTTAGCTTTATATTTTCATTGAATGTCAAACCACTAGTGTTTTCACCGAGCTCGCTCTAATTAATAATCGTTTGATTTACGAGTTTGCTGCCGCAACTATTGTAATGAAGGGGACCCTGCTAATTAACATATCGAGCTCCCGTGAGGAAGACATTCTATCTTGGTCCAGTTTGAAAGGACAGGGACTTGTACTTCCATCAGAAGAAAGCAAGGGAAAAGAATGAATTTTTGTAGAGTGGGACTGTTAAACTAGATAAGCTGGAGGGAATGGCTCACAAACAGGAGTTTGAGACTTGGTGCCTTGACGATGTTACGAATTGAAAGTTGCAAACTATCTTTCTTATGTCTTCTTAATCTCACCTGAAAAGGCCGTTACCACCGAAATAGTTACTATAATTACTTAAGTTGATCTCTTCTTTTCTCCCTGAAAGGGAAATTAATGGGTGAAGGCGCTAAGGAGTCATGCTTATCATAGCGAAAAAAGAACTGTTTCTACACCTTCCAATTAAGTAATCCAACTTGCAGGCCAAGAAGCAACTGAAAAACCATAGATGGACGACCACGATCCCAACCTTACTAGCACCAAAGGTGTACTAATCAATGAACCCTTGAAATTGACTTTTTTGACAAAACTAATCAGGCATCATGACATATTGATATTGACTGATTATCAGATATCGATATCGATTACAGGTTTAGATCACTAAATTTTCTAGAATTAAGTAGTAAATTAGATGAACACAAAGTTCAAAATAATATCAAACCTTCTGCATCTGATTATTAATCTTGGGAGTAATCGTGTCTTATAGGAGCATGGAATAACATATTTTTGCAATCAGTTTATGATTGATGAAATTGATAGTTCTAAATAGCACACAACTAATTTGGGAGGGATGTTAGGAGAATCGACAGCTTAATATGTGTTTTCTTATTCAGTGTATATATATATATATATATATATAGAGAGAGAGAGAGAGAGAGGAAATATATTGCATATAGGTATATAATTGATAGCTTTACTCTTATCTTGTATAGTAACATGTAATGGCTGATTTCAAGTGTGCAACAATTTCAATATATGAAGGCAACTCTCACAAGGATAGGCATTCATACCTAAACCCTTATTGACATCCTAGAGCTTTTTAAAGGTAATCCAACGATCGTAAACCACATACCAGATGAAATCATGATCCAAATCAATTGCGACACAACCACCCTAACTAGTAACAATGTTCAAAGAAGAACTTCCTGTATTTTAAGCACATACTAATTTAACTAAAATTTGTAACCAGTAGAATTGTGGGTGATTCATCTGAAAATTCCAGCAGATTTGCTTTCCTTACACCCGAATTAAAATGTCAGTGTAATTACAGTAAAAAAAACTGGAACCGCTGGATTAAGTTTTTTTCTACCAAGAAAATAAAATTGCAGCAAAATGTGAGTCAGAATAAATCCAGCATCTCTTAATCCAGTCGAGGCAAGAATGACAATGGTTATAGTCGGGAGGTCCATCGGTGATAACATCTAGCATGTTCTCGTCTTTCTCCACAATTTGAACTCTTGATTTATAGGTGCAGCATTCTGTAACTGCTTCATGTATGCAATGTAGTAATTTAAGGGCAGATGCCAAACTGATACCGACCCCAATGAATAAAGAGAACTCAGCAAGTGAGATGATTCTATTTTTTTGTAGTCACACGAATTCTTAAATTAGATTGAGATCAGCTTTGCTATCATATGTCCCTCTCATTTCATTCCTTAATAGATCCAATCTTGCATAAATTTCTATACTTTCTGGATGGTCTGTGCCACTTGCCACGAAATGATGGACCATGTTATCAATCTCAACCCAGCTACTGCCTGCTTCTTTACTCAACTTCAAGTCTTTCATAGTTGTTCTAACCTTCGATGCCTCATCTATCATTCCTTCACCAGCATACATATTTGAAACAAGTATATAAGAACCTGCCTCATCAGGTGACAAATCAAGTAAATGTTTTGAAGCTAGCTTGCCAAGATGCAGATCCCCGCACAACTTACACACATTGACCAAAGTTCTCCAAAGCAAAGTTGACTCTGAAAAGGGACTTCTGTTAATAATATCCATGGCTTGTGATAAATAGCCAGCCCGGGCCAAAAGATCAACCATACAGGCATAGTGCTCAAGCAATGGCTGAATCCCATATTTTGATTCCATTGTGTTGAATAGGTGTAATCCATCTTCCGACAAACCCGAATAAGTGCAAGCTTGAAGGATAACCAATATCGTGATCTCATCAGGAGTAAACCCTTTCTCCTCCATCTCTTGATATAGCAATAAGGCCTTTTCACCTTGACCATGAAGAGAGTAAGCCGAGATTATGGCATTCCAAGATATGCAATCGTTAGCACTCATTGAATTAAATGCTTGATAAGCATCTTCAACAACTCCACATTTGGCATACATGGTAATTAAAGCATTGGATACTGAAATATCACCTGCAAATCCTGTTTTAATAGAATATGCATGGAGACCTCTCCCTTTTACTAAAGAAGCTCGATTGGCAGATAAACATAGAAGCCGTGAAAAACTCACTGAATCTGGTTTAATACCAGCCAGTCTCAACTGGCTAAGAAAAACCATGGGATCTTCTTCGTTGCTATCACTCTCAATAAATCCCACTAGAATGGCATTGAAAGAAGCAGTACTCCTTGGGGAAAGCCCATTAAAAACTGTTCTTGCAGCCTGGAAGTTCTTGCATTTGGCATATAAATCTATTAAAGAAGTCCCAATATAAAGATCACCGGGATAACCACGCTTGATCACTAATCCATGAATTTGAGTTCCCAATTCCAAGTTTTTGCATTCTGAGCAGCCATCAAGAATTGTAGCTAACAAACCAGAATCACATTCAACACCACAACCACGCAATTCCAGAAAACCATCAACCGCCTTTTCACCATATCCATTCCTTGTGTAGCCTGATATTAAGGCAGTCCAAGAAATCAAATTCTTCTTATTCATCACAGAAAACATTCTTGCTGCCTCCTCGACCATTCCAATTTTCCCATACATAGTAATAACTGCATTTGCCACCGATGTTTGAAGCAAAACACCATACTTTACAGCAAGCCCATGTAGTTGCTTACCCTCCTCTACATTGCAAGTACTAATTATGTTAGTGAAAGTATAATCATTAGGATCCAAACCAATACTTATCAGATATATAAAAACCCCAATAGCCCTCTTCTCATAACCAGCCTTTCCATATTCCAAAATCATACAATTTAAACACCGAAGATCTTTACAACCCACACCATTAAACACTTTCTCTGCCTCATCAAAGTTCCTGCTTCTCGAGTACATAGAAATCAATGAAGTGCTAACAAAAACATTCTCCGCAAAGCCACTTTTTATTACAAAACCATGAATTTGTTTCCCTAATACCACATCCCCTATCTCGCTACAAGCCTGTAAAATCACCACGCAAGTATGCTCATTAAACTTCTCTCCAAATTCACACATATCACAAACAACACTAAACCCAGACACAAAATCTTCATTCTCTAGACAACCTTTTATTAGTGAAGTCCAAGTAATAGTGTTTCTAACAAGCATTTCATCAAACACCTTCCATGCCAGATCCAATCTATTAAATTTCGCATACAGATTAATAAGATTATTGCCTTCAAATGGGTCATTTTGGGAGGCTAGTTTTACTAAGTAGGCATGGATTGCCTTGCCTAGCAAGAAATCTTTAGACCCAATTGAGATTTTTAGGAGCTGAGGCCAGTCACTAGATAGAAGGGTCTCTTCAGAAGGAGATGCCAAAGAGATATTAGCGCAGTTCTGAGTTGTTTTTAGTTCTGGGGTTTGTGTTTTGTTGCTGTTGCTGTGTTTTAGGGGTTTAAAGGAGGGGAAGGCGGTGCTGGGTGGTTTTGGTTTCAATGGCGGGAAAGGTTGTTGGGATTTTGAGAAACAGGGAAGGGAAATGGCGGGGAGAAGGGCATTCATGGGATTAACTGATGTTTGAAATTTTGGGCACGGAGGTTCTAGTTTCTCTGTACAGCCTTTATCTTCCCCTTTCAGTCCTATGCAACTCAAGGCCCGTTTGAAATTAAATTTTTCTTTCTCGAAAAGCAAAAATAAAATAAAACAAAATGAAAAATTAAAAGTATCTTTGCATGGAGAATTGTTTGATACATTGAATATTTTCTTATTTTTTAATATTATTGACGTTCTCATATCTCACTTTTGCCATTCTTTAAATTAGGCAAACCATTTATTTTTTAATATAGAAACTCTTCCAAATGAATTATTATTATTATTATTATTGGGAATGAGAAAAAATATTTTTGGTTTGTAATAAAACTAAATTACTTTTAATGAGGTCTTACAAATCATCTATGTTGATACTTGTATATTTATGATAAGTTTTTAAATCTAATTTAATAATAAAGATGTGAATCACTTATTATTCAAATAAATAATAAAAATTCAATTGCATAAAAAAATTAAATAATTACATCCATAAATAATCACAAATTTAATTTTCTAAGCTAAACTCCTCCTCCTAGCCCTAACCCCACCTCTTCACTTTACTACAAAAAAAATCCAGCCCTAAGGCTCAAATTAAGCATCTTGATTTTCCAAGTTGGGCTTCACTTTATGGAACCATCGTCGACGTGGCCAAAAAGGGGCCGAAGGAAGGCATCCTTTCTTTCTTCTTAGCTCCATGCTATCACGACCTCTCAAATTTATCGTTAGTTTGTTTCAAAACTAACGGCAGCCGTATAAGTTATAACCTCTCTCTCTCTCTCTCCCCCCCCCACACACACGCACACTTAGCCATATTCATTTCTCTTCCACACTCACTGCGAGAGAGAAATGGATGTGGCAATTAACATCCGCAGCAGCAGCTCCTCCTTCTCTCTTATGAACCTTAAAACACCTCTGCTTACCAAACAACTCTTCGGTAGTTCCTTCACCTTACCTTCCTTCCCAAACACCTCCAAAACGACATCAACCTCATCACTCCGCTGCCGCCGTTCTCGTTTTTCATTTCACTCTCCGATAAAATGCTCTGTTTCCACCGAAACCTCCACCACCGGTAAGTTTAAATGAATTTCATTTTTATTTTATTTTCCTGTATTTATTTATTTTTATTTGATATATTCAAATTTGTAGAGAAAAAGAGCCAGTTGATGAGAAGAGGAGACATACGGAATATAGCAATAGTCGCTCATGTTGATCATGGTAAAACTACCTTAGTTGATGCCATGTTAAAGCAATCTAAGGTAATTTATTTATTTTAATTAATTAATTAATTATTATTGCTTAACTTACCGTTGTCTTAATCGATAAATTTTGTTTTTAATAATTGTTTAATTTTTTTTCTGCGTAGGTGTTTCGCGATAATCAATTTGTACAAGAGAGAATCATGGACTCCAATGATATAGAACGCGAAAGAGGAATTACAATTTTGAGCAAAAATACTTCAATTACTTATAAGGATACAAAAATCAATATAATTGATACTCCAGGTCACTCTGATTTTGGTGGTGAAGTTGAAAGGATTCTTAATATGGTCGAAGGAGTTCTTCTCGTGGTACATTTTCTCAATTGTTTATGTTGATATTGTTATTTTTATGCTAATCTGTAATGTTAGTGCATTTATATAATGACTAATGGAGGTCTTGATATTTGTAGGTGGATTCTGTTGAGGGGCCGATGCCGCAGACGAGGTTTGTTTTGAAGAAGGCTTTGGAGTTTGGTCATGCTGTTGTTGTTGTTGTTAATAAGATTGATAGACCGTCTGCACGTCCGGATTTTGTTATCAATTCGACTTTTGAATTGTTTATTGAACTCAATGCGACGGATGAACAGGTATTTTGATGATTATTATATCATAAGGATTTGCGAGTGTAAGGTTCACACTGAGATGTTCTGCAGTGATTTTTTATAGTCATTGTGGAGAATGACAGTAATAGAAAATTTACCGAGCCTCAACGAGAATTTGGTGAATGATAATTAGTAGAAGTACTTCTGGACATAGTCTGTTTGAGACTTTTACTATGTTGTTTCAAGGTTTTCATTAGCCTAGTGCATGCTTTAATATCATCAAAAGATAGCAGTTTAAGGCATGGTCTGATCGCATCTTTAATTTCTGTTGCAGTGTGATTTCCAATCAATATATGCGAGTGGTATAAAAGGGAAGGCAGGATTATCTCCTGATAATTTGGCTGAAGATCTCGGCCCACTTTTTGAGGCTATAATGAGATGCATACCTGGACCACGTATTGAGAAAGACGGTGCTCTGCAAATGCTTGTTAGTGGCCATTCCTTGAATTGATTTTTTTCAAATTTGTTCTCATGCTTTGCTTTTATATTGTTTGGCTTTTGATTTGGAATCTCTCGGAATTGGATGGGAATTTATGGCATAAACCATTAGAAGAACTACATGCCAGCAATATGGGTCGATCATTTACCACTAACCAATAAGATTTTACATGCAAATACCATCAATAAAATAGGCTCTTTTGTGCTGTAACCTATGATGAGAAGGCTCACCATGCGGTGCAAGATTTTAACCAGGGTCAAAGGGATAACTGGTTGATGGGGAGTGGCTTTAGCATTAGCAATCACTTGCTTTCTGTTGTTTCATATGAGTGAATTTCATCGAGTTTCTGTCCCTCAAATTGCAGGGTGGCAGGACATAAAAAAAATATTATGACAGATATACTAGCTAAGTTTTTCTTATAAACAAGTATCTTTGGGTAATGCTTAGGATCCTTTGATAATTCTGCAGTAAAGTTTCCAGAGCTTTCTAGACCAAAGTTTTCATTCTTTATGTCCTCAGTCTTGGCCTTTTCTTAACTAAATATGATGTTGCAGGTTGAATGCAAGGATTATTTGTCAAGTTATTATCGTATGCATTGCTAATACAAGTCTTTAACTAATGACAATAAAATTTGAGAAGAAATTTGTCTCATTGCTTGAATTAAATTGAAAGCTGAAAATCCTTGTCAAGAAGATGAAGCAGATCCCATGAGAGATGAGCTTTAGTTAATTCATGTATATTATCATCATCTAGGTAGTTGACTCTGTAAATTAAATTGATACATAGCTCATCCTTTTGTTTTGACTTTGATTGGATTTGTTTGCATTTCCTGTATGAACTTACTATCACTTGGATGTGTGTTTATTGTTGAAATTGACATATTGTAGGCCACAAATATCGAGTATGATGAACATAAAGGACGGATAGCTATTGGACGGTTGCATGCTGGGGTTCTGCAGAAAGGAATGGATGTGAGGGTGAGTGCCCTTTCTTTTCTTGTGGCTTCAACATTCTATTTTCCATTAGCATACATGTTGGATAGTCCTGTCTTGATATTGGCAGTTTTGAACTGTAATTGGTAATGCTTTCATACTTTCTCAATCAATTTCTGTTGCATGATGTGGTTTGCTGATGTAAAGATTTTGTTCTGATGATTAATGATCGATCTAAGTTGCATTTGAATGGATAAAGGCTAAAATAATCTGGAAAAAAAAATCTATAGTGTTGCAAACAGGTAACCATGGTATGAGCTCCATATGTTGCTGAACTTCAGCTTTTAGACATTGTAGGTGCTGTACTGTTGTACTGCAAAGTGGCGCCCCGATAATTACTTGAAGAAGTTATTCCAATACAATCGATTTAAGAGCTATACAAAAATACAGGAAAATAGATTCATTTATAAGATATCCTTATTGCTGTGGATGACTGAGAGATCAATCATAATCATTTATTTGATGACTGCCTGCAACACTTAGTAGTAGTTTTCACATATCAAGTATAAGCATAGACGTGTTTCTTCTTTTAACTATGATGATTTGAAGTTAGAGACACCAGTTTCACAGCAATTGTTGAAGTTGAACAAAGAAAGAAGCTAGCAAACCTTTTTCTTAATTTTGTGTTGAGTTTTTTGTAGGTATGCACATCAGAAGATTCGTGTAGATTTGGAAAAGTTAGTGAGCTTTTTGTTTATGAGAAGTTCAGTAGGGTTCCAGCCACAAAAGTGGAAGCTGGTGACATTTGTGCTGTCTGTGGAATTGAGGACATTCAAGTATGCCTTTGCTCTCTTCATTCCTTCATTTTGCTCTATCTTCGTAAATCAAATTTCAGAAGGGGACATTCTCAACTGTTTATACCATGATTAATGAATGTTAGTCTCTTAAAACAAGTGTAATGTTGGAAGCGCATGATTTTGAATGTTACTTTTACAAACTGTACAAATAAACTGGAAAATATTTAAATGGAATATTGTACCAACAAAATAGGAATGAGGGACTATCAGTGTTCCATGAATCAACTGTTATTCTTACTTCAAGGTTACCTGATTTATCATATGATCTAAATTTGATTCATGCAATAGAGTTGTGTTATATTTATCACGACTGATTTAATTTCATTGTTCAGATTGGGGAGACAATCGCTGATAAAGCATTCGGGAAGCCATTACCATCTATCAGAGTGGAAGAACCAACTGTGAAAATGGCCTTTTCCATAAATACATCACCTTTTGTTGGCCGAGAGGTATGTCTATTAAACAATGACCCAGAACTGTCAGAATCGCATTCTTTCAATATGTACTTCATAGTCTTTTTTCTTTTTCTTTCATGTGAACCTTCACCCAACTTTTTTGGTCAGGCAAATGGCAACAGTATCCATCCCCCCAACAACCTTAGTTTTCACCATTGCTTATGATTATTTGAATCTGTCCTTGCAAAGTAGCTCAAGTGTTGTTTTGACTGAGTGGTTGAACTGGCACTGAGATCTCCTTGCAAGATTTTGTTTACCATGTGTTTTGCTATTTCTTCTATATGTAAGCCATCAATAAAGAGGCTTTAGCTGATATTAGCATATGCATAACTGTGTTAATGTGAACTTCCTAGCATTTTGGTGGCATTGAAGCCTTTGGGTTTTTTCATTTCATTTCAGGGAAAATATGTTACCAGCAGGAATTTACGAGATCGACTCTACCGTGAGCTTGAACGAAATTTAGCTATGAAAGTTGAAGATGGTGAAACTGCTGATACATTTATTGTCAGTGGGCGTGGTACTTTACATATCACCATATTAATAGAGAACATGTAAGTATAACCTATTTTTTCCTTTCTTCCATATCTTCAATGTGGCATGTCTGTGTGTTGTGACATGCATTCATTTCAGGCGACGAGAAGGATATGAATTCATGGTGGGACCTCCAAAGGTCATCAACAAAAAGGTCGATGACAAAGTGCTAGAACCATATGAGGTGATTTACGGATTGCGATTTTCCTTTCCTTTTGTTTTGGGTTTTATAAAGAACATGAGATATATATGTAAATGCTTCTTGATTGAAAAAGGTGTGGGATGCTTTGATGTTCTTTTTATGCGTGTACTTGTGCTTCTTTTTGTTTATTCTCATGGTTTATTTTATTATACTATGTTATGTACATATATTTTTTTGTGTGTGCACGCGTGCATGCTTGTGGATTATTTTAGGAAATAGATAAGCTGATAGAGCTCAACCTGTCAAAAGAAGTTTAAATTACTCAAAGTATTGATAGAATGCCCTTGGTCTAGCAACCTTAGCTGGTAAACTCGCCAGTTATCATTCTAAGAAACCTACAATTGAATTCTGCTCACACCCTGTATGGGAGAGATGAAAGTAGAGGGTAGGTGGTTACCCTGTAGCTCCTATTGTGTATCCCAATCATTGGATTGAAAAAAAATGGCCCGGGAGGCTTGCAGCTTCATAAGAGAGCATGCCCTATAGCTGAATTTCATGAGCTTCCATACCATTTCATTCAAAAGCAGTTTGCACTGCTTGGGTTTGTATTGACAGACAGAAAAAATGAAGCCCAACATGATTGTAAATTGTAACTGAATGATAAAACAATCATATGATGCAGTGTATTTTGCTTTAGCGTTATGCTATTTGAATTGGCATGAATTTTGAGTGCATATTTTGCTATTAACTGATGATGATGTCCTTGATTTCTTAACTGATGCCAGTGCCCATATATTATGCATAAAAGGTCATACTTTCCATTGCATTACATCAGTTATTTCTAACAATTGATATGCTTGCAGATTGCCACTGTGGAGGTTCCAGAAGAGCACATGGGGGCTGTGGTTGAACTTCTTGGTAGAAGGCGTGGACAGATGTTTGATATGCAAGGGGTTGGGTGCGTAAAATGTTCTCTTTGCTTTAATTTCATTTTTAATGTTCTAGTTGAAGTATTTCAAAATCTTAATGTGCTGTTATGTAAGATTTACTATATATCTATCTTTATACAACACAAATACTGGATAGTTTGAGGTGCAAGAGGCATGGAACTTGTGAAGAAATATGTTTGCATGTGTTCAATCATCCTGTTGACCATAAATAGAAAAGGTGAAACTGCTCATATAATAAAATCTTAAGCAGAGATGCCTTGACCTGCAATATCTATATGATATTGGTATTTCTGTATTTCTACAAACCAGCCCTGCCGGTCCTAAGGTTCAACAATTATTTTACTTATCAAGACAAGCACAAGCATGGTAATCTCTCTCTTAAGTTGTCAGCATGATTATTGAATTCATGTATCTTGAATAATGAAATTCTGTAGTGTTGGTTTTGTTTTCCCTCGCTTTCCTAGGAAGTATTCTACATTTAATTAGCATGATGCAATTTTTCTCACATTACCAGTGTGTGAATAAGCTATGAAGTCAGTTTTTGTTTTTCATTAATGTTCACTTTGGTTATCTGACATTGATGTTATGGACTTCTTTTGTGCTTAGGTCGGAGGGAACAACCCTGCTTAAATATAAGATTCCCACCCGTGGCCTTCTTGGATTGCGTAATGCAATTTTGACAGCTTCTCGTGGCACTGCCATTCTCAACACAATATTTGATAGCTATGGACCTTGGGCTGGTGATATAATTACACGAGATCAGGGTTCATTGGTAATTACCAACTTTCAGGATTTCTTTGAGATCAGACTTTTGAATATAAACTATTCATTATATTTTAGATAAACAATTGACATATCTAAAATATCTCAGGATAAAGTAATGTCCAGCGACTCAACCAAAAATGCCTGCATGTTTACACATTTGTTCATCTATTTTCATTTTATATACGGCAAGAAATTGATTTTCAGGTTGCCTTTGAGGATGGAACATCTACTTCTTATGCCCTTGCCAGTTCACAAGATAGAGGGCAAATGTTCATTGGACCTGGAGCAGGAGTTTATAAAGGTCAAATAGTTGGCATCCATCAACGAACAGGGGACCTGTCGCTTAATGTGTGCAAGAAAAAGGCTGCTACTAACGTACGTTCAAATAAAGAACAAACAGGTAAGAAACAGCTCCACTAAATTGCTTTAATAACTCTCTATATACTGTTTAAATGGGAAATGGGGGATTCGTAAGGCAGTTAAAATTGCTATGATCTAAACCCCACAGCAATTAATAATGTGCATTCATTTATCATATATTCTCCAGAAAATCGATCTTTTATTGAGCTGATCACTAGGAGAGACACCAGGGAAAGGGATGAATGAAAAGATACATTTTTAGTCAAAATAAAAAAGGAAACTACTCTAGATGATCCCCTGCATTCTCTTGTATATGGCCTAAGCTAAAGTCGTAAACTTGAATACCACAGGAAGTGATTAAGGTGTCAAGAATTAATATCTTTGGCTCCTTACCTTCGTGCAATCTGCCTGCCCCATGTTTACATAGCGATAGATAAAATCATGCTGGAACTCATTCCGCAAGTCATGTCCACCCAACTGGCCGTCCTCTCTCTCTACACACGCAAACGCACAAACCCACATGCATATATGCGGACGTCTACCACAGTGCCTTGTAGTTAACGATATATATTCATATTTTTAATGCAGTGGTTCTTGATACCCCGTTGGATTATAGTCTGGATGACTGTATTGAGTATATTCAAGAAGATGAACTAGTGGAGGTTACTCCCTCAAGCATTCGAATGTGCAAGAATCCAAAGCTTGCAAAAAAGACAAGGTGAGCTGTGTAGACTTACATCCAGTGGATCCGCCGGCAGAGCATCCTCGTGAACTAATGCGAATACAATAGAAGCCGCACAATTCAATAGTTAAGTTCAGCCTTTGATGCCATTCTTTTTCTGCTCTCTCGTAAAAGTATTTAAAGTTCCCTTCGAATGGCAATTTTATGGAGATTTTGTTTCCTGATATATGGTTGTATATAACTACATGGGACATCCCATTATTCTAGTCTAGAAGATTTCTAGATGTAAGTTATACTGCTAGGAAATGAGCACGTGAAGGTTGTCATTGACTTTGTAATTTAGATCATGTCTCTCCCTCTCTGGAAGGGATCGAAGATGATACATGTTTTAGCATAATGCTGGTCATTTGATCCGAGCTGCATTCGTTGGCTCGATATTTTTTTCACTAATAAGAAACTTGAACATGCTTTTTCAATGTGTTTTTTTTATGAAAAGATTTCCAAAATATAAATAAAAAAATTTATATATATATATATTGAATTAAATAAATTAAGAATTATTTATGTAAATAAATAAATAAAAGTCATTAACAATAAATAAAAATAAATTTGGTAAAATTTAAGAGATAAATATAACTTAAGATATATAATTTTGAAATATAAGTTATTTATCATGTTATATTAAATGAATTTATTTATTAAAATTATGTTTTATTAAATCAAATTAAATTAAGCTATTTTTCTCATCTCATCCTCTCCCTTTTCTCTTCTTCCCTAACTTCCACCCTTAGCTCTCTTTAAAATATTTAAGTGGTGATCTAATTTATTTTGATCTCAAATTTGACCTAATTATTTTAACTATAATTTTTTTTTTAATATTAGATTAATTAAACATTGAACTATCATAATCTTATGACTCGAATCTTTGGTGAATTTATTCAAGTTTATTTAAGTATTTTTTATTTTTTTGCTTTTTGTTAATTGGTTTCATTTTTATTTTTCTATGTTGTATTAATTGAGATTTAAATATTATTATTTTTTTAATTTATTTTTAATTGAGTTATCCTAATCTTGTTAGCATATTATGGGTTTGGCAAGCAAGTTAGGGTGACTTTAATAAAAAAAAATATTTTTAATTGATTTTTTAAAAAATTATTGTTTTAGTTTGGTTAAAAATTGAATTATTCAAGTTTCTAATTCAAGTAATTTATTTGACAAGTTATTTACTTGAGTTACTTTTTCATTAAAAATTATAATTTTTGTTTAGATATTATCATATGTTCTCTATGAATATCAATTGCTTTTAAAAAATTAGGTTTATTAATAATAGTTGCTTTTTTAATATTTAATTAAATAAAGTTAACTTATGAAATTCATTTGGATTTATAACTCAAATTGCATATTCGTTTTTTTTCAGATAATATTTAAAAATATAGTTAAACTTGTGTTTTTAAAAAATTTAAAAAAATATATTTTTTATTTTTATTAAAATTTAATATGGTTTGTTTATTTTAAATTGTTTTAATATACTGATATTAAAAATAATTTTTTAAAATAAAAAATATTATTAATATATATATATATTTTTTAATATAAAAAATTAATTAAAAAATAACTATTACCGCAGTACCAATCTAATTACTTTCTATTTCAACACCCCCGCGCGCGCGCGCGTAAAGAAAACATCTAATTCTCCTGACCAGACTTTCTCTTCATCGCCATCTCTGGCCCTCTAATTCTCTTGGACGCCATTTGTCTTGGATTAGGCCCCAAGCACTCCTGCCACGTGTAGCTAGCTAGGTGGACAGGGGAGAAGACACAAAATGGAAGCTTCTTCTGATTCCATTCGATGACCTGGGTGGTGATGATTTCAGCCAACAGGATCGAAGAGGGTCGTGTTCTTAGGCATTTGACAAGTATAATTAGTGCCAGGTGATTGATGACAGCCGTAGACTTTAATGTCAAGAACTTAAGATGCGGATTCAACCAGGACTAAAATTATTGTTTTTGTCTTCTCTTTTGTTTCTAGAAAGACAATACAGGTAGACCGTCGTCGTTCATTACCTGGGTACATGAATCCTGCGTCTGGCATGTTTCTTCAGCCTAGTTAATTAATTGTCAAACTATATGCGCAGCAACGGCAGATGTCAAAAACAAATTGAGGGATTTGGTGTCATTATTTTAAAAAATATTCGATAAAACAATACTTTTTTAAAAAAATTCAATTTCTTTACTCCCTAATTTGGAATATATGTAAGAAAATGAGGGAAAAGAAAAAAACATAAATTGAGAAAGGGTAGGTTATGTTCCCGCTTTGTACTCCAGGTACAACATTTTAAAACTAGTACATTTTTTGTTGTAGGTTTTTTTTAAAAAAATTATTTTATATATTAATTAATACATTAAAATAATCTATAAATATTAAAAAATAATTTGAAAAACATATCAAGCTTTTTTAAAGAGCGGCTAGGCCAAAGAAAAAAACAAATGGCTTGTTTGAAAATGCAACTAAAGTTATTTTTTAATATATTAAAATAATTTTTTTTATTTTTTAAAATATTTTTTTGTCTTACCGGGGAGTATAAAACACCGTACAGGTCTGTATGCGACCCAATGCTACCACCTAGGCGCTGATTTGGAGGTTTTCGTGTGATGGCAGTTCGTTGCATTTGGAATAATCAACGAATTAATTTTTCAGGGCAAGTCTAGATTACTATATATATATACATATATATATATATATATGTTCATAGCACAGGAAGATTTGATCAAATTCAAATATTATAGTTTGGCCTAGCAGTGGCATCTTATGATGCCAGCATTGCAGCAACCCTCTTAAACTCAAATGTTATGGCTCCATTACTTAATGATTTTCTTGGTAATCAGTCATAAACTTAAAATATTATTTTTTGTGAATTAAATGTAAGAGCACGAACGCTTATAAAAAGCAATTATAGAGAGCAATCTCGAAAGGAAGTATCTTGCTTTACTTCCACCTTTGACTTTCATTCCTGAAAGTGAAAAACACATAGAATATGTAACCCAGATCTTTGACCAACTTGGGATTTTTATTTTTTCAAATTGAAAGGCCTTCGCATAATAGAATTCAAGTATTATATGATTTTAATTCTTGCAATCAAATCTTTCCATATGGGTTGCCTGTTCCCGATGTGTATCTTTTTTTTTCCTTGCTGTGTCCTCTGAAATTGAAATGTATATTAAGTTAAATGATAAAATGAAGATTAACAAACTCATTTATCATCTAAGCAATATGCAAGGAGAATTAGGGTTATTTCTTTTATGCAATATGCTACTTTTTATCGCCTTACATGCTGAATCACCATTGTTGCTCTGTACCCCAACCAGAATTCAAAAGTTCATGTGCACTTCCTAGGCATGATGCCGCCTTGAGCCCCCTTTCCTTGCTTATTTGAGCATTCACTCCTTTTTGCATGGTGACCCGACAAGAATTATGTCTCCTGCGCTGGTTGTAGAAAGAATGTCCCAGAATTGTCTTCAAAGAAACAGCAGCTCGAGAGGGAAGTGATCATGAGTGTCTGTGTTCAATGCTCGATCGTTGTAATTGAGTAGTCCATCGAGAAAATATCTTACAGTTCCATGTCAGATGAAATATGATTTGTCTTTTAGTAATTAAGTTTAAAGAATAATTATGATTGTATTATGGTGATATGTTTTGCATACAAAATAATCACAGGATACACATAAACGATCGCAATTTAAAAGCAACTAACGTGCTAATTGATTCTATAATATATTGTTCAATTTCTTAAAATCGATTTAAAAGAATCTTGAAAAACATCAAAAACACATTATTAATAAACACAATAGAACTAAAATCCTGTAATTGGGTTGAGATGATAACGTCGTAGCAGCAGGAGTTATTAAACTTGAAAAACAGAAAAAATACATTATTAACAAGTCAGAGCTAAAGTTATTAAACTTATAATTATTTTGTCAGGTCATTTTATTAAGTTAGGATATATATTTGTTGGACTGAGAACTAACCTCCCGAGTTAAGTTTTAAATTAAATTAAATAAAGTTTAATTTAATATGATGTGATTAACCCAACATATCCACTTACAACTTAGTAAAATCATGTTTTGATTTTTAAAAGAAAAATCCAAATAATAATTTTTTTACTTTGCAAAAATCTAAAAAATAATATTATTTTAAAATAATTTATATCAATTTAAATTCACGTGTCTAGTCCATGACTTGAATATTTGATTGGATTAAGTTTAATAACCAATGATGCATCGCTCATAATTTATTTTTTTTGTTATATAGTAAAATTATGTATTTTAACCACTGTGAGTTTCAGAACTGTTTTTCACAAAGAAGAGGAAGAAGACATGTAGTTTGATGCTATACACAATACTAAGAACACAAAACATACATGAACATGGTGATCATGCTGGTAATCACACAAGTTACTTGCAAAGAAATTTCGATGTTAAGAGAATAATTAATAATATATTATTAATTATTTTTAAAAATTTATTAAAAAACACAAGTAGGGAAAACATGAGACGGATACAAACAAAAAAAATAATAAAAGTTAAGATGCATTAAAAATAATAAAAATATTTTTAACTAAAATTCATCTTTGCTTAGCACCGTAAAATAAAATTAGGATTATTTGGGAGTGTTGCTAGTTCATACTTTTTAAAAAAAATTAACTTTGTAAAAAAAAAGAATTAATTAAATTAATTGTTTTGATTTACTTTTAACTTTAAAATAATTTTTTTATATTTTATTTTAATTTTGATATTAGTATATTAAAATTATTAAAAAAGCATTTATGATATTTTTTAAAATAAAAAACAGATATTATTATAATATATTAAAAAAAACAATTTAAAGTACACCATCAACCACCTTTACAAGCATGCATCCAGAAGCGAGGGTTATCCATATTCTAGACGTTACTTTCCATAGTCAAACTTGTCCAGTTTGACCGATAATCTAAAACTGGGATTGATGCCTTGTCCAAGGCGTTCTGAAATTTGATACGACAAAAATACCCTTCTAGACCCACGTAAGTAGATGCCGTGTGGGTGTGTCTTTTTTATTATTATTATCGTTATTATTATTATTATCAATTTCAATGACGGATCTGCCCTTTTGCAGCGACATCAACGAGATGAGACGGTAAATAGGTAGTTATGCCCTTTTTTGTCCTTACCCGTAAAGCGCCCCCGCAACAAGACTAGAAGAGAGCGACGGTGTATTTAAGAAAATGAAATTAATTTTAGGTTTGAATAAGAAATTTAGAATGTATATCTTTTTTTTCGTGGGCTTTTTTGTATAGACTATCGTGTTTTAAAAAAATGGTTTTTTTATAAATTATTTAATTTCAAAATATATAAATTTTTTAATCAAATTAAAAGGATGAATTAAATATCCACCGGTAAATCTTATAATTAAAACGCATGTCTTTTAATTTAAGCTTGTAAAGCTTAATAAGATTATAAAACTTCAAGATAGGTTTATGAAGTGGCTGGATTAAGATTCAAGTTTAAATTTATTTAATTACTATATATGATAATAAATCTTTTTAATAAATGGTATATATTTGATTATTTTTATTTAATTTTAAAGTATTGGATTCCAAGTTGCTTGTCTAGTAATCATTAAGTAACATTAATACTGTAAATATGTTTAGAACTCTTTGAATTATATTCAATTTAGAGATTTTAATAAAATTTTATGTTTGAATTTTTTTTAAATGTTAAGAATTAAATTTTAAATAGAATTTAATCTCTAAAACTATTATAAGAATAAATCACGGATGAACCTCTCTAATTTACAATTTGAAAAAAAAATATTTAAACTAACTTTTCTAAAATATTAATCTATCTTTTTTCTTGAAATTTTTGAAGAAAGAAGAAAAATGCAACAAGAATAAAATAGTAAAAAAATAAAATAAACTTTATTTTATCTAAACATACGAATTTAATTAATTAATTTATTAAATTTAAATTAAATATCATAATTAATTTTAATTGCGATAAAAAAAAATAGTCCTCGGTATGTCATAATTTCGTGAAGAGAGAGAACATTTTATCAAAGGAAAATTGAAGCTAATTAATTCCCCGAGGAGTGATTTGGTGGAATAGAATGGGGGGTTATTTTTGGAAATATGATACACAGAACAAATTCGTGTCCTTTTGGCTGGCTTCTAGAAGACCATGTCATAATTTAAAGGAGAGGACCGTAACAAGCAAGTTTGGCAACTTAAAACTTAAATGCCCCTACTTGTTCGTAAAGTCGTTGACAAAAGCCAAAGTACCGTGCATTTTTACATTATGGTCCCCATATTTGTCTTTGTTTTACATTTGCAGTGCAGTACTAGTATCCATAAATGGTAGGTGCATTCAAAATAGCTCGAAAGCAAGCTAGTTAATTTCTTGATGGTACCCACATTTTCTTAATTCATGAAAGCAATCCTAATTTGTGAGAAATTATTTTTGAATGAAGTGTAGGGTGAATCATATTTGATTTAGGTTATTTAAGTTTGTTTGTTTTTATGTTTTAAAATTATTTAAAAAATATATTTTTTTTTATTTTTTTATTTAAAATTAATTTTTTAGTGTTTCCAGATAGTTTTAGTATACTAACATTAAAAATAAATTTTAAAAAATATTATTTTAATATATTTTTAAATAAAAAATACTTTTAAAAATAACTATAATCCCTTTATAGCAAGTTATTTATCTAAATTGATTATTTTTGTGCAAAAGCTCTTGTGGTTCAAGAACAACAAGGTGACCACAATGAATGAAATGATGTCTACAATGTTGATGATGGCGGTCCAATTGATTCTTGAAGAGGATCATGAGTGATGAACATTGAGGACGGTGGTCTGCATAAAGTGAGGTGTATAGTAATTAACCTAATTATAGATGTCTTGTTGTCAAAATACAGTATATTGCTATTTCTCTGTACGCATAAAAAAATAAAAATGTATGCTACCACAATGCACATGAAGAAAAAAAAATACTATTACTAATATGATAATTATTAAAAATTTATATAATTATTAATTTTAAGATTTATAAAATTAGTTAAAATATATGAAAATAATTCAAATACTTATACTGATAAAAAAATACAGTAAATAATACAACATTATACTCATAGTAGAATTGGAAAATTAGGAGTGGAATTGTTGTAATTTTTTCACTTCATTTTTCATTTAAGGCAATAATTGATTGACTGGATACTGTTTTTTTTTCCGTATAACTATTTTTTGGGTCAATTGTTAAGATTATTTTTAAAACAATTTATTATGTTTTTAGAATCAACTACGTGTAAAGTTATTTTTTTAATGTAAAAAAATTTAAATATTACTAATATATTTTTTAGAAAAAACAATAATAATCATAAATTTAAAATTTAACACACGTTAAATAATATGATTTTTAAATATGAAGATAATTCATACAATTCTCTCTTTTTTTTTCAATTAACATCCAATAATATTTCTTTTCTTATATCTTAAACTCAGGAATGGAAAGATAAAGAGAATAAAGTTTTAGAATAATATTATCTTTGGAAAAAATAAAAATAGTAAAGATATGTCAATTGAAAATGACTAAAGTATGCTCGGGAGATATTAATTTTATTTTCTTAAACTTTCATTTTAGGGAATGCCTTTGTATAAGTTTTTGTAAAACAAAATAAAAAATAAAAAAATTATTTCTAATTCCTCATCCCATATTTTTTCATTTCAAGATCACGAATTGAGCACGCGGCACATTGCAATGAATCCGCGTTCGATTCATTCATTATAAAGAATGATTATTATTTTCTTTTTTAAAAAAAACTTACCTTTATCAGCTTAATTAATTCTGATTACACCATCAAACAAAAAAAAAAACTACAAATCTGAACTTTGTTGTGGATATTTCGGGAAAACATCAGACTACCCTCCCCTTTATTTCGGAAACTTGTCATAATACCCCATTCAGAGCTGCCATTCAACTTGGTTTTTTTTTTTTTAATGAAAATTTATTTATTTTTATTTTAATTTATTGTTTTCCTAAATTATGTAAAACAAAAGAGGAGGAAAGAAATGGGAAGGATTGTGTTGTCAAATGGGAAAGGGGTTTGACCTCTTTTGTTGTTTTCTTTCTTGGAATCAAATCCATCCCATGAATGAGTTCTTGATTGTATAAAACAATACAACAGTGGTAGCTGCCTTGTAAATTCCTCTTGTCAACCCCATTACCTTCCCTTTCCTTCCCATAAATCCCACCTTCCCTTCTCCTTTCATTTCTTGTCTTGAATTCCTTGTAAATTTTCTCTCTTGATCTATATTTCGTGGAAAGGCAACAACTTATTTGCAAATCAAAATTTTTTTTCTTGAATCAAGCATCACCCTTTATTTGTTGGATCAAATTCTGTTTTGAATTGGGTTTTCTATTTTGAGATTTCATCATTTGTAGCTTAAGTTTGGATCTTTCAAGCTAATTTCCAATACCCTCTTTTGTTTTGGTCTAAAAATCAGATTTTGATTGATCTAATAATCCAATTCCATTTTTTTTCCTTGAAATTCAAGTGCCCTGCAGAAGGCCAGAAAATTTCTCTTTATTATTTTGTTTTTCATTCATGGGTAATTGTTGTGTAACGCCATCAGGAAACCCTGAGAAAACGAAGCACAAGAAGAAACATAACCGATTTGCCTTAGATTATGGGCTCCATGATGGAGGACACAAGCTGATTGTGTTAAAAGACCCCACAGGAAAAGAACTTGAGCAAAGATATGAACTTGGTACAGAACTAGGCAGGGGTGAATTTGGAATCACCTATTTGTGTACCGATAAGGAGACTGGTGAGAATTTTGCTTGCAAATGTATCTCTAAAAGGAAGTTAAAGACAGCTATTGATATAGAGGATGTAAGGAGAGAAGTGGAGATCATGAAACGCATGCCTCAGCATCCTAATCTCGTCACCTTAAAGGATACTTATGAGGATGATAATGCAGTTCATTTGGTGATGGAGTTATGTGAAGGAGGAGAGTTGTTTGATCGGATTGTGGCTAGAGGACATTACACTGAGAGGGCTGCCGCAGGTGTTACAAAGACCATTGTGGAGGTTGTTCAGGTAAAGAGATACTCTTGTGGTTATTATTTATTTGTCTTTTTTGTTTTTGAAGTTTTCATGATTGAATCTTTGTGAGTAGATGTTACTCTTCTTTTTTTTATGTTTTAATTTTAAATGCTTGTACATAAATTTAGCTCTTGGATCTTGAATTCATGTTCGGTAGCTAGCGCTATTTGTGTGCCGAGGAAATATGGTTTTTTATTCGGTGTATAGAGGTTTAGGACCGGAAGCACTTGATAAAAATGCACTCTCTTGCAAGTGATTAGTGAATATTATCCGGCAGAAAATAGGAGATAGTTTGTCTTGATGAGTAGATGTGGCAGATATTGATTCTGGCAATCTGAAAATCTTATAGTTTTTACTGTGGATTCTCTTTATGTTGATTTCCTCCTTTTGCCCTTGCTTCTTGTGCTTACTGCTTGCTTTGAATATCCTCCATTGTTCATTAAATCTTGATTCCTCTCTCGGTACACTTTTTTTAATTTCGTGAGTTGCTGTGCCGTTACTATAGAAATGTTTGGTTCTCCCTCTTGGTTTTATCGGTTTCCTTTATTCTTCATTTGATTTCTCACTGCTGTTTTTAAACTCTTTTGCCTACAATGGGTTTTGCTTCACAGTGATAAGCTTCTATGCTGTCCAAAATTAGATAAAGGGCCAAATAGGGTTCCCTTCCTTTCTAACATACAACATACGTTCTCAATTGACATTACTTCTTCCAAATTGCACGCATTATATTCAGTTAGCGGAGTCCTAATGCTTTTGGGATATGTTTTATCATGATCCAGATATGCCACAAGCACGGGGTGATGCATCGGGATCTAAAACCTGAGAACTTTTTGTTTGGAAACAAGAAGGAGAATGCCCCTTTGAAGGCAATTGATTTTGGATTGTCAGTGTTTTTCAAACCTGGTAATGTCTTATTATTACCCATCACCCATTGCATATTTTTTTTAATGAACAAACCTATTCCATTTTATAGTTCTACTTTTTAGCTTTCACCCTTTATGGTACATTGGCTGAAGGTTTTACTTTCTGCAGGTGAAAGATTTACGGAGATAGTTGGAAGTCCATACTACATGGCTCCTGAAGTGCTCAAGAGGAATTATGGCCAAGAAGTAGATGTCTGGAGTGCTGGTGTAATACTTTATATCTTACTTTGTGGTGTTCCACCCTTCTGGGCAGGTTGGTGTTTTGTTCTGGTTAAGGAAATTTCAACTGTATGCACAATTATTGTTTTCATTAGGTGTTCAGGAACAATTCTTAGTTATGCATGCATTATACACTGGTACTGGTACTTTTCACTAAAAAAACTCTACCTCCACTGCAGAAACTGAACAGGGAGTTGCACAAGCAATTATTAGGTCAGTTATTGACTTTAAGAGGGATCCTTGGCCCAAAGTTTCTGATAATGCCAAAGACCTTGTGAGAAAGATGCTTGATCCTGACCCGAAGTGCCGGCTTACAGCACAACAAGTGCTAGGTAATGTTCATTTCTAATGAAATGGTTTTCTCGTGCTTTTGGATCTTCTATTGTTTGGATAATACGATGATACTGATTGGAAAATCCCAAAACTGAAATTCATGGAAACACAGGTCTTCTAAGTTGTTTGTTCTTGAAATGCAGATCACCCTTGGTTGCAAAATGCAAAGAAGGCTCCTAATGTTTCTTTAGGTGAAACAGTACGATCAAAGCTCAAGCAATTCTCTATTATGAACAAACTCAAGAAAAGAGCTATGAGGGTAATGTCTTTAGAATTTGCTGGATACTAATGATTTTTATCTTTCCAGTTCAAGAAAACTTGGTGTTTGCTTTACTGATATTGTTTGGATGTGGTGTTCATTCTAGTTTGAGACCTGTCTTCCTTTATCTTCCATTGCTTACATTGTCAAATTAACAGGTAATAGCTGAGCATTTGTCAGTGGAGGAAGTTGCTGGCATAAAGGAGGGATTCCAGCTGATGGATACTGGCAACAATGGCAAGATTAACATTGATGAGCTAAGGGTTGGATTACAAAAACTTGGCCAACATGTCCTTGAGAGTGACCTTCAAATTTTAATGGAAGTGGTAAGTCATGAAACTTAGATTTAGATTTTTTTTACTGTTTTTTTTATTATATATTGATCTTGGATGGGAAAAAGAAAACCTCTATGACCGCTATTTTCTGCCATAAACTTGACAAGTTTCCTTTAACAGGGTGACATAGATCGAGATGGTTATCTGGACTATGGAGAATTTGTGGCTATTACTGTTCACCTGAAAAAGATGGGGAACGATGAACACCTTCGCCAAGCCTTTAAATTCTTCGACCAAAACCAAAGTGGGTACATAGAAATTGATGAGCTAAGAGGTGCCTTGGCTGATGAAGTTGATGGAAGTAATGAAGAAGTTATTAATGCTATTATTAACGATGTGGACACAGACAAGGTCAGTCCTATTTTCAACCCCTTATATAATGGCTGTCAGCATAGATACAAAGTGCTTTTTTTCTTCAACTCTGGAATCCCACCTGGAAATGCCTCTGTCTTGATGGTGTTTTCATAACGTGCTTATTTCCATTAATTTTGACATGCACGGAATCAAACCTGAGCCCCTTTATCTGAACTTGCAGGATGGGAAAATAAGTTACGAGGAGTTTACCACAATGATGAAGGCTGGAACAGATTGGAGGAAAGCATCAAGACAGTACTCGCGCGAGCGGTTCAACAGTCTGAGCCTGAAACTAATGAGGGACGGGTCATTAAAATTGGCCAATGAGGGTAGATAACTCAACAAGAGTTAACTATAGAGAAGGTGCTCTTCCCCCATATGTTGTAGTATTACAATTGGTTTCTTTTAAAAATCTTTACAGTTAACAGGGACCTTTGCCCTAATTGAAGAAGTGATTTTTCCATTTGTTTGCTGTGAGAGTGATAGGAGAATTGAGCGGTGAAGGGCTGCTGGGGCTGCATTGTAAATAGGGGTTAAATTGTTAATGCCATTATCATTGCATCGCCTACCTTTTGTTAGGTGTAACTTGATCGAACCTTTTCATTCGGATGTTACAGAGCACATCGAGGACAATTTTCTCTACTCTATTCCAAAATAACATCCAGGTCAATATGTTCTTATTTCCTTAGTAAAATACAAGTTAAAATCATTGCAAAAGGTGGTGAGACATGCCAGGAACCTTGGCACAAATTCAGGATATATGTCCGCCTGTGTTTTTAGTTTTCTTTTCCGAGATTAAAAAAACCCGCCGGGGTTCGCTTCCTAAGCCCCCTGCAGTCTGCAGTCGATGCTTAGAGCTATATAGTGGCTCAACTAACAAAGCTGTTTCCTTGACGACCAGTTTTACCAGTTAGGTTAATCAAAGTTAATTTAAAATGTTATTTTAATTTTAAAAAATAGATTTTTTTTTTACTTATTTAAGCTAGATTTTAAATTAAAAAGTCATCGTGTTAACTTTTTAAACAAAAATTATTAGTTTGGCATGAGTGAATATGAACATGACACGATATTCCTTATACATACAAAGCTGTAGCACTTTTTTCTTTTAACTTGGAATCAATCTGAATATCTTGGCAAAACCATCGTGATTTGACATGAATGTTTTTCTTATTTATCAGAGACTATATAAAGCATAAATATTATGCTCGTTTCATTATCAAGCTTTCAATATGAAATCAGTTTAATATCATCTTCAATCTCAAATTATTTAGTTATCAAATCTTTTTCTTTCATGTATAAATAAAAACTTAATTATAACATATAAAACTTCTTATTTTTATTTTGGATCGAGGTAATTGTCGCGGTATAAAATTAAAAACTACATTATTATCACTCAAGATGAAGGGTTTATTTATTTGAAAATTTAATTATGATTATTTTTAAATTATTTTTAGTGTTGAAATATATCTAAATAATTTTTTTAAAAAAAATTATTTTTGAGATTAACACGTTAAAACAATCCAAAATATAAAAAAATAATTTTTTTAGAAATATAATTTGCAGCATTGCATTTCCCAACATTCTCTAAGTAGTAGGATTATGAATAGAAAATAACTCATTTTCTTTTTTTATATAATTTAAATATTTATATCTATGAAAAAAGAACTAATGCTAGCAAAGTTTGATATTACCTCAAATGTACATGCTTGTGTAACTGATTCTCTAGGAAAAAAATATTTTTTTTAAAAAAAGTAAATCCACCTACCGATAAAACTAAACATCAATGTGTTAGCAAATTAATAAGAAATCAATCAAATAAAACATCGTAAACCTCATAAATTATTGAGGATTTATATGCTATCAGAACAATTTGATGATGAGCCACGGAATTATAAAAAATTACCATAATGCTTGGTGCATAAGGACATGATAATAAAATTTAATCATTTTTTTATATTCAAAGTTTTAGTTAATATACATTGGATTATCTAACCATATTAAAAAAGCCAAGTTAATTTAAATACAAAATTTAAAAAATAAGTAAGTAGTGGTACGTAGCTTGTGAAGCCCTACATTTCTTGAACCTTCCAGCCTGGAAATATAGTCTTGTTAGTGAACTAAATTAAGGCTTGAGGCCCAAACCAAACCCATTCCATAAAAGGAAGGCAAAGCATTTGATGGGAACAGAACCTTAGTATGTATTCTGCATGTAAAAATTGGCTCATTTTCAGTATTTTTGTTAGCAAGTCGATATATATTAATAGCTAAATCGTTAGTGTCAAGAGAAGGAGGATCGAGCTTAATACATGCACCATCATGTATAATCAGAAGAAGAACTAGAATTGGATCACCAAATATATATTCATCAAAATTAGGATAAACTCATGGCTAACCATTATCATCTAAATTCAAAATTTACCTGATTTTACAAGTTCATATATATATATATATATTAAAATTAAAAATTAATAAATTTAAATTTAACTTGTATGGAATTGATAAACTCGAAAAAAATATTGCAATCATTGTTGGCCTGCTTCCACGTCTCTCAAAAATAGAAAATGTTAAAAAAAAAAAAGAAAAAAAAAAGGAAGAGTCCAAAATGTTAAAAATGTTTCCATGTCGACCTAACTTTTTCTTACATCAAATAGGCTTCATACAATAAGTCATTTATTTAGATGATATTTAAATTATGAGTTTTTTTAAAATATATTTTAGAGTCATTTTAAGAGTTTTTCTAATCTCCAAATGAAAAGGTACGAGATCATGAATATGATACAAAGGATATGAGAGCAGAAAAAATAATCCTTTCAACTGTAATATATTAAAATATCAAAGAAAAAGTCATATTGAGATATTTTAACGAGATAGGTTGGAAAAAACTTAATGGAAAAGAAAGTCAAGAATGAAATCCAACTTAATTAAAATTAAAAGAATTAATTAAATTTAAAAATTTAATTAAACTTTTAATAGGTTAAATTGATTTAATTAAGGATTTAATTGAAGCAAAAATCATGAAAGTCTATTTTATCAAAATTAAAAAAATTAAATAATTTTAAACTTTGCACCTCACAAAGAAACAAGCCTTGAACTAAGAAAAAAATCACTGTAATCCCTCTCGTCGAAAATCCCCCGCTGTTGCTTTCTTTCGTGTTCATGCATGGTTCCTTCTCCGCTAAACACCAGCATACTGACAACCTTTGGATCATCATTCTCCCCAGTTTTTTTTTTAAACCAGCTTTTCCACCACTTTAAGCAACAAGGAATAGATAAACGGGAGGGAAGGAGAAGGTCTGGAAGCGTTGAAAGCCAGGAGACCAGGAGGACCATTCCATTGCAAAATGAAGGTGGCGTTACACGATTAGTAAGAACAAAAGGTAAGCAGTAGTCATTTCCCATAAAATATGATTAGTAAAAGCAAAACCAACGTTTCTTGGCATGATACAGCAAAAGGTTTGATTCCTTTCCATGCTCCTTTATTTACACGAGTCACTGATGTTTTTGCACTGTCAGTCAGCACATGCATGTGATATTGTGTAGTCAAATAAAGTTATGGAGTAATGGTTTTAATTTGGAAGGAAGAATGAAACTAAAGTTGCTTTGGGTTTCTAGAACGCCTGGAGAATTCTGGATTTTGCTATGGCAGTACCTGTTTTTGATCTTCTTAGGGGTGAGCTGTTTTTTTAATTTGTGTTCATGGCCTGTGCTCCATACAAAACCATTTAACTTAAAAGGCTTAAAGTCTTCGGGCTGTCTTTTGTTTTAATTCAAGCTTGGATGGCAGCGCTTGCGTTAGATTTGGGCCAAGCTAAGAAGCCCAATTACATAGCTGGGCTGAGCTTTTAATGCCTAAGGCTGCGTTTGACAAAGCCAGAACTTGTAAAAAGAAAAATGCAATTTTTAGGTCTTTAAAGCTTTTTTGGCAAACGAGTCTCCAGAAAAATCTCAAGCCTTATATTTCTATTTTTGTAGTGTTTTTTCAAACAACCTTGTCTAATTTATTTTAATAAATTGTAAATGGTTTCGTATTTTTTGCATGCATCATCAACTTAATAAGTTTATTAAGTTTACAATGAACTTATAAATTTTAAAAATATCTAAACAATTATTTTGTTTTGATAATATAGACTGTGAAGTTATATCAAGTATGTATTATATAAAGTATGTAGTACTGATATTAAAAATATATATATATAAAAAGAATGTTAGGTTTTACAATGAATAGATTTAACACATAAAATTATTATTTACTCTATTATAGTGAATTGACTTTATTCTATAAACAGAATAATAATTAAAAAAATATAATAATATCTAATTTATTTGTAAAAAATAAATAATACAATTTATTTTATTGAAATGTATTAGAATGGTATTATTTTTTTCTATACATAACTAATTTTTTTATCAAAATATTGAAGATGAATTAAAAAATGTATTAATAAAAATATTAAATGATGATTTTAAAGTTTTTTTAATCGATAAAAATTAAAAATGTTTTGTTTTTTCTACCGGTAGTTCAAAATCTCAAGCTACAAAAAGGATTGCCACACGTACCACTATTAGGATCATAAATTTTATACTTTGGACCCACAAAGCAGTGAAGCAACCATGATCCCAAAAAAAAAATCAAGGAATATATAATACTTTACTATGATGGCACTTTCACTGTTCAATTATTGAGTTGTATTAAATCTTGACTATGATAAAAAAGCAATTAATGATTGTACTTCCAAGGGCAATAATTGTGAAACAAAATTTCTAATTGGACCCACAAAGAGGTCAAGTAACCATTATCCAAAAAATAAAAAAATCTTGCAATTGAGTTGAAAATGAAGCTGCTAGAATTTGGGCGAGGCTACCTCAGAACATAATTGCATCTTCTTCCACTTGTCTGGTCGAATTAAGGACAATGAGGCTTAGCACATTACGTTCGTACAAATAATTGTGTAGTTAGGTCAAAGCATAGCATCATCTTGTTTGCCACCCCTATTAAAATATGTGTGATCTTGCAGGTTCCTTCCTGCATTTTCATACCTCTCATCAGGGTACAGCCATATGCTTGGACTGGTCCTCCCTTCCCTGCCACACGATCTTGGCTTTGATTGTTTGATGGTGACCTATGACTCATGGATTTTTATCTTCTTCCCTTCTAGATCAATCTCTTTGATCAATATTAAGTTGGTCGGTCCACCTTCAAACGAGCACCAGTTGTAAGACGCGAGCAGGTATGAGCTTGTGTCCCGTACCAAGTGGTCGGTCACTTATCTGAAAGCGTCCCAGACGTTTGGACCCGGAATTTACCGATGCTATTAATGGACGAATAGAAGGGTTATTTTAAATTCAATTATTAATAAATCTATATGGTTTATCTGGTATTATTGATGCTTCGAAAAGCTCAGAGACTCGAGAATAAAGAATATTGACGAGTTATTAAAAAACATAGTGGTCATGTTTTCATTTTTGAAAAACTGAAGTTGGAAAAAGAAAAATTAAAAACCACTGTTCAAGTAAGATATTAATTTCTTTCATTTGAAGAATTATTTTTTTTTTTAAAAAAAACGAGCTTTTTCAAATTTTTATGAGTTTGAAAAAACACATTTCAAGATTTTTCACGGTTTTTTCTCAAATGAATAGTATATATATATGTATATGTATGTATATATGTAAAGCATTGAAATTAATTTTCTTTTAAATTTTTATATCTTGCTAGTTCGTGAATATTTTTTTTAGTTAATAAGTACGGCATTTTTTAAAGATAATTATTAATGTGAATAAAATAAAATCAATATTTTACACTTAAATTATAAGAAATATGAATATTGAGATAATTATATATTGAAAATCATTGTCTCGATCTTTTATGAAAAATAGTTATATATAATCTTGACATTTTTTTTGGTGAAAGGGTTCTTGTTCGTTTTTTTATGTGCACATGCATGAAAAACTAAGAAAAAAAAGAACTGAAAAAAAAATAGTTTTCTTTTGCTAAATATATCCTAAGTGTTATGAATTTTAGTGATCAAGAATGAATCGCGGAGTTGATTGAATTCCTCGTTGGAATTTTTTTGTGCTGATACCTCCGAATTTAAAAACATGGATATCAAGAAAAAAAAAAAGGGCATGAGATTGATTGATGGAGATGAATTTCAAAGCCAGCACGGTATTGATAAACATGGTGGTGTGGTAGATCCAAATCATATACCAACATCGGTGTCGTTTTCAAAGCAAGATAATTTTGAGAACATCCTAAGAGCGTTGCAAAGTCATACATGAAGACAGACTTTGACACATTTACTCCCCATTACCAAGGGTGGAAGGATAGAGGCCAAAGCAATGTCTCTGCCTACTTTTCTCTCTTGTATTTCCTCCCTATGATTATATATCTCCGTTTGGTAAGATTTGATGTTTTAAGAGTGCGCAGAAGCCATATGATTGCATTTCCAGCTCCTTATGATCATATAGGAAAGAACAAACCATGCGATTTTCTATTTTTTACTTCCTGCACCTTGCTCGTATGAGTGGTAGAATTGTAAGAGGAACAGTTTGATAATACATCTTCAATATCTTCATCGTGGTATCAGACAAGAACATTCCGATCTCCTCTCCACCATCCCCGATCGATACTCCATTGATTATTATTCTCGATATTTTAGCCCAAATAAACGATAAGGTCACCCTTTCCACTTTTCCACAGCGGCGTGCGCTCTAGTTTGAGTCCTTTTCAATTGGATATAGATGATCTTCTAGATTATATCACTGGTAGCCATGCATCGATCCTTGTCCACAAACGGATGACACCCCTACGTACATCGCCTTGAGAAAAATCACACCTTTCATTTCAACCTCCAAAACTGCAGAGGAAGCATGGCAGAAATTAAATACTTTGTATGCAAGCAAGTCTCGCACCAGTGATATGGTGACTGAAAAACACGACAGGCTGATACCAGGTTGTTTAGCGATTTTTTAAAAAAAACAAGGTTATTCTGCTAATATATAGTTTTATTTTACTGTTCAATTTTTTTGAAACATTCACAAATCTTACCATGTGCCGCCCGCTACATAATCTCGGATGGACCCGAGAAATAACTGGTTTTGATGAATGTCTGCTATGTATTTAACCATACTATATTCGTTGTTGAAGGATCCGAATAAGATTTTAGGTGAAAGTGCTTAAATCACCATTGCAATAACTTCACATAACAGGGGGATCAGCAACTAGTTTGAAGCCTGAGGTCAATTAACAGCCGAACTCCAGGGTTTAGCCATCCAAAGTGATATTTTAAAAATACTAAATTCAAATGGGTTTGTCATCATGGCGGAGACCACCCGTAACCGGGCCTTTCTGATCGTGGCATGATTGGTAAGCACTGAACTATATAGTAATAGTAAACATAATATATAACATATATAGTGAAGATATTATAGTGGGTATGGTATCCAATCATATCAACCACTGAATATATATAATTGTCATCTCCAAATCATTGTCCTATTAACCGCCTTCGCTCGCGTAACGATGTGCTGCTTTTGTTTGTGTCTTCAAAAAAATATATTATACAGAAGTCAAATGCTTTACTCTGAAGTCTAAACAAGAAAAAAGTTCCAGGTACGTGAGCTACTCGTTCTGTTTATAGTGCTTTCTTGCACGAAATCATATGAGCAGCTTGTGTTTTTCCTTTGTTCAATGCACAGCCAGGGACACATCATGTAATGACTTGTAAACAACTTACAAATCACTTGCATGGGCATTTCAACAAGGATTCGATTGGTGCTGGATTGCAAATCACAAATGGAGTTTTGAGTCGAATTTTCATAGAGCTTCGAATAATTGAATTCTATTTGCTTTTGTGACTCGATCCAGTTGTTTCCTTATTTAATGCGATGTGATGCGAGACCACTACCTAGGTCAGATGGCAGTGATAGCAGCTTAATGTGACTATGATTCCCTTTCACAGAGTCATTTTCAATGGGCCACGGCAACTTTTGAGTCTCGTTTTTTTTTTTTTATTGTCAAATAAACGAGGAAAACATTTCCAGTCATAATTGCTCGTAGATGTCACATTGTTGGTGGAAAATGTGAAACCGAGAATGATTATGTGTCATTACAAACTAGTTTTTATCCGCATACACACAAATAAATTTTTGTATATATTTTTTTAAAATTATCAGATTGGTAAAAATTAACATGTAGATGTATTTTGATAAATTTTTAAACATGATAGGTGAGCACATACCAACCCTAAATATGCCTCAATAGAGATGTATGAGGCCTAGTCACTTGAATTTGATAGGTGCTGTCAAGTCCAATAGCTTGACCTAACATTTATTTTCTAAGGGTGTTGAATCTAAAGATTTTTTGCAAACGCACCATAAGCATGATAAAATACTCTATGTTCATCTAAGTCCCACCTCAAGCGTGGTCAAATCCATTACACTCGAGAATTTAAATATAAAGCTTGATGACAATCTTACATCTCCATAAATTTTTACACAAATCTTAAATAAATTATTTTTTAATAAATAAATTTAATTAAATAAATATATACTTCTTTAACATCATTAGATGCAATATAATCTCTCGTCACTTATCATATTCTTAGTGTAGCACACAATACAAGATTAATCTATAAAAATAGAATAACTTCTCAGCCATTCCACCCTAGTAAAATAACAAGGTTATAAATACTGTTTGAACACTCATATAAAAAATTAATAATTTTTTAATATTTTTAGTACATATATTTTCAGATTTTATTTTTATAAAATATAATTATATTTTATATTTACTTAAATAAATTTCTCAAATCTATAAAAATAGACTTTTTGTGGATACAAGTAATTGACTACCTTGGCCTAATAGGAATCAAGAGTTAATATACAGCACATAAACTTTCTTCTCAACTACTTGAGTTTTTGGAGATATATATAATTTTTATTAATTCTTATGAGTTAATGTTTAATACTATTTCGGATAGGTAAGGAAAAGTCCAACACGTAAAATGATATATCTGAAAGAAAAAAAATTCCATAGTCCAATAAACTGAATTTTTTACAAATGTTCTAATAAAAATCCTTTTTTCTATAAAATTTAATAACTCATTATATTTAATTGAGATCATTTTTGTATCTAAATTAGGATCAAAAGATGTTCGAGAATGTTCTTTAATTTTCTAGTTAAATTCTAGAATTTTATTTGGTTTATATTTCATTACTAAAATTGATTTTATCATTCATATTTGAATAACTTCACGTGTTATTTTTCATAAAAAAATATTTAATTCAAAATTCATAAAAAAAAATAAATTCCACAATTTATGGTTATAACCTAGGAATATTTGAGAATCCTCATTTTCTATTTTTTTTCTATACCCTGCATTACAACCACTGTTGAATTCCTTCAAATCTCAATATCAACATGAATGTTTATATATATATATATATTAATTATGAATGTGTTGATAGGACATAGCTTTGGATGGGTGAGTGTAGTTGCTATATGTGCAAACAAATCAGAGGAGGAAAACTATATAGAGAAGCTTAAGAAACATCAAGAAATTAATTAGAGACGAAAAAAATATATTAATGAAACAACGCAAGGAGGGAAGGGGAGAAGATGCCAGTATAGGAGATCCATCGTCAATCCAAGCACACTCAAAGCTTACGTGCCATGGGCCCCACTCTAGAGACAACCCCAAGACAGGAAAACTAAACTTAAGAAACAATACCACGTTGGTGGACCTCAATTCCACGTGCAGACGCGCCGCTGATGTGGCGAACTCAGCCACGCAACGATGTCTTCGTGTTCCTGACGAGGAATTTGTACGTATTAGGAGGCCACGATTGTAGATGGGCCCCACCTGTCATATTCATGTGCCAGCACTTTGTTTAATTTTCTTTGCTCTTGTGATTCTTGTTTGTTTGTCTAGCGTCTTTTTAGATTATTAGCGTGAATTACGCAATTCCTTTAAAAATAAAATAAAAAATTATCCAATCTAAAGTATTTTTTAATATAAAAAACTTAACTATAAACTCAAAATATAATGTGGTGTTGTTTTTAAATAATAATATAATGACATAATGGATTTTTTTATTATAATATATTAGATTTGAATCAAACGAGGATACTTGACGACTTTATAAAAAATTCAATTAAAATAAATTATGAAGATTAATTTTTAATTAATTTAAAATTATAAGATGAAATTAAATTAAAATATTAAATTAAAAAATACAAAAAAAATTTAGTCACCCCAAATTAATATATTAAGCTCATCAATAAAATTATGAAATTAGAATAATCTTATATAAAATAAACTATAAAGATCAATTTTTTACTATTTCAATGTAGAAATATGATAAAAAAAAACCATCAATTTTTTACTAGTTCAATGTAGAAATATGATAAAAAAAAACCACTTGCAATATAGATTGAAAAAAAAATTAAATTAACTAAGGTTAACATGTTAAGTTCCCAACATAAAACTTGAAATCCAGGTAATTTTATAAAAAATAAATAAAAAAAATATGAAACTTCATTTTCAACATATCTAATGTTGAACATTAAATTGAGAAAACAAAATAAATTTGTGAGACTGAGATAACTCTGTAAAAAAATGATAAAATATAATTCTCAATCAATTTAATATTAAAATAAGATAAAAATAAAAAAAATAAGATTGAGTTGTTGGAGGGTGAAATTGAAAAAAAAATATACAATTAAAACATGATGAAAAAAATAACTTAATCAACTTAAGTCAATCTATCAAACTCGTAATCTAGATTATTAGATTGTGGCAATCTTATGAAAAGTAAGTTGAAAACAAAATATAAAAATTAATAAAAAAGCTTAAGAAAAATAAATAGAGCTAATCGCCTGAGATAATCTTATAAAAAATAAATAAAAAAAATATAAAACTTAATTTCCAACCGACTCAATATTAAAAGATAAAGTAAAGAAATCAATTATAAACAACAAGAAAGAAAAACTAACTTAGATTAACTCATTAAAATCACGATATATATTATGAGATCGAGATGAACTTAAAGGAAAAACAATTATAAAAATCCACTTCAAAATAAAATAATGTTGAATATTAAAATAAAAAAAAAACTAAACCTATAAGACTAATATATAACCTAGAAAAAAAAAACTAGAAAGCATAGTTCCCAAATATAACCTAATATTTAAAATAATGCTTTTCAAAATGAAAACACAAATTACATTCACTTGCAAAACTTTTTTCAAACAATTTGTTTTTAAACAAATACTTATTATTTGTTTAATATTATGATAATGGTTAATTTTTAAAAAAAGTTTAGAACAACATTGAGGTTATTTTTTAAAAAAATTTATTATTACATTAAAAAATATTATTTTTTATTTTTAAAAAATTATTTTTAACATCAACATATTAAAATAATCTTCAAGCACTTCAAAAAATATAATTTTAATAAAAATTATTTTTAAATTTTAAACAACTAATGTTCGAACCCCGATCCCACGCACCCACCTAAACTCACTAAGTGATGTTTGCCATGCAATTGTTCCTTCCAAATCTTGATCTATCCTAAGAAGATGATGACAGAAAGAATCAAACTAATATATATATGATCAGCCAATTGAAGTATGGAGAGACGTGAAATTAAACAGGGGATCAACCATCAAACTAGACACCACAGACAAAAAAATCAAATTTGATTTGGCAATTATGCATCATCAAAATTACAAAAACGCAGCATCTTCGTGAGATTAAGCCTAAAAATCTGGTCTAGATGTCAAAAGCCGCAGGGTTGGACTTCCACCTCCGCTGGCTCGCCTTGCACCGGTCAAACGTTTAAAGCATACGATTCCACCTTCCTTTTTTTTTTTTAACGATGACATTCCAATACTTGTGCCTTCAAAATTAACACTCCTTTTTTTAATAGGGAAATAAGTATATTTTTTTTTATTAATATAACTGTTTGGATAACTTGTGTGTACTATAATTAATTTTATGGTCCACTAAATATCCTAGTAAATAACATATCACAAAAATAACAAACATACTGTATAAAAAAGATCCAACAGAAACACGAAAGAAACAACATTTTAACCCCATTCTTACTGTAACTCAAACTTAGAAGAAAAAAATTAAGAGCTGTTCCAACAGTTACTGAGCTGGAATCCTGATAGTAAATAAATATAACCTTACAAAGCTAGGTAGAGTTGTTTGCCATGTAAAGATGCTTTAGTTTATATTTTTTATTAAAAAAAATAACTGATGAAAGAGAGACTGTAATTGTAATTAACAATATATATTTCTGTTGAACTGAAAAAGTAACAATAAATGTTACCAATTCCCAGAATTTACCAATTTTTAATTTGGGTTTCTAAAGTCAAAAACCTTGAATGTTGATGAATACAACTAATTGTCCACTAGATTTAAAAAGAAAAAAAAATAGAGGGCAGTCGAAACAAATCAGTTCAGCTTGAGTTTGATTTTTTATTTTTTAATTACTATTATCGTCTAATTTTTTTTAATAACTATTTTTTATCTAAATATTGATTTATATTATCTCTTTTATTTCTTGAACAAGTTGCATTAGCTTTGCTTTTAAAATAGTAATTAATTTTTTTATATTTTCCTAGTTGCATGATGCTTCAAAAGATATTAGTTTGATTTGTATTAATTTCTTTCCTTTTAAATTTTATATGAATTAGTTGTATTTATATGAATCTTTTATAAAAACATAAATTTTTTGTTATTAGCAACAACATTTAGCCACTAAAATAAAATAAATGAAAATATTTAAAATAAAAAAGACCTTCAATGTAAAATATTCGTATGTGCATCCATATTTTATTTCTGCTGTGATTACTAGCTTCATGATTTAATATTTAATTAATATTAATAATTTTTATATTTTTTAGTTCATATATTTATTAGTTTATTTCATAAAGCACAAACAATATCTTTTCATTTCTCAATAAAAAAAATCATGACACATGAAAACATATCTATAATGTAGTTATTTATTTTTATGTTGAAATTCTACACGCAATTTAAATAATATGCTTGCATTTCTGAATTAAAAAAATTATATTTTAAAATACATTCATGACATTAACAAATTTTTTTATTAAATTTGAATTTAACTTGAAATTTTATAATTAGCGTCGTTTTCTATAAATGTTCCTAGCATTTAGTTTTGGAAGCTTATATCGTTTTCAAATTTCAATCCAAATGAAAACCACTACTTGGTCAATATTATCCCAATGGATATGCCCGTTGCCTTTTAATGCATGTTGTAGTTATTATTTTGAAAGCAAAATGGTATTAACGTTGACAAGTCATTGAAGATATAATTTATATGCAATTCCTCATGGTGAATTAATATTATTTTAAAAAATCTGAATTACTCGGATCATCTGAACCAATTCGAGCAATAAATTCTGAAATGTTTTGAATAATAAATAATTTCAAGAATTTGGGTAAAACAAAAATAAAATAAAATCAAGGCTTTCAGAATTACCCATATTATTATTTTTATTTATTTATTATCTCATTTATTTATACATTTCTAAAACTAATGGACTTGTAATGTTCTTACACCTAATTTTGCAAAGTCAAAACTTTCATTGGACCTAATTTTAGAGTTAATTGAATTTCTTAAAGAGATTTTAGGTAAAAATTAAAATTAATGGGGTATTGGGCACAAAATTTAACTAAATATAATTCGGAGAATCAAGAAATTATTAAGTTTTTGTCCAAATTATCCAAATCCTCACCCATATAGTTGATTATTAAGTTGATAAAATTAGTGGAAATTTATAAATTTACACCAGTATTAATAACACCGATAATCCCTTTAATTTAAGATATAATTTTATAATTTCAAGCATGCAAATGTTAAGCAGATTTAATATATAGTTTCTTTTCAAAACCCTTTTCTAAAATTAAAGATTCTTTGATTGAGCGGTTTAAGTTTTTTCTAATTTTTTTTTGGCTACTGATCGATAAGCGTCGTGCATGTGCATCTTTATAAATTAATGGGATTTGTGTTGGCTTCTTCTCGTTAAAAGATTCTTCCAGTGGACTTGAGCATCCGAACCCCATTATGTATTAATTAAGCATAAAATACTTTGCTTTTGCGTACGAGTTATTTTCGAGGTGATGATCTCAGATTACTAGCCAGCTTCTTCAATCAATATCTGTCTAGAGTCGGATCTAGAATTTTTTTTTTCAAAATAATTTTAATATATGATATTAAAAATAATTTTTTACAAGGTATTTTAATATATTTTTAAATAAAAATAAATACTCTAAAAACAAACGCTTAACTGACTTTAAACAAATGGATGGTAGGTAGTCTTCCAAAAAAATACACAATTCCATATATATTGGCAGCACTTTTCGTGTACGATATTGATATCTCATGCTAGGCCTCGATAAGAGCTCTTTTCATTTTGATCCAGACACATTTAAGGGGAATCTCCTTTATAACCCAAATTGGATGGTGTTGCAAGTGAATTTTCGATAAGATAACCCCTAGCTAGTTTGTATTTTTGACTTGAATTACAACAAGAATAAGAAGATGGCGTGCCTACGTGGTGATTCCAATATCCCATGCTAGCTAAGATCGTAGTTGTTAGAATTCAGTGCAATTCCGCCAGTTCATGTTCAAGATCCAAATAATCATTTCAAAGACTAATTCTAAGTGATTGCTTTGAATATTATGGATTTGTAATGCTATAAAATGTCTGAAGATAGATAAATACTCGTAACTTTAATGTACGTACGTAGACGTTCATGAAGATTCTCTCTCTGTATATATTTCCAGCAACCCTACATGTATTGCTGCAAAATTCTTGCTGATTCATCTTTACATTTTAGAACTCGTCTTCCATAATTTGCATGTATTGCGATTAAATCCACTTTTTTCTAGTTTTTATGTATAAAAAAGAAGAAATCAAAGGGAATAATATTACAGAAGCCATCGAGAGAGAATGGCTGGAGAAAATAAAAAACTGCAGCGCACACTCTCTGCAACTCAATGCAATAAACAGGAAGACAGCTGCAGATGCTTGATGCCAGAAACAATAGTAGAGAAAAGGTTAAATTCAACGAGGAGGTAGGAAACAATTTACTCACCTTGCTCCTTGAAATCGCCTATCAAATCTTAAAATAAAACATGTATTGAGAAATTCATGCTAACAATTTTTAAGAAAATGGGAAGTTTCTTGGTAAATTCAATGCTGACAGTACTCAGGAGCCCTTAATGAGGTTTCGAACCTGGACAGCCCTGCTCCTGCAGAAGGACAGGGTTTGTACCAATTAATTGGTTAAAATTTTAAAAACTTTTCTCAACTTAATAATTTAATTAAATAAAATTTTAATTATTGATATACATACATACATATATATGTATATTATACTTTAACATGAAACTGGGAATTAGAGCTTGAAGTGGGAATTGCAGATGCATTGAATTTGGCTTCAAATGTCCTTTTATTCTCTCCACAATTTCCAAATTTATGTATCTCAGTCTCTTCAAATTGATGCTCCTTCCCAGCTTGGAGAGCTGCCTGGTTCAATTCTACCCACCAACTTTGACCAGCAGAAGGCAAAAGCTGCCAAAAACATCACATGATAATACACGTTTTGCCCTTTACAAAGAGAAAAGTCTTGTGTCTGAAATTGTGTTTACTATTATTTTTTAAAATATTTTTTTAATTTAAAATATATTAAAATATTTTTTTATTTTTTAAAAATAATTTTTAATACCATCATATTAAAATGATATAAAAAAATTAAAAAAATTCAATTTTTTTTTTAAAACAAAATACTACCAGTAAAATATTAGCTATGCCATTACATTATCGACAAGTGCAACATCATGCCAAATATCCAATCTATCGTCACCAACTGCTGGTTCCGAAATCAAGATTCCGGCGTCAAAATTCTTGACCTAGGTCAACGATATATATGAATCCAGTTGCTTCCATGTTTATATCAATTTTATATTAAGACGGTGGGATCCAAATATTTAACTATTCGATTCAATACAGCCAGCAAATGTAATCTGTGTTTGGTAACGTTGGATTTTTTTTGTAAGAGTTCTTTTAATGATTTTTTTTTAATATTAAAACAGAACCAATAAAAAACATTTAACAATTATTGTTTTAATTTTTATTAATTAAAAAAAACTCTGAAAAATTAATAAATTAAACAATAAAAATAAACACACCCATAAATGCACCACTACAAAATTTAGTACTAGATTAAAATTGATCGGTATTAATCCTACATAAACATAGTAATAGCTAAAGTAATAAAAGATTTATTGAATGTTTATTTTTGTATTATAATTTATTTTTTAAAGTGTTTTCAAAAATTTTCAGTTTGAAAAGATATTAAATTGATTTTTTAGTTTTTTATATGATTTTAATATACAAATATAAAAAATTATTTTAATATATTTCTAATTAAAGAATATTCTACGTTAACATTAAATGGAATTGAAGCATTCTACAGGACATCAACTAAAAAACTAAGCAAGGTTAAACAATTAATATTAATTAATGTGAAATCAACTTGTTCAAATATTTTATTCGATTAAAGAGTAAAAAAGGGGCTTTCATTGGATGGAGGTCACGATTATAGCTATTTTACAGCCCTTAAACACGTACTGGAGCCTCTAGCACACCAACCTGTCGATTTTCCCTGGAAATTACTCGAGGCCCCTTTGTTGGCCTTTCGTTTCGTCGATCATGCATGAAAGAATAATACCCCAATTATTTTAATTCCATAAAATACCAAAAAGACAAAAAAAAAAAACACCACATTCAACTTCCTCGTGTCAAGATCTTGAACCATCTATTAAACCCAACTTGTTCGACCTTTAACACCTGACATGGTATAAAAACCAGTTCCCTCCGCCTCCTACCATCACCGCATATCGCAATAATTATTAAGGCGTCTCCGTCGCTACAAGAAGTTGCTTCGTGCGCGTCCTTACGAAGAAAGCATTCCTCCTGGAATGCACTTCTGTTGAGTCCGCAAGCAAAAGCAAGGAAAACCCTGATTGTTATTCATAGTCTCCAAGCTCTTCAACGCACCTCTAGAAGTCTTCTCAAGACATTTTTTGGTGAGTTCTTTTTTTGTGTATTGAGAAACAATGAGAAACCCGGTTGTTTCTATGATCATTCTAGCTTATCTTCTGCAGAATTTCGAAGAGGCATGGCAACTTCACGGCTAAGATCTTTTAATGTTTGAAGTTTCTTTCTTTTTTTTAGCTGCTTTGGCCCTCAAATATTTACCATCAACTTTCCTTTTTGGAGTTTGTTTTGGGTCGTTGGAAGTGGGACTTCATGTTTGGATCGTTGGAAATGGGATTTCATGTTTCTCAATCTACAGACAAAATTTCTTTAGAGCTAAAAATGAACATACAGAAAGCGTGAGAACACTGGAGGCCCCCCTCTCTACTTGTCATAGTTACTTTTTATTTTTTTCAAGTCCTTGATCTACTTTGTGTTTTCACTGAACTCCTTGAATTCTATCTAATTTCCGAACAAGATGCCCACAAAAATCTGAGTGTGATATTTTTATTCTTTTTTCACAGGCACACGAAACTTAAAACGCTGACTAACCCAAAACTCCAAAAACTTGGATTTATTTCAGTGTCATACACATTCATCCATTTTTCTAATAGTGATTTTAACACTTGTTTTTCTGGGAAATACTTAACAGTCCCTTATATTTGATTCTTAGTATTTTTGAACCAGTTCTTGGAAATTAAGGCTGCCAGAACAATTGGTGTCTAGTATGTGTGTTTGTTTGTTTTTTTTTTAAAGCGAGAGAAAGGAAGAAAGACAGAAATGCTTAGGATTTTAAGATACCAATAACTACTGAAGTGGATACCTTGTAATAGTTCGTCGAAGTGGAGGGAGTGGAGAAGTTACAACAATTGTCGTAGAAACCATCAAACTAGCATCCGCATGAATTACCCTTTTTCTTCGTATTAGCTTCCGATCCAAAAATCACACAAACACTTTAGGTCCATATCTAGTAGTCAAACCATTTTATACCCTTTGTTTGGTTTCTTATTATGTTTGTTTTGTGTTTTTTTTTTTGGGTGTGTAGTAGCTAAGTGGAGGACAGCACAATGACGGTGACACCAATGATTTCAATCAGTGATGGGAACCTTGTGGTTCATGGGAAGACAATTTTAACTGGAGTTCCTGATAACATTGTTCTGACTCCTGGCTCTGGTGTTGGACTTGTTGCTGGTGCTTTTATTGGTGCTACTGCTTCTTATAGCAAAAGTCTCCATGTTTTTCCTGTTGGGGTTTTAGAGTAAGCATTTTTAAGCCTTTCCTTGCATTGCTGATGATCTTAGGTTTTGCGTTTTTTTCTTTCTTTTGCATTCTTGGAGACGCTCACTTTCAATTTTTGTGGCAGGGATCTTCGATTTATGTGTTGCTTCCGATTCAAGTTATGGTGGATGACCCAAAGAATGGGGAAGTGTGGGAATGATATTCCACTGGAGACTCAATTCATGCTAGTGGAAAGCAAGGGTGGTGGTGAAGAAGTTGATCAAGATGATGCACAGACAATCTACACTGTTTTCCTTCCCCTGCTTGAAGGCCAATTCCGTGCTGTATTGCAAGGCAACGACAGGAATGAGATGGAGATTTGCCTTGAGAGTGGTGAGTAGATTATGGAAATTAAAGTGTCCGGTGCAACGCTAATATGTACCCACCCATGAGCCTAATCTCTGATTATTGAGACCACTTCACAGACTTATGGGCTGTACCTGTCATTAGCTACCCTACTTCATATGGTCGAAACTACTGTTAATTCAGTCTCATCCTGTCGGTCACTAGTGAAGGAGACTTAATTCTGAAATTCTGGGTTGGGGCTGTCATTGATGTGAGCACTACCAGGCTGGAGAACCAATCAATGACTCCACCATCCAGATGAATCGTTTTTTTGGAGTTCCTTTCATTTGGAAGAAATAGATAGAGAGGATCGAGTTTGAAAGAACCGAAACGATGTGTTTTTTTGTGTGGTTGGTTTGGTTTTGCAGGGGATACTGCTGTTGAAACCAACCAAGGCCTTCACCTGGTCTACATGCATGCTGGGACCAACCCTTTTGAAGTCATAAACCAAGCTGTAAAGTGAGTTCTCGACTTTATCTTTATCTGCACTTGCACTGAGTTTCAATTTTAGCCTGCAATTACAATTTTACTAACAACCTTCATGAAAACAGGGCTGTGGAAAAACATTTGCAAACCTTTCTTCATCGGGAGAACAAAAAGGTACGGTACATGTTTCTTTCATTTTGCATATGTTACCTCAATTTTTAATCAAGAAATTTGATCACCAGTGCGGAAAATTTTGAAGTGATTTTCAATCTTATTTTGTGTTCTGTTGGATCTTGTGCAGTTGCCCTCTTTTCTTGACTGGTTTGGCTGGTGTACTTGGGATGCCTTTTACACAGATGTCACCGCTGAGGGTGTCGAGGAAGGCCTTAAGAGGTAATTCAGAATTAATATGGAAGAGTCAATGAGATCCTATCGTGAATGAAATGTAGACTTAGATCTCCAAATACTGAGATTGAATGACTGGATTGTGTTCCAATTGCAAATGCAGTCTGTCAGAGGGAGGGACTCCTCCACGATTTTTGATCATCGATGATGGTTGGCAACAGATTGAAAATAAAGCGAAGGAGGATGCTAATGCTGTTGTACAGGAAGGAGCACAGTATGAGCTCTCTTTCTCTATCTCACACAGGCGCGCACATGCGCGCGCACACACATGGAGACCACCCAAGTGTCCATAGACATAATGGGCATTAGCTGGGATACTTTTCTGGATTAATATTTCTCCATTTTCGTTTTATTGTAATTTTGTTGATAATATCTGAAGACAGAGTGCTTGCAATTTTATTTATTGCAGATTTGCAAGAAGGCTTACTGGAATAAAGGAGAACTCTAAATTCCAGAAGAATGATGAAAAGAATGAGCAGGCCATAGGACTGAAGCTTGTTGTGGACAATGCCAAGCAACAACACAATGTGAAGTGAGTGATCTTTGTTCTATTTTGTCGTTAACTATTTGCTGCTGTGCTAGTGGTGCATTTTCATGAAAATATTTACCTTAATACAGAAGGTTTGTCCATGATTCCTTTTAGTGTTAGGGAAATTGGCACCATGCAGATGAAGGGAAGAAGATTAGCTGAAAACAGTGTAGTTTTTTTTCTTCACACTTTGCTTTATTTTTTGATCGCAGGTATGTTTATGCATGGCATGCTTTGGCTGGTTATTGGGGTGGAGTTAAACCAGCAGCTGCTGGTATGGAGCATTACGACACTGCCCTGGCTTATCCAGTTCAATCTCCTGGTGTGTTAGGCAACCAACCTGATATTGTTATGGACAGCCTAGCAGTTCATGGCCTTGGTTTGGTGCATCCAAAGAAGGTCTTCAACTTCTACAATGAGCTCCATGCCTACTTAGCATCGTGTGGAGTTGATGGAGTGAAAGTCGATGTTCAGAACATTATTGAAACCCTTGGTGCTGGCCATGGTGGAAGAGTTTCTCTGACCCGTAGCTATCACCAAGCACTTGAGGCATCAATTGCACGAAACTTCCCTGACAATGGATGTATTTCCTGCATGTGTCATAACACTGATGGAATCTATAGCGCCAAGCAGACAGCTGTAGTGAGAGCTTCTGATGATTTCTATCCTCGGGATCCTGCTTCCCACACCATCCATATCTCCTCTGTGGCTTACAACACTCTATTCCTTGGAGAATTTATGCAACCAGACTGGGATATGTTCCATGTAAGTGGAAATGAATTAATTCTCCTGTTAGTCCATCATATATTTTTTTATCCTGTTTGTTTATATATAACCCATAGGGAGCTGAAACTAAAGTTTCAACATAGTTTTCATATTTATAACATGTAATCCATGGTTGCAGAGTTTACACCCGGCTGCAGATTATCATGGGGCAGCTCGTGCTATTGGTGGATGTGCAATCTATGTCAGGTATTTTTCTTTTTTTAAACTAATTTCTGTATCCTATTAATCTTGACGTGAATGTATAAAACATATCACAAATTTCTGAGATGGAAATTTACTATCTTTCCACCCTGTGCAGTGATAAGCCAGGCAACCACAACTTTGATCTATTGAAGAAGCTGGTCCTCCCTGATGGATCTGTCCTTCGTGCTCAACTTCCTGGCAGGCCAACGCGTGACAGCCTCTTTGTTGATCCAGCAAGAGATGGAATGAGGTGGGTTGCTTTTTTCCTCCTTGCATGCCAGTCATCTTTGTTTTAAGCATGCTCCTTCATTTAAAATTCTCATTCTGAATATCATGTTTTGCAGCTTACTCAAGGTCTGGAATGTGAACAAATGCACTGGTGTGGTTGGTGTCTTCAACTGCCAAGGTGCGGGTTGGTGCAAGATTGAGAAGAAGACCCGCATTCATGACACAACTCCGGGTACCCTCACTGCTTCTGTTCGTGCCAGCGATGTTGACTGCATTGCTCAAGTTGCTGGTGCAAATTGGGATGGAGAGACCGTGGTGTATGCCTACAAATCAGGTAATTAACTTTCCACTCCTTCCTGTAAAATATGAACACTAAATTTGCTCTTGGAAAAAAGAAAAAGAAAAACACAGGACGAGAAGGGAAGATAGTCTAAATGTCAGTCGTGCATTAATATACTAGCCCTGGCCCTCTCTATATAGCAGGAAATTGAGCCTTAATGTGAACTTCTCAAGTCGTGCGTTAAATAACTTGAATTTCCGGTAGATTAAAGCAAAGTTTCCTTCAAGAGTTGGTAAATAATGCGTTTTGAGCTTTTGTATTTATATAATGTTAACGTGATCCTATCTTTGTTGGATTACAGGGGAGTTGGTTCGGTTGCCTAAAAGTGCTTCATTGCCAGTGACATTGAAAGTTCTTGAATACGAACTCTTCCATTTCTGTCCTATCTATGTGAGTCTTTCTGAAGCTGGTTTCTTTCTTTGTTGCTGCTTTGTTTAATGAGACATCTGTGATTCACTGAATGATTAAACTATTCATGTGCAGGAGATCACTTCCACCATTTCATTTGCACCAATAGGCTTGCTTGACATGTTCAACACAGGAGGTGCTGTGGAGCAGGTTGAAATCCAAATGGCTTCTGACAAGTCATCGGAGCACTTTGATGGTGAAATCTCCTCGGAGCTTAGCACTTCTCTTAGTGAGAGCCGGTCTCCAACTGCAACCATTGTGCTGAAAGTCAGGGGATGTGGAAAGTTTGGTGCTTACTCTTCCCAAAGAGCTCTGAAATGCACTGTGGGCAATGTTGTTACCGACTTCAACTATGACCTTGCCACTGGGCTAGTTACCCTGACTATGCCTGTACCGGAAGAGGAAATGTACAGATGGCCTGTGGAGATACAGGTTTAAGCAGATTTAAGTAATGACATGTTACTAATATCAAGTGGAATGTCACCATTGTTAGGAGGGTTTCCTGCTAGTAGGTAGGCATGGTGGTGCATGACTTGCAAAAGTGATGGATTTGTATTGCATAACATGGAGTGAGAGAGACCCCTCACATCGTCGAATAACCAATGGCTAGCGATGCTGTTGTATTTTATTTATCAGCAATAAAAGTTCCTTTCTTTTTATAACTATAACGTTCTTCCTCTTTGTTATATCAGTTGCCAGATTAAATTGCTGCTAGGCCCATTAGTTGCTCAAAAAATGTGATAGAACGGGGGCCACGTGAATGTGCATTAAGAAAATTAACAATCCAATGCTAAAAAATATAGACCTGGCAGGACTCTGAAACAGCAGAACTTTGACATCCATACAATGGAGTTTTTGCGTCTCGCTGTTTTAGGTAGCTTTTCTTATAGCAGAAAGGAAAGATAGGCTACTGGTGTTATTTGATCTCACCTTCTGAGGATCTCAAATTCGAGCAGACAGATTCATTGCTTGGACTGATTTCCCTGTATGCTATTTTCAGCCTGCGCATACGAATCAGTTATGAATAGCGAGGTTTCAGAGAACACCAGTCAAGTAGTCACTATATATCCCTTGACTCACACATCCATAGACTTGCTTGCCTGAAACACCAAAGATCCGAAGCCCAGGACATCATATGCTTCATAGAGGAGATAAAGGCCGATTGGCAGCGAAAGATAACTCCAAGCTCGAACAGATTCATGTTTACAGATTTGCAATGTGCTGAATATAATTAAAAATGAACTAACAAAAATGATAAAGAACACATAATTATAACAGTGCTTGTTTTCTGGGCCATACTTGGATCCTTTAGAGCTGAAATATGTGGACAAGGTAATTGATGTGGTTCACACCCTGAATAGACAGCGGTTGCTTGATTTTCCATATACCAAAGGAATTTCAAAGATCAGGAGTTCCAAACAAAAAATAGTAAAAAGAATTGTTGGATAAAAAAGCTCTGGTTTCTTCGATTGTATATATCTCTGTTCTTGTCCTTCCAGAGTTTCTATGATACATGTCAAAGCTTCAGACTTGCATGGTCACCAAATGCAGAGGATGCAGCAAGAATTTTAAGATTTGACGTTCACCTGTTTAACTTCTTCAAATTCCATTAAAATGGAACACGCTTTAAGTGCAAAAGCTACGAATTAGCACTTGGATACCCTCTTTTGACCATCTTCTTGAACTAATTAAAGGGTTCCTTTGACGGTTTTTAACTCAACAAACAGCCCCTTATAATTAAATTATAAGAAAATACATTTGGGTTTGGGATTTGAGCGAAAACTTAGCGCACATAATCGATGCTTCCAATAGGAGAAAGAGCTGAAAAGGAAAGGATTTTGGAAAGCAAGAGGAGATGCTGGGGATGGGGATGGGGATGGGGAGGAACAGCGTGAGAACTGCGGAATGGATTTGCTGGAGAATACGCATGTTGGGACATTTTTGGACCATTTGAAACGAATCGTTTTGTTTCCTTCTTCTTCAAGCTCTACTTCTTGTTAGAGCTTCAGACAGGGTTTTTCGGTTGGTGTTTTTTTGTGCCGTTGAGCTTGAACCCGGGAAATGTAACTGATTTTTGAAAATTAGTCTGTTTTAACTGACAAGGACAGGTAAAAGATCAGGCCTTTTCCACTTTAGTCGCCATGGGCCGAAAAGGCCTCTGAAGATTTTCGTGAATCTAGCTTTATTTTATGAGGCCTGGGCCTATCGCATATGATGATAAAATTTTGAGTAAATTATTCTTTAGTGCCCCAGTTTTGAACATGGTTATAACTTAATCCTTCAACTTTGAACTATACACTTTAGTCCCTAACTCTTGTTGATTTTGACTTTTAAGAGGTCCATTAGTTTTTCTGACGTGGAACATCTAGCAACATTTATGGACTCGATCGGCAGGGAAGTCCAAACGAGTTTATTAACATAAACAAACACAATTTTAATTGATTTTTGCATCAACCAAAAGTTTTGTGAACCTGTTCTATAAGCATGTCATTTATAGAATTTTTAAAAAATTATTTTCTTTGTTATTTTTGGGTTTCTTTCTACTCAGGTCTGGTATAATTATTTAATTTGGATTTTACTAGTTATGTTAATTTAACTCCGACATTCAGAGTTTATTAAATCAAATTTCTCTTCACAGTTTAGTTCTAATTTTAGGGTTCATGAAACCCTAGCTTTATTATATTATATTGAAAATGACTTTGGGATAAAAAGAAGAATTAACCCAATCTATTCTTACATTTCAGGTTCGGTGTTTATTCTATCCTTAAAAGTTTAACTGCTCTTAATTTGTAATTATCTTTTATGTATTTCTCAAATCTACCCTTCTGTTATATATTTCTATACAAATTAACAAAATGAGAAAATTACAATTTGAGTGTCCAATCTTCGATTTTTATCTTGCTCGAGTGTCCAATCTTTAATTTATGCACTTTTTTTTTATAGTTCTGTTGACAATTGATTTTGAAAATGATAATGGTATTGGGATCAATTGAAATGTGAAATTAAGACATGGAAAAAAAAAAGAGGTCCCGTACTATTCCCAAAAAATTAAAAAATATTGTTTTTATTATTTATGAGCGAAGGGCATATATATAACACTCATTGGCTCATCTTATGCTGCAAACCTACTTATTTTTTTATGATAAAAAAATTATTAAAACAATGTAAATGTTTTTCAAAGAAAAATCTAATATTTGAGTTATTGAGTGGGATGAGATTAATAAATTCAGTTAATTCAATAGCATGGTTATAAAATAAGTTATCTAAAACAAATAAGGGGAAAAAACAATAAGGATTCAATGTAAAAGATGAAAATTTTCTAATATTATAAAAATATATTTGTATAATATCCCAATGATCTTATTTGTATATTATTCATAAAGCATCTGAGCTCTAATTTTTTTAATATAAAAATTCATGAGACAATTATATTTTTAAAGAAATAAGAAAAATTTTGATAACTGAGTTCAATCTTATTTAATTTAATAATATTATTAAAATATTAGGGAAACAAAAAAAAACTAAAAAAAATGTGGAACAAAACTAGAAAAAAATTCAATCCCTTTCAACTTTTCAAATTGCATGAATAAAATAATAATAAAATATTATGCGAACATATTAAAACTATTATACAAAAATCAACTTAAAAAAATTCAATCTATATAATTAAAAAAATCACAAATAAATCATATCAATCTCTTTAAAAATTAAACACACTCATCATCATAAAAAAATATCACAATCTAAAAATAATTAAATAAAAAAATTAATCATAAAAAATAGATATTAATTAAATAATATATATAAAAATATTTTATAAATTTATATAAAATAAAATATTAACTAAAAAAATAATTTAAAAAATAAATAAATTAGACTATATGTTGTTAGGCTTGGTAGACAAAGCCCAACAACTAGTCTATAAAACTACTACCCATGCTCATGCCTTTTCAATTTTAGAATTTATGTGGAAAGGACAATGTAATGTTGGCCCCAGTAGTTTTTAAAAAACATAGTGCCTTATCTACTAAATTTAAAATTTGATTATTAAAAATAATTAAAAATACAAATCTTTTTACCTAAAAATCAAATTTTAACCTAAAATAGTTAGGAAATACTTTAGAAATTTTGCTAAACTAATTTATGACTTCTAAAAACATAAAAAACCAATCCAAAATCTAAAAATATTCAACCTGAAACCTAAAAATTTGTGCAAGTTCATACTTGTTTTTTTATATATTTTCAACGTAAAAATAAAACATATGATCATAAACTTTTCTTATCATATGGAATCATTTAATACAAATAACTGCTATTTTAGTGGTCGCAATCATCACCAGCAATAATTTTCTTTATTTACAGGAATTTGAGGACTCCCTCCCTCCCTCTCTTCTAACAAAAACATAAATTGACAAGTTATAAAAATAAAATTAAGTGTTAAAATTGATTTTTTAAAAATTACAAGGACCAATATCCTAATATCTCAAAAAAATTAGAGATGAAAATGAACTCTCACAACAAACTTCTGACACACCTTTTATTTTATCCTTTTTTTTCATTTTAATCTCTTGTATTTTAATACAATAATATTCCAATCTATAATGTACTGTGACATAATAAACAAATTTTTTTTATAAAAAAAAGTTAATTCGTGTTAGTGCATTTTACAAGAATAATAAATATGCCTTTCCTTGTTCATCAAGCACCCAAGTACCTGTTAAGAATATCTAAATCAATCTCTGCTCCATACCGTCCCAAATCTCTCAGCATGTAACCTCTTGTTTTCGAATTGAATTCCTCACACGAAAGGGCTCGGGAGCCAACCGATCAATACAGATGACAATCGTAGATTGGATGCTAAGTTTTGTTAACCCAACAAACTCTTTATTAGGGAAATCATCCCCTTAAGTTGATCATTCTTGGTAATGGGAAAGATGGCTGCTCGAGCACAGAATTCATCATGGGCGCGAGGTCTTGCACTACATCAGGCCACAGTGACTAAACCCCAGAAAGTTCACCAAATCCATTCCCCATTCCCACTTCTACTCCAGACAAGTATATTACGGAAAAACTTTGTGATGGCAGCGTCAAGTTAGCCAAATTTACACACTTTTGAAGGTCTGATGGTGAGCATATCAAGATTCGACAGATATTCATCCCATAAAAACACAAAAACCTATTATCTACGCCCAATCCAAACCCTAGCTAGAGCCCCATATGGGGATATATTGTGACGAAAGATATAAACATGTACGATTGCTCAAAATCCTCAATCTCCCCAGCTCTTTAGAATAACCCTATTCTCGTAAACTCACCACACATGCAATGAACCACGTGATGTCATAATTCATCTCATAATACATTAACACAAGAGTAATTTGAGAAACACTAGTGTATGGCACATCGATAAAATAATGAATAATATTTACGTGCCTCCAATGTTTCGTGACCTCGTCAGCAGCCGCAATATCTACAATGATCGCGTTGAAAAGTGAGAATTCTATATTTAAGCTTTTTTACTCTTGCAAACCCTCGTTTAGAATGCTGAGTACGCAAGGCGGGATCATGCATGTAATTAACCATGCACATATATGCAAGACACTAAATTTATCGTTTTTAATTTTCAAGTTTTAATTCTTCTAAAAAAGGGCAAAGGGGAGAAGATTCTTGGACGTTGTTCTTGTTCAATATAGATGAAAAAGACAAATTAGAAAATATATAAATCAGAGACTATCTAAGATAATATATATATATATATATATAGAGAGAGAGAGAGAGATCACTTATGAGTATTTTATTTGCTTAATTTTTCTAGAAAACCATCAAGAAATCCGTTGCTGCCGCAATCTGAGCCACTTGTTTTAGACCTCCATGATGGGAATATTGTTTTTCATGATTACCAGCCTTGATTAATTTTCTTTTGCAAATGAAAAGCTCGTATTAGATGACATTAAAGAAAATGATGGCTATATAATTAGTAAAGTTGTGCATTAAAGTCAACAAATATTGATTTAATTTGTGATTAATAAGTGTAGCATTAAAAAGAATACTTTGATTTAATCAGGAAATAATTTGCTATTAATTCTGAGGTATGGATCAGGCATACGTACACAAATCATGAATGCATGGAGATTATGCTAGGAGATCCTTTCGTCTCAGTCTCTCGTATCTCAAGCCATACCTCAAAAGCAATATTGAACAAGAACACCTACGCATCGTTTCTGTCTCTTTTCTTTTCTCTATAAATTCAGGAGAAACATCATTACCTTCCATATCTGTAATCATCCATATCAATATTCTTTCGTACCTTTCAGATTATCAATCCTCTTTCTTTAAAAAAGAAGAAATATACATATAATTATGGCCTTACGAGGAGCACTAATTGTGTACTCATTCTTCACGATCTTCCTCTCCATTAGTCCTTCCTATAATTGTTTGCAAGAGGACCCTCTTCATAAGTATGTTGAATTAGAAGAAGCATCAGGCTATGATTCTCCAGTTTACCCTTCGCACTATAGCTCGATTAGTCGGGATGGCGAATTTAAGAACTTGGTCAAGCTGAGAAGTGATTTTTTAATTAGTTCGCAAGCGTTTAGCAAAGTGGGTGGCAAATCAACTTCAGTTAGAACTGTTAATGTAAAGGATTTTGGAGCTAAAGCTGATGGAGGAGATGACACGGAGGTACATATTTTCTTTCTGACAGGCAGTATCATCGAACCTTTCATGTCCACAAAACACGATTAATAATAATGCATTAACATTAGTATAGCATGCTTTTATATATTCATATTCTATATTCTATAAGAAGCATATAATACAATTTTACATGGACATAAACAGTACAAAAAATAAAATGCTAACGAGTAACACAGAATTACGTGGAATAGAATTAATACATAAAAATATTAATTTAAAATTCTATTACCGAATATATTTTTTTTTCCTCAATTCGTTTGTCTCTCTAAGAAATTTACAATCCCTTAAATCAATTTTAAAAACTACATAATAAGATAGGAAACTATTTTAATATAGAAAAAAAACCCTAAACAAACTAGAAAATTCAAAAATAAAGATGAAAAATAACAAAATTGACCTAACAACACTTTCTAAATCTAATTTGTAAACCTTCCAAATTTTGACTTGTTATAATTAGCTGACTTGTATAGAATAGAATTAGCATGTAGAATCTTAGGATTAAATCTAAGCATGATCTAAATTTCTGATAAAAAAAATAATTTTTTTTATCAATTTAATCATTTTGCCAAAGCTTGATGTCTTTTTAGGCTTAGCTCTATCTTATCTATTCATAAATATCCTATCTACATAATTATGACAGGTGAATAATCAAAACAGCCTGCATCATATATTGTACATGTGTTCGATATATCCGACCATCTATTCTTAATTACATTAATTAAGATATGAACTGATTATGCCTTCAGTGTGTAGAAACTTGGGGAATTCCATGTATTCTAATCCAATGATCAACACCTTAATTAGTATGTAAATATTTTTAGCAGACATCAACTATTTGATTTTTAAATCTTTAATTTAGTGACAAGAACAGGACACGTACTCACGTGAAACATACTTCATTTCGTAGCAATCCCAGTCTCCTGCCATTTCTTTTTCAAGGCCCTTGATTGATTTCTTTTCTTTTCTTTTTTGAGAATGCTTAATTCCTCTCTTGCTTTGTAGAAATATTGCATACCTTCCACTATATTTCTTGCAAGTAATAGCTAATAACTTAATTCTCTCAGACAATTGAAAAGGCTTGGAAGGAAGCTTGTTCTTCCTCTGAAGGAGCTGTTGTTGTTGTGCCCCACTATACATATCGTCTTAAGCCGATTACATTCCAGGGTCCTTGCAAATCTAACATCACATTACAGGTGAGTTTCAATACGTACATATATGGATTTAAACGCATAAATATTTTTGGAGAGATAGATCATGCTATTTGCACGAGATAAATATTTGGCCATTTTTTGAGAAAAATAATCTCAGGTAAACGGAGTCATTGAAGCATCTGATGATCTATCGGACTACAAAGAAGATGGTAGACATTGGCTTGTCTTTGATAGTGTTCAGAATCTGCAAGTCGAAGGTGGTGGAACTATTGATGGAAATGGGAAGATATGGTGGCAAAACTCATGCAAAGTCGATAAAACTCTTGTAAGTCATATATATAAACTCTGTATTTCTTGCTGTTAATCCTAGAAGTAATATAGACTTTCATCTTCTCATTTTTCGGCTGAACAATAGAAGCTGATCATTTTGCTTTCTTTCATGATTTTTGCAGCCTTGCAAAGATGCGCCTACGGTATTTATGTTCTAAGTCTGAAAAGTTTTGCAATTTTTTCTCTGGTTCTCATCTTGCGAAGCTACAAAATCATCATTTTGGGAAACCATGTATGCTTTGCAGGCAATAACCTTCTATGAATGCCAGAATTTGGTTGTGAAGAACCTCAAAATCCAAAATGCACAACAAATGCATGTTTCTTTCGAGAAAAGCAATGGTGTTCAAGTCTCCAACCTCACAGTAACCTCACCGGAGGGAAGCCCTAACACTGATGGAATCCATGTCACAGGCACCCAAAACATCCAGATTACTGATTCAGTTATAGGAACAGGTATATATATATCCACGTATTTATTGCCCACCTCTTCAGATTCATACAATTTTTATTATGACTGTCTTGTGCAATTAATCACTTATGGTTGATGAAGGTGATGATTGTATCTCCATTGTAAGTGGATCCCAAAATGTTCAAGCCTCGGACATAACTTGTGGACCAGGTCATGGAATCAGGTCTGAAATAGCAAACATCAAACTCTAACCTTCTTTGAACTGACACTTCTTCTCTCATATGAATTGCTTGTTTCCTCAGCTACTATGAGTTTCTGTAAGCATTAACAAATATTGCTCTTTCAATTTCCTTTCTGTGCACAGTATTGGAAGCTTGGGAGTTCATAATTCAGAAGACTACGTTTCAGGAGTTACTGTCAATGGTGCCAAGTTTTCTGGTACCACAAATGGTGTTAGGATCAAAACATGGCAGGTAATGTTTACTATCCTTCATTTCATCAACAATATTGATGTGCATTATATATCATTTAATCAAGATTTAAGCTCAATTATGATCTTAATTAATATGCAGGGAGGGTCTGGAAGTGCACGCAACATCAAGTTTCTGAATATTGAAATGAACAATGTCACCAACCCCATTATAATAGATCAAAACTACTGTGACCAAGATGAAGCATGCGAACAACAGGTGAAGAACTTTATCCCAGAGGACCTTAACAACAATTAGCATTTAAAAGCAGTGCCCATCCCCCTTAATCTAGTTGTTAAAACTTTTTCTTGATTATGGCATGCAGAGGTCAGCAGTCCAAGTGAAAAATGTGGTGTATGAGAACATAAAGGGGACTAGTGCTTCTGAGGTGGCTATCAAATTTGATTGCAGCAAGACTTATCCATGCGGAGGGATTCTGATGCACGATGTTAATCTTGAAAGAGAAGGAGCGATAAAAGCCATAGCTTCGTGCAACAATGTCAAATTAGCTGAATTGGGTGTTGTTTCTCCCAAATGTCCATGATGGGCCAAATAAAACTTAGAACAAGGTAAGCCGAAGTTTCCCAGAGAATCATCTTTGTTCTGTGATTAGAGAACTGAGTTTTTCAATTGGTTACCTGACATTAACATTTTGTTTTGGTTTAATTTTCTCAGGTTTCAATTGGACCGCATGGATTATTTATTAATTATACATAGTCAATCATTAATCAATGGTTGTATACATTATTACCAATAAAAGTTCAATGTCATTGTATATTGATTTATGACATGATTCGTATAGCTAAAAGAGAAAATTCAAGGTTTTATAAAGCCTAAAATTACAAATGAATTGAAAAGAGCATTCTGATTTAATAAATTTTGAATGTCAATAATTCTTCTGCCATTAGCATACAAAAATGTTTAAATGGTATGTTAAAATGATCTAACTAATAAAACCTAAATTAAATAAAATTAATCTAATCGAAAAAAAAATCCTAAAACAACTAGTAAAATAAAAAACAATTTAATTGTTTACAGCAAATTGATCTTCTATAAAATTAAGCTAAACATACTCGTAAAATTCCAACTCGATTAAAAAAATAAATTAAAAAATCATCCATATTTCTTATATTGTTTTTAAATCTATAGGTAAAGGTCTATTGTTCACATGTTTTTCATAGTATTTTTTTATATTCCATTTGATATGATTTTTGAATTATATTTTTGTACTTTAACTCATAATTCAAATTTTCTTTTTCATAAATAAGTTGTGATAAAAATAAGTTAAAATAACTTTAACTTATAAACATGTTTGGTAAAAATAACTTAAAACAACTTTTTTGAAGAAAAAAAGGTGTATAAGTTATGATCCACAAACAAAAATTAAAAAAAAAATTATTTTTGATTAAATCAAAATTTTGACTTAATTTTATAATAACAAACTTTTAATTTAAACAAAAAAAATTTCTAACCAAATATACTTATAAATTTTATTTAAGTTAAAAAAAATTTACAAAAATCATCCCAAAGGTATATATCTAAAGCAATTTATGTAACTAAAATCTATGCATATTTCTCTTGCTATAAAAAAAAAAGTTATATATATGCTACCCAAACACAAAAATTCCTTTCCTATCTCATTTATTTAATGAATAGGTCTCATTAAAAAAATTAAAATTAAAAATTAAAAAATTATGTTTTATCCAAAATAAAAATATCGTTATCATTTCTAATGAATCCCAGAGAGTTTTTTTTTTATTATTATGTATTTATCTCTCTTTCAAGTAAATTAAAAAAAAAAACTAATAGCTTAATTAGAAAAGTGATCAGTGAAATATATGGGCGAGACTAACTTTACTTATTGGATCATCTCATATCAATTATTGGACCCAATCCATTATCATTATTATTATTTTCGAACAGCGAGGGGAAAAAAAGGTTTAAAAAAGGCCAATCTCAATAAAGAAAAATAAATTGAGGGCCATTAAATTGACCATTTAATCCCTTAGTAAACGTCACTACTTCGGTCAAGTCCTCGCAGTAAAAAAATCCTATGATGTAACAGTTACTGCCAGCTCATCATTCTCATGTCAAACCCCGCCATTCTTACACACACCAAGCGCTTATGTACAGCTAGTACTCTCCATATCTCATTCCAAAACTCGTGGCATATGAGTAAATTCACACAACCAGCATGTCCTAAACACGAGTATATTAATTATCCTACTCTCGAGCGTAGTACTTACATTGGTTTGGATCTTGTCTCACTGCACAGAAGAGAAAAGGACCCGCTCGCAGGAGGCGGATGATTAAAAACATCCAATCATGTTTTGCCACGTCAAAACTATCAACACGCTTAAGTGGCAAGATCTGATCGAAGAAAAGAACTGTAACATAAGCATCTCCAAACTTGCACTTCAAGTTCCACTTATACCTTGACATAAATTCAGATACACATTTTCCTTTTTTTGGCAGCCTTTTTTTTGTTTAATCATCTCTGAATACTTTATAAAATGAAAATAAAATAAAAGGGAATGGGAATGGAGTGAAATAATAGAAACAGATACTGTGGATCTGTCGGTCAGTGTCGGTGTGGGACTTAAAAGCTTTTATAGTCTAGTAGGCTTCATTTTTGTGTGGCATCATCGGAACTCCATTAGTTCATCAATGGAGGGTTGCCTTTAAAAATTGCTGCTTTAAAGATTTTGTGAACTGGGGATTGAGCATTTTGCTTGATTGCTTGAAGGGGCAGTAATGGATTTAGAAGGAGATGCTACTGGGGTTAGTCGCATTTTGATAACTTTGCTTGTTTTTATTGGGACCGATAGATAGAGAGTAGACACTCAATTGATTGGATTGTGATATGAAGGGTGTTGAGTTTGTACAAATGCATTGCTGCATGCTTTCTGGTGAATTTTTTTATGTTTTTTTTTGGGGTTGGAAGCTTTGTTCTCTATTCCATCATGTATGGATCCTTGAAAGAAAATGACAGGAAAAGTGGAAATGGGATTTTGTTCCCGTTCCTGTTTAATTTAATATATGATTGCAGATGAAACCATTTTATTGCATTTTATATTCCTTCTGCTTAGCGTTTTCAGATCCGAAGGGGATTTAATGTCTGACTTGTTTATGAGATAGTTTTGGTTAAGTGTAGATCATGATTCTATATTCTAGATGCCAACAGCTGAACTTTCGCAGGTGTGATGATCGAAATCTGTATGCTTGATTGTCAGAAGTTCTTTGTTTCTCTCTTTTGTTCGTTGGAGAATCTGTTTGTTTGCTGCGTTTAGAATCAAGGAAGATAATCTCTCTCCTTTGAATCTAATACATTTGTACTGCTCGAAAATTGCGCTATCTTAGAGATTTGCGATAGTAATTATGAAATCTGTTCCTGGGTCTTCTTATCTATGAATTTACTTTGGCTTTGGTTGTTTTGATGGTTGTTCAGCCAAAAAAAATCCAGGTGTGCCAGATCTGCAGTGATGATATTGGCAAGACTGTAGATGGAGAGCCCTTTGTTGCTTGCCATGTATGTTCATTTCCAGTTTGCCGTCCATGTTATGAGTATGAGAGGAAGGATGGTAGCCAGTCTTGTCCTCAATGCAAGACCAAATACAAGAGGCATAAAGGTTAATCCAACACCATTTGTTTCTGCGTTTACAATTTATGCATGCGTAGATAATGTGTCAGTGACACATTTTGGTTTCTCATCAGGTAGCCCTCCAATTCAAGGTGAAGAAGTGGATGATGCTAATTCTGATGATGTAGAAAACAAGTCAAATCATCATACATCAGGTGTTCAAGATGAGAAACAAAAGATAGAGCGTATGATGGCTTGGGATTCGGGTTCTGGTCGAAAAGAGCATCTTGCAACTACAAACTACGATAGAGATGTTTCTCTTAACCATATTCCTTATCTAGCTGGTAGACGCTCGGTAGGTGATGGAGCAATTCGTTGCTTCTAGTTTCTCTTCTCTCTTTAATATCGACAATGGTTGCTGATAATATTTACATTTCAGGTTTCTGGGGATCTTTCAGCTGCATCTCCTGAACGTTACTCATTGGCTTCTCCTGAAAGTGGCATCAGAGGTATGGATGTATATCTGCTAAAATAAATATAGTTGAGTTCAGATTTTAGTGTCAGTATTGGACTTTCTGCAGCTACCATGAGGGATCCAACAAGGGATTCTGGATCACTGGGGTTTGGCAATGTAGCCTGGAGAGAGAGGATTGATGGTTGGAAGATGAAGCCTGAGAAGAATACTGCTCCAATGAGTGTTAGTAATGCACCATCTGAAGGCAGGGGTGGCGGAGATTTTGATGCCAGCACTGATGTGCTCATGGATGATTCTTTACTGTAAGTGCCTGAAGCAGAGTGTGAAACTGGTTGTTTTAAGCAGATTGTCCGTTTATCATCTGCCTAACAGCACTCACATATTACCTATATGAAACTGTGGCTTTTCCTCCCTCTCCTCCTCTGGTTTTTCCTCTATGGCTTTCTCCCTTTTAGCTTTGCAAATCCATGATTTTAATTCAGTTGATATTTGTATTTTATTTTTTTCGTCAATGTTTTCTTGTATTTATCCCATGGTTGTAATGCAGAAATGATGAAGCCCGCCAGCCCCTCTCAAGGAAGGTTTCAATTCCTTCCTCTAGGATTAATCCTTACAGGATGGTCATAGTTTTGCGGCTTGCTGTCCTTTCCATTTTCTTACACTACCGTCTAACAAATCCAGTGAGGGATGCTTATGCTTTGTGGTTAATATCTGTTATCTGTGAGATATGGTTTGCAATATCATGGATATTGGATCAGTTCCCTAAATGGCTTCCAGTGAATCGTGAGACATATCTTGACAGGCTATCTCTCAGGTAGTTTTTCTTTTTTCCTACAATCTACATTAACCATCGTCAGCCAAATGTCCTTAAGAAGATGTAACTTCTAAAGTTTTCAATACCTCCAGATATGAGAAAGAAGGAGAGCCGTCTCAATTGGCTGCTGTTGACATTTTTGTCAGTACAGTCGACCCTTTAAAGGAACCTCCACTGGTCACAGCCAATACTGTACTGTCTATTCTTGCAGTAGATTACCCAGTCGACAAAGTCTCTTGCTATGTTTCAGATGATGGAGCTGCTATGTTGACATTTGAAGCCATATCTGAAACGTCTGAATTTGCTAGAAAATGGGTTCCTTTCTGCAAGAAGTATGATATTGAGCCGCGAGCTCCAGAATGGTACTTCGCTCAAAAGATTGACTACTTAAAAGACAAGGTTCATCCGGCATTTGTTAAAGAACGCAGAGCTATGAAGGTAGGAAATTGAGGTTCTATTGAATGATTTTGTTACTCATAAACTTAGCATGTATATTACTTGTCTTACTCCTAATGACTTTCTTGCAGAGAGAATATGAAGAGTTTAAAGTTCGTGTCAATGGGCTTGTTGCAAAGGCACAAAAGGTTCCTGATGAAGGATGGGTCATGCAAGATGGTACGCCTTGGCCTGGAAATAATACCAGAGATCATCCAGGAATGATCCAGGTTTGTCCATTTTCAAACTAAACTAGGATATTCCTCAGTAGGAAATGCCCTCTTATGGGATAACTACTAACCGCACAAAATCCACAATGTCGGGATGTTCTCGTGTACTGTACTCCTGTAAATGGCTTTATCTCAAGTTTAGCTTTTTCTTTCCTTATGCGATCTATATATTTCTGCTTTGCAATTGGATAGTTCTGTTTATACTTCTGCATATAACCTTTCTATTCCACTTGCTGATTGTGAATCGGGCGTCACAACACTGGAGTGACTGTTTTAAGCAGCCTTTGTTTTTTATAGATAGTTCTCTTGGATCATACTTTCTTGTTGGCATCAACACATGTTATGGTGTCTAATACTATTTACATTATAATTTGCAGGTTTTCTTGGGCCATAGTGGAGGTCTTGACACTGAGGGTAATGAACTTCCAAGACTGGTGTATGTGTCTCGTGAGAAGCGTCCTGGTTTTCAGCATCATAAGAAAGCTGGTGCTATGAATGCACTTGTAAGTTCTCAGTATTATCAATATCGGAATCTACTAAGGTTTCACTACTAACTAACTTGTATCTCATACAGGTTCGTGTTTCAGCAGTTCTCACCAATGGGCCCTTCTTGTTAAATCTTGATTGTGATCATTACATAAACAACAGTAGGGCATTGAGAGAAGCTATGTGTTTTCTAATGGATCCTAATCTTGGAAGAACAGTGTGTTATGTCCAGTTTCCCCAGAGATTTGATGGGATTGATAGAAATGATCGATATGCCAACCGTAACACTGTTTTCTTTGATGTAAGTACTTACTGCAACCTTTGGCACAAATTTGTCCTCATTTATTGTTTCATGATGTATGTGGCATGCAGAACTATTCATTTTACATGTTACAGAAAATGAAATTCATATATGTTTTGTCTTCTTGATATTGTGTCGATGCTTATGCGATGGTAGATAAATTTAAGAGGATTGGATGGAATCCAAGGCCCTGTATACGTGGGTACAGGGTGTGTTTTCAATAGAACAGCCTTGTATGGCTATGAGCCTCCTCTCAAGCCTAAGCATAAGAAACCAGGATTTCTGTCTTCATGCTTTGGTGGATCCCGGAAGAAGAGTTCAAGATCAAGTAGAAAGGAAAGCAAGAAAAAATCGAGCAAGCATGATGACCCTACTTTGCCCGTATTCAATTTAGAAGATATAGAAGAAGGGGTTGAAGGTAAGCATGGATTTTTCTTTTTCCTTGGATACAACTTGCACCAGATCCGTCACATGTTCATTCTTCAGACATAAATATATACTTACATAAGTTGGTCACATGTCAGGTTCTTCCTTCTATCTTTAATGATTCAAACTTAATATAATTTAGGTTGAAATTATTTTACTTCTTTTCATGTCCTAAATGACTATAATCTTGCTGAAACTTGTCCTCAGGATAGGGTTTAAAGATTTATTGACACGTAAAAGTACTTCCATTAAGTGTTCAGTTGTGCTAAATAGATGGTAGTTTGTTGTCTGATAGTTTTTAGTTACCTCTTCTCTGTGCTTGCAATGCTGATATTCTGTAACTTTCTTCGAAAGGTACTGGATTCGATGACGAAAAGTCATTGCTCTTGTCTCAAATGACACTTGAGAAAAGATTTGGTCAATCATCCGTGTTTGTTGCTTCCACCCTTATGGAGAACGGCGGTGTTCCTGGATCTGCCACCCCAGAGTCTCTTCTAAAAGAAGCTATTCATGTCATCAGCTGTGGATATGAAGACAAGACAGACTGGGGAAGTGAAGTACGTTAACCCTTTTTCATCCCTCGTGCTGATACCAATTTCTTTTTATGCTGTAAAATGGACGAATATACCACAAGCCACAGACTCTCACTTCTTCACCCCAAAAAAAAAAAATGGAAGAGAAGGAGCTTTATATGAATCCCTACCTGTAGCTTATGTCGACATATTAATTTTTTGTTCCTCATAAACATTTTGTTCTTTCTTTTTGCAGGTAGGATGGATTTATGGTTCAGTTACAGAAGATATCCTTACAGGATTCAAGATGCATGCTCGTGGTTGGAGATCAATCTATTGCATGCCAAAGCGTCCTGCCTTTAAAGGATCTGCTCCTATTAATCTTTCTGATCGTCTAAATCAAGTGCTTCGGTGGGCTTTAGGTTCAGTTGAAATTCTTCTCAGTCGTCACTGCCCTATATGGTATGGCTATAGTGGAAGGCTAAAATGGCTCGAGAGATTTGCATATATCAACACCACCATTTATCCAATCACCGCTATTCCTCTTCTTGCCTATTGTACATTGCCAGCCGTGTGCCTTCTTACTGGAAAGTTCATTATTCCACAGGTGAAAATAGTTGCATTCGCCGTCTCTGCTTTTTGTTAAGGATGAAACTATTGACATTATGGAACAACAAGATCCTGGCCTAAGAGTAATATTTTTGTTGCTAACTGCGGAATGATAATGTAGTTTTCTTCTTTTCTAACTCGAATTGAACTGCGAGAACTTGTCTACAGGAGGAAAAAAAAAAAGACGGTTCTTTTGTGTTTTCTCTTGAAAAGTAATATTCCGGGGAGTCCACATGCCTGATTTGTGTTTTGTTGTATTGCAGATTAGTAACATCGCCAGTATCTGGTTCATATCCCTCTTTCTATCAATCTTTGCAACTGGTATTTTGGAAATGAGATGGAGTGGTGTTGGGATTGACGAATGGTGGAGAAATGAGCAGTTCTGGGTTATTGGAGGTGTGTCAGCTCATCTATTTGCCGTCTTCCAAGGCCTGCTGAAAGTCCTTGCTGGAATAGATACCAATTTTACTGTCACTTCAAAAGCATCCGATGAAGATGGTGATTTTACCGAGCTATATATGTTCAAGTGGACAACTTTACTTATCCCACCAACTACTCTCCTCATAATCAATCTAGTTGGAGTGGTTGCTGGAGTCTCCTACGCCATAAACAGTGGTTATCAATCTTGGGGTCCCCTCTTTGGCAAGCTTTTCTTTGCTTTCTGGGTGATCATTCATCTTTACCCTTTCCTCAAGGGTCTGATGGGACGCCAGAACCGAACACCTACTATCATTGTTGTCTGGTCAGTTCTCCTTGCCTCTATTTTCTCCTTGCTATGGGTACGTGTGGATCCTTTTACAACAAGGGTGACTGGGCCGGACGTTGAGCAGTGCGGCATCAACTGCTAGAGGAACATGTAGATTGAATATAGAACAAAATCATAACCAGAGGGGATAAGATTTTTTAAGATTTATCAAGATATCCTCAATCAGAAAATCTTGAAAGGTGTTTGCCTTCTGCTTGGTGTAGTGTTCTGTTCTGGTCTGAATAGTCTCACCAGAAAATAATTATAGGTTCATTTCTATGTTATTCTTTACATTTTTTGACAAGTTTAGTAGTCTTCTGAGTTGATTCACCTCATAAGTTAGTGGCCCTAATCCCAAGAGGTCGGCTGTTGGAGATGACACTATTCATCTCTTCCCTGACGTTTATATGTTGTAAGAAATGAGAAATGTTGTCTGAAATGAGAATATTATTCTTTAGCTGCTACTTCGTGCCCTTTATGGATAGCTTGAACATGGTATTGGATTCCTTGTTTCCTATTTTTCTTAACATCTAACTATTTCAAACTTTTATGTCACAAATACCATTATTTTATCATCCGAGAAGGGCGTTAGATTACCTCCCGAAGTAGCGCGGGGAGGCTATGGAGGGTGTTAATGGTCACGAGCACAGGATTTGTCAATGAAATTGGTTCGTTATATTTGAGGAGTGACTGGGTGATGCAGTAAGCGTAACAAGTTTAGCAGATTGGTCGTGGACTGAATCAACAAATTCAAATCTAATAAGAAGTTTGGATGAGTTAAACGAGATTTCTTAGGAAGATGAGCATAGTTTTGGATCTGATTATTAAATCAAGCTGAAATTTTACAAATATATTCTATATATGTGGTTTTTATCTATGAGTTGATCAATTAGCACTAGTTGGATCCGGGATCATATCCAAATAGACCTGAAAGCTGTTTTTTGGAATTTCTTTATTTTTCCTAGTTATTTTTCCATTACTGATTTAGTTTCAGAATTTTTAATTGATTTGATTTTAATTAGCTAGGTCTATTTAGCTCCTATTAAAAAAAATCATATTAATTTCAGTACGGTGTTAAAATTATAACTGTAATTTTAGGACTAGGAGACTTAATTTCTTTCTTATCACTACACGTAAGGAAGGCCAAAACCACATTACACATATAAATATAAGAATGTAGGATGATATAATTTTTAAATTATATTTTGAAATGGTAATGACTCTTGAAGCAATAGAATAGTGGGTTTGGAACTCCAGCATTGAGTTCCTGACTTTAAGTTCAGTTGGAGAAAGGTCATGTTTTCATTAGAAACTCAAAGTGGCTCATAATTGATGGCTTTACTTTTGTTTATAAATATTTCTTTAGAAAAACTAGCAACGGTCACACGCTAAAAGCTTTATAATGCAAGCATATAATATAGCTTGCAAGAGGTTTAGCTTTTAAATGAGCAACGGTCAGATTGTGAAAAAGTTTCTCTCTGCTTTTACAGTGAAATTGTTTGCATTACTTCTGTTTGTTATGATGTTGCTTCCCTTTATTTATTGCAGAAAGTTAGTGGAAAATCCGGTGCGTGCATTACGCCATGAAGTGCGAATGAATCCCCTTGTTCTGGCATGGATGGCCTAACTTTTAATCGAACTCGAGAGATAGACTTGGTCTAATGGAAAGAGAAAGGGAAACTGAGAAAACTGCAAACTGATCAGTCTAATTGAAGATAGAAAAGCATACACTCTATTAAGTTTCTGCTGAAATCATTACTCAACATCCATTTTAATTGTTCTGTTAAATGATACTTAGCATATGATGATGAATGGCACTCCACTGAAGCAGCAAAAGCGTAATCACTCTCTACTAAGCTAAAACAATGTTAATATGTGATAATATTCCAAGATATCTTCTGCTATGATGCCTTAGTTCTGCACTTCTATGGCCATATTCACTTCTTTGCCTCTTCTGCTGCCGCTGCTGGCTTTGCCTCTGCTGGCGGGGGTGGCGCGGCGGGGATTCCACCATCAATACAACTCCTACATCTGCTCTCTACCCAACCTTCTATGTCATGCTCTCCATTGCCGCCAAAGTGTCGCCCACCGCATAACCGTGCAAGAATCCCTGCAATAACAGCTGCTATAGTGATCACAGCTAAGACAACAACAAGGGTTTCGATCGAATGATTTGTATTGCCGCTTGGTTTCGCCACTGCTGGTGGCGGCTGGACTACTGGTGTCAACTGCTCGTTTAATCTTTCCTCTAAGGTCCCCATGAAAGGAAATATGAATACGAACAGCTGGTGTGATATGAAAGAGAGAGAGGGGGGGGGGGAGTCACAACCAAGATGAGAGCAAGCGGACGGACTAGGTAAAGAATAGATGTGCGTCTAAAGCCAGAGCAAAAAGAAAGGTAGCTGACTGCGGTGAAAAAGAATGGGAACGTTAAAAGGGAGGATAAACAGAATATATATATATATATATATATATATATAGCATAAGAGGGGTAAAGAGACGAGGGTTACAGTGGCATATAGGGAAATGTAGAAGAATATATAGCTGAAGTATCAAGAAAATGGGAAGACGAGGCAATAGACTAGTATCAGTGAGTGAGGTTGTCTAAATGGCAAGGAAAACAAGAAGACGAGAAGCTTGAGAGGCTGTGTGAGGATTAAAACCAACAAAAATGATAATATGATGTAAATAATGCGGCAATGGTGGTAACTGAAATAGTATTCCTGGATTGAAACATTTTGTACTTATACTTTTGGTAGCTTGGTTCATCTTTATGGAGATTGTTTTTCTTTTATATAATGATGATTTCTTTAACTTCTTTGGCTTTACTATTCAAGCTGGTGTGATTTTTGAGGTGTAAAACATGGATGAAAGGCCAAAAGGCCCTGCAGCATTACTTGAATCTTTGAATTGAAAACAAGTTCAAGAAGCACTTCTAGCTCTGTGTCAGATTGTAAATTGAATTTTCTATCCCAAATCTATTGATTTCTCTTCCCAATTTGTCCTTTGTGATATCACATGTTGATGTTGGCCATCAAGACGAACCCCTTTCTTTTTCTTACTTCTTGAAACCTTCCCGGTTTGTCCTTAGTTACTTGCTATTATCATGTCATGGAAGTGTGAGAAGTTTAGGTCAAATTCACTCCGTGCCCAGTTGGCTAATTTGTCAACTAGTAAAGTAGATGTTGATGGGTAGAATCCGTTCACCTGAGATGGTCAAGTCCTTGTATGGTGACCCTTCAGGCTCAGGGACCCAGCCCTGACTTGCCTTCATACCCACCATGTGTAACATGCAGAGAGTGACAGGAACAGAAATAGAGCTGATAGCATGCTCATAATTCATTTTCCCCAGAACCATTTATAGATCTGTCTTAAAAGGAAGTTTGAAAACTCGCTTGCATGTTCAATGATGCCCCCAGGCTCGCCGTATTCAATAATTTCTGTCGTTTTTAAGGTGAGATGCAGTTCTCCTGTAAACAGGTCGAAGGACAGCCTGCAATTTCAATGCTTAACAAGTGTCCTCTCCGTGTTGTTCACAGAGGATCCTAGGCTGTTAGTACAATAGGGGACTCCTTAAGTGCTCTGAATCCTTAAAATTCTGTCATTCATGGTGTAGACTTTTTCTTGCCATTTGATTTACGGTTGGACTCAAAACCTAGTTTTATACTATTATTATGGAAGAAATTCACTTGGTGAAATCCAGTGATAAAAATTTTAATAATTTTATTTTCATATTAAAGAATTTTTTTAAAAAAATAATGTTATTTAAAAAAAAATAAACCAGATGGAGACTTGATGACATGTCTTCTCTGGAAGGTTCTCCAACAAGTATATACTTCCAGATAAATGGTATCCCAGCAAACGGGACAGGTGAAATATAGGGGTGGGAGGTGGGGCTCATGCCCAGTCTAGAAAGAGAGGGATGTTAGAGGTCAAAGATATGACTTTTAGTGTGCTTGTTACCGTATTAAAAAAAAATATTTATATATATATATATAAAAGAATTAATTTAAAAAATATATATCTTGTTAAAATTATTGTGAAATAGAATTTTGCATGCAGAATAAATAATAAATAAATCTTAATAAATAAAAATAAGTTATTTTAAATTATACAAAATCAAGATTTAATATGCAACTATCCGTGTAATTCAATATAAAAATAGAATTATTTGACTAATTGAATAGTTTTTTCCTATGATATTACAAAAAAAAAAAAAGGATTCGNTATTATGCGTATTGTGTTTTTTATTTAAAAATATATTAAAATATTTTTTTAATTTTTTAATTTTTACATTAGCCTAATTTTTAAAAAATAAAACATATTTTTAAAATATGTTCTAGAACAAAAATTACAATACTCTCAAGTACTAACAATACTAAACAACCTAAAAGTTATTATTATTATTTTAGATCAACCCATCATCTTAAAAAGTCCCGTGTTCCAGACTCTTTTTTTATCAGAGAAAAAAAAACTAAAAATCCATAATAATCATTTGAAGGATTTTGACTTGTATTAGCTAATTACAATGGAGCAAAGTAATTATTTCCTTGATAACGTTGGAAAGCCTATCATTTAACCCATTTCCCCTGCTTGGCTTATATGTTTACATTACTAAATGAATTTTAATTCCACGTTTAATACTTTAGGAAAACAAAAGTCATTGTAAATAAAACAAAAAAAATATAAAAGAAAAAGAAAAGGAAAAGAAAAAGGAAAGATAGAAAGGAAAGGAGAGTACTTGGGCTTCCAGCCAGGTCCCGGATCTATTTAGCTTAGATAATATATTGGGCCTTAGTGTACTTACCGGAGGCCCAAACAATCACATCTCGATAGAGAAGCCCAAAAGTAGCTATGAGGAGGGCCATAATCTGATGAATTTTGCCCAAGACCATGTTTGGATCATCGTCAAGCTCACTGGTCTCGAACTATTGATCCATGCCAGCAGCAGCTTGTAGATCGGGGACTTTAAAGGACCCAATTGGTAAGAGAATATTTGTAAACAATTCCATACTATAATTTATCGTAATTAAATTGAATTAAAACTTTATTTTGACTCTACTTCTTCTCTCCAAATCTATTTTTTTATGATTTTTTTAATTAAATTCATGTGAGAAAATTTAAATCTTTATTATATATATAAAGGGAAACAAAGGAAACTATTTTAATAAATCAGCAATAATATAATTATAATCAGGTATTCGAATTTTCCATGGATTTTACTATTTTATTTTTCTTGAATTTAATATAATTAAATGATCGTTATTTTTATCACAAGTAGAAGGGCTCGTTTGAAATGATGATTTTTACTGAAAAATTGATCTTCATGAGGTGGAACGAACAATGGAGGATCCGATTTTGCAAAATGTTTTGAATTTTAAGCAACTCTAGAATACCAAACAAATATCAGTATAAAAATAAAATTTCCAATTCCACATGCAGTGCAAGAACTCAATTAAACAAGATTTAAGTTGAGGTACCAAAATAATTAAAACGGAAAAGTTTAGCAACTACCTCAAACATTAACCTCTCACTCACTAACCCTAGCTCTCCCCTTCTCTTATAAAACCCTTCTTCTCAGCGCTCCTTCCGCATCTGCCTCTCTCTCGAAACCCTAATTTCTATAGTTTAACAGGACCAGCAATCATGGCAGAGCGCCCCCCTGCAGAACGTGGTTCCTTCGGCCGTGGTTTCGGTGGCCGTGGTGGACGTGGAGACCGTGGTGGCCGAGGCCGCCGCCGCGGTGGACGCAAAGAGGAAGAAGAAAAATGGGTTCCCGTCACCAAACTAGGCCGCCTTGTGAAAGACGGAAAAATATCCTCCGTCGAACAAATCTACCTTCACTCTCTGCCCATCAAGGAGTATCAAATCATTGACACCCTCATTGGCCCTGCTTTGAAAGATGAGGTGATGAAAATCACCCCAGTTCAAAAACAAACCAGAGCCGGTCAGCGAACCCGGTTCAAGGCCTTTGTTGTAGTTGGCGATTGTAATGGACATGTTGGTTTGGGTGTGAAGTGTGCTAAAGAGGTGGCTACTGCCATTCGCGGGGCTATTATTTTGGCTAAACTGTCGATTATTCCTGTGAGAAGAGGGTACTGGGGAAACAAGATCGGAAAGCCACATACTGTGCCTTGTAAGGTTACAGGGAAGTGTGGAAGTGTAACTGTGAGAATGGTTCCTGCCCCTCGTGGAGCTGGGATCGTCGCTGCTAGGGTTCCAAAGAAGGTGCTTCAGTTTGCCGGGATTGATGATGTTTTCACCTCATCCAGAGGATCTACCAAGACTCTTGGAAACTTCGTCAAGGTTTGTTTTTTATTTAGAGCTCTGACGTGGGTTTTATTTTGTTGTTTCGAAATAGGGTTGGTCATGTTAGTTTCATTGGGTAAATTTGAAGTGATTTATTGCTGTTATTAAGAGATGTGTATATTGTCAATGTTAATTATGGATGTGTGATTGCTTGTTTTATATTGGTTTGATGTCTTAATCATGGTGGCAGAGAATTATCTTAATGATGATGAAGTTGCTTAATCTACAGGATTTTCAATCATGTCAGTGTGAGTGAGTGGCTGTTAGTTTTTAAATTTAAAAGATTATGTTAATTGTTGCTATGGAAATGTTTTGATCTGAGGAATTCTGCTTACTCTTTCGGTCTTTGTTTTCAAGAATAGAAATGGATTTGTATGTTGAGAAAACTGAGGCATTCTTTTTTACCAAGAAGTTGTCTTCACTGTTGGTCCATTTTTTTCTGTTGTCATGGGCTTGCTTGTGTTAAATTTATTATTGAATGATTTACATTTGTTGGAAGCTAAAGCAAACATAATCTGCACTTTTTATATCTCTTTCCAGCCTGACCTTGTCATCTTGTTTGGGGTTATCATTGTGAAGTGGTTTTTTTTTCTCTCTACTGATATTAAGGTGGTTCATCAAGATTGGGGAGATGGATTGGGTAACTGCATTGAAGGAGAATCCAAACCCGTTTGTTTGTTTTGGGTTTAGCTTCGTTACTTTGAGTGGCTATAATGTATTGCAATTTGGTACTTTTATTGTGGGTATCTCTTGTTGATCCTTGGGGGTCCTTTCAATTAGGTTTTGTGAGTTGGAATGTCTACTACTTGCCTACTTGTTTATTGACTTCTGTTCGATGTTGGAACTTTGGTGCTCCTAAATATTTGCATTGAGCTTGTTAGGTACTTATTTTATGTAACCCTCTTCTGTGCTTCACTGCTTGATTGGTTGTTTTTTCTCTTGCTATAGTTGTTGGGTGTTAGTATCCATAGGATTAAGGGTGTGTATTTGTGTGGATATCTAACCTTTATTCATCTGCAGGCAACTTTTGACTGCTTGCTGAAGACTTATGGGTTCCTTACACCTGACTTTTGGAAGGAGACCCGCTTTGTAAGATCTCCATTCCAAGAGTACACAGATCTCTTGGCAAAGCCTTCTAGCAAGGTTCTCATCACTGATATTCATCAAGAATGATTCCGGTGTTGCCTGGGATTCCATTGAGGGTATTACGAGACAATGTTTTTCTTTGGTATAGCCTGTAGTTAAAAAATGCTTTAATATTTCCGTGAGGATAGCTATGTTTGTTTTGGATTCCTTTCCAAGTTTTGGTTTGGATTTTTAAATGCTATTTTGAATGGATTTGCAATATCTTGCATGTTTTAATGTTTGTCTGGATATTTTCTTTAAAATTTTCAGGACAATTTTTTGTTGACGTGCGCCTTTCAAATCTAGCACCTAGGTTGACATCCTTCTACTCTAATACCACTCACCGATCCATGGTGTTTAAGGTTGATATTTTTCTCTCAATTACAGCATCCATTAATTATTTTTGGTTTAGAACGAGGGTGAGGTTGTCACCAGTCCTTTGATTTGATTAGATGACAGCATGAGTTAATCTTCAATTTTATTTGGATAAGGATAATGAGGGTGCTTGATATATATGGCAATGTGAATTGAGGTCTGGATTGTTGCGGTCACTACATTTCCAGTTGGCTCCTCGACTGTTATGCGCGAATACTGATGTATGGTATTGGTTTCGTTTCTTTTGTGTCGCGAAGAACCCTATGCCCGTCGTCCTTCATGATTTCCCCTGTTACTGGTGCAACCAGATTTGATCCCTTGTTTTTAGTGCATTGCAAGTGATTTTTACGAGTTCAGTTGGCACGCAAACTCACTCAAACTTTATAGGGGCTGTTGAGGTGGTCATTGCAAGTGATGTTTCAGTTGTATCGAGATAATGCTGGGTGCAAACCAAGGTCGAGTCTTGAACCATTGATGGGTGAATCTGGGGCACTCAAGGTTTGAACCGGGATCAAGGGGGCTGGAATCAGGATCAGGCCCTGGATGTGACCAGGTTTGAATCACCAGGTTTAATTTGACATTGAGTCTGAGGCATCGAGGTTTGGGGCCATCGAGATCGGGTGGGATCAAGTATTAAACCCGAAGATCCAACTGAGACTGAGTATACAGCACTAAGGTGTTAAGTCGAGGTTGAGTCAACTTGATTTCGGAAACTAATTATATTTTTATAGAAATACTTTAAAAAATTAGTTAAACAAACAAGTATTCAAGTTTTTAAAAAAAAGGAGAAAAAGAAAAATAATAAACTAAAATGCAAAAACAGAAAATGTTACCAAACGGGCTCTGATGGCGAGGTGTGGTTTGTGTTCAAGATTTGCGATTTGTAGCTATATAAAACGAGCCAACTGATGCCCTGTTGGTTGGGTTGGATTACATTCTAGATATCTAACGGGGTGCTCAAACCAGATGTGCCTTTCACGAACCTACTACATATTCAATATTCAATAAACGTTAATAAAACAATAAAACACCCCTGGAAAACTTATTTATACGGGGGTTTATAAGACGCCCCTTTTCCTTTGGCCAGCAGGAGCCAAAAACTCTCATCTTTGATTTGATGTGCATTGAGATCAAAATAGATTTAAACCCCCCCAACCCCCCCCCCCNTAATTACCCTGAATTTTTGCTCACAATTAATCACCATTAAATCAATATTATTTTTTGTCCTAAAACAATGGCTTGTTACTTTTTCTAGCGATTTGACTAGGTGAGTGCAATCTTAACGAGCCCTTTTGTTTGCAAGTGAAAATGAGGCCAAGATGGCTTGATCATAATTACATTATAATGCACGGCACTTATATTAAAAAAATAAAAAATCAATGAGCCGTTGAAAACAAGATGGGTTGATTCAATAGCTTATATCGCCTATTCTTTGAAATAAAAAAACTAGCTTCAAATCATCTAATAGTTGAGTGAGTGGTAGAAACTTATAATCAACAAGTTTATTTATTTTATTGTTTCACCTTCGAGTCAATATAATAATTATTAAAAATTTATATAATTATTAATTTTAATACCAATAAAATTAATTAAAATATATATAAATTAATTAAACTATCATATTAATAATAATTAGAAAAAAAAAAACCTAGCTCCATGCCACGAGAGCGTTGTCCTCACTTTTGCATTGAAGAGATGGCGCCACTCTATCAATCACTGTCATACACGCTTTTTATATTTTGCGTGATTATTCCCACGCTTTAGCAACACCAACATCCACTGCGGAAACCTTTTTCACCTTTGCTTCTCCTACCTGAATGCATCTTCCTAGATTATCTGTTTTTAACAGATATTACAGCTCGCGTGCATGTCTTAATTAGATTCTTTGTGTATGTTTTTTTTGTATTTTTTTCCCTTCCCCTTGCGACTGGAGGTCGAGTCTCTCTTTTAGAAGCGTGTGTATTTGGTAGTAAGGTGGATAATATTTTTTTCAAGTGTTTTTTAAGCTTCTCTACGTGTTAGGATTTTATTTTATTTTATTTTTTAACAGGAATAAAGTATTTATATTTGATTGGTGTGGATATTTTGATATTGACTGGTGGATAATAATATGGATTGGATATTATAAAGACTTGTTGTATAGTCTTTTTTATGAAATACACTTGATATTAAAAAAATAGTTGGGGATAGAATGCTTCATTTGGATTTATCAGACTCCGGTATTATACACTTAATACTATAGTTAGACATATTTATTGGACCCAAACATAATATTAAAATAAAAAATATAACTACTAAATCTAAATCTTTTTTTTTTTTTAATATTATCAACTTGTTGCGAATAGCGGGTTAATACACTAACGTTGTCTAAATTATATATATATGTGATCCAGACAGCATTAGTGTATTTGGCAGGGTAGTGGAACAATGATTTTCAACTATAAATGCATTAAATTCATCACTTTTCCGGATTTTATTTATTTATTTTTAACACAAACAAATTAAAACTATAAAAAATACATAAAAGACACGCACGGCTTCAATTTAATTCTTCTTCACACAAAAAATAATTTGAAATGCTCGGTGTTAAGTACACGCAAAGTTTGCTTCTCTACATGTTAAGATTTCCATTTTTTGAATAAAAATATAATATTTTTATCTGATTGGTGTGGATATTTTGATATTAACTGGTGGGTAAGAATCTTTCATCAATGAGACCTAACAACCGATCTGTAAAGATACAGTGATAGCACGGAATATTGAAACTATATTTTATAATTTTATTTATTTAAAATTAATTTTTAGTATTTATAGATAATTTTAATATATTGATGTTAAAAATATTATCTTTTACTTCTTAAGTAAAAAATACTTTAAAATACAATTCTGCCACAATTTCAAATATTACTTGATATTCAAATCTATTTAATATACATGATTTTTAAATTATAATTATTTATACTTATAAACATGATAATAAACGTGGAATAGGACTAAAAATTCATGAAGGGCAGTACGGATCCCTACTCTTGGCTGGATATTTTTTTTTAAATTGTTTCTATTTTAAATTTAATTTGCAAAATTTTCTCCATTATTAAAAATAAAAAACAATGAAATTGCTAATCTTGGTCAATACACGCATACAATGAATATTGTATACTAGTCAAATCCTAGAAAATCTGTCCTCAAATATCCACCGTCAGAAACATCCACATGTCACAATCTCTCACCTACAATGCCTATCCCGCCACGCACTTTTCAAAACCCTAACACATCTTACCCCCACATTTTCCCTCCCTCATTTTCCCGCCTCCCAAACACACCCCTTATTAAAACACCAAACCCTAACCCCCGACCATCCCCATCCTCTCTGTGTCTCTAAATATCTTCTCTTCTCCCTTCCCATCCAAACACAATGAAACCCACCACCATTTCGAGATCCATTGCCACAAAAAAGAGAAGAAATCACGAGTCCAGCTTTTACAGATACTTGAAACCTGGTGCGCTTGCTCAACTCAGGGATTCCAAGATCAGCTCGCTAGCACGGTTATCTGTCCATCAATTTGACTCAATCCCTACAACCCCACGACAGATCTCTTCAATTCTTGATCTCGAACAAGTCCCTTGTTTTCTCATGAGCAAGATTCGGGGTCCTGCTTGTTCTCTTAAGAGAAAGAGGCTTGTGGCTGCTAGATCTGTGTTTTTACTCAATTTGGATCCTTCTAACTCTCCTGTTTTAGATCCCAGTAGTAGTAATAATGATAATGGTTCTCTAATTAGTGTGTAAATTTCCCCCGCTCTTTTGGTTGTAATTTTTTTTTTTAATGAATGGATCAAGAGCTTCTAATAAAGTTGTTCAATAATTGAATTGTGGTTGGTTGATTGTTTTCCCCTTTAGTTGTGCTTTCAATTTGTTTATATTCGTTATCATTCAAAGTCTTTTTTTATACTTAGATTTGATGGATAAATGGGAAATTAGCCATCAATGATCTATTGATCAAGGTGGGGTTTCTTGACTGTTATTTAATCCAACAGTACAAGAATTAATAACCCATCTTTTGGTGGTAATTAAGAACATGAGTTGTGTGTCCATTGATGTTAGCCTTACAAGCTTCCTAGTTTTGTTGTTTCTACAATGGTTCTGTTCCATCCAATTTTGGGATGCCTGTGTTTTTTACTGTATAAATGTTGGGAGCTTTCTGGTTGTGATCGAGTTTACAAGTCAGTGGATGTATAATGGAGTTCATGGAATGTCATTCAGTCTTATTGATCCTCAAAGTCCTTTTATTTTGTGCTCGAAGGGATAAGGATTAAGGGGTTTATGTTAATTCCTGATTTGTGTGAAGTTGTGCATTGATGATGGAATGATTTACACTTGAATCTCTGGGGGACTGTTTTCGCTAATATTTGAATAGTGTTGTGCGCTTCCATTTCTGCGTTTTTTCCTCCGGAAATTTTTTGTTTTGGCACTCCCCTAATCTGAAATGATCTACGAAATTGATCAAGTTAGTTATCCTGATAATCAAGGTGTTAAAGATGTTATATTATACTGTTGATAGATGACTGGTATACGATGTTGAATTGTGGTTTGGTTTGATCTAGATGATTATTGACCATTGCCAATGGAATACTCACATGGCGAGGGATTTAGAGGAGTCCTTTCGGCATTTTCCTTGTTCTGATGATCAGAAACCTAACTAAGAAGACACTGAAGATTGTAGTTCAGAATTTGTAGTTGTGATGTTACTGCGAAATGTTGATCAACTTGGAGGGTGGAAAGGTTCCGATCCTTCAGCTGTGTTGGTTCCAGAATGAATGGAGAGATTTATGCCATTAGACAATGTTTAATGCTTGCTAAGCAGGCTGGGCCGTATTTCCATGAGTTGATGCACCAAGCTTTTACCTCTGCTTTGCATTGATGCAGTTTATTCTTTTGCTTGGAAGGATGGTAACTGGAACTGCAGCGTGCCCCAGTCCATGGAAGGGGAGACAGAGTAGCAAACTCCATGGACTGTTTGGGAGCTAGTCGAGAGGTTTCAGTGCTGATCAACACAAAAGGGGTTTAGGGTCAGGTTAACCGTGAATCCAGAGGACAGAACGAGAAGAAGGGTAGGGTGAGGGGCGACTAAAGGGAAAAATGCTAAAGGGTTAGGTTAAGTTTCTTTTTATACCTTTTCCTTATTCAAACTGGGCGACTGTTTACCAGCATGCTTCAATTGATTTTAACTTTTTAAAATCAAAACCGAACTTAGTCACTTTTCAAGTTTTTAAAAAGGTTTCTTCAGTTCTTTCTGTTATATTTTTTTTAAATTAGTCAGTTGATTGATTTTTTTAAATATCTTTTATTATAATAATATTAGTTGGTATTTAATAAGGCAGGTAACCAGTAATTGACACTTATAAAAAAATTTATTTAATTGATATAAGATTTTATAATAATAAAGTTAACAAATTAAAAAAAAATATAATAATATTTTAAAGAGTAACACACACTCTCTCTATATATATATATGTCGTGCATGTTAAGGATAAAAAGATTGTGTTAGTCTTGAATTTGAAGTATTTATGATGTATCTATAATTTATAAATTTTATTATTTTATGAAAAAAATTAAAATATAATTTTATTATTATAATATTTTAAGTTATATTATATTTATGCATGTAGCATCGATAAAAAATACTGAAAGACTTGCAAGGGAACCTAAAAATACTCTATGACTAGAGTTGGGCTTGGACAAGGTGTTCGGGACTCTTAAAAGCGAAAGATAAATCCAGGTATGTTGTCTAAACTCATGCGTGTTATGTTCAAGGTATGCGTTTTAAGTTTAAAAAGGTGCACACCCAGCATCCCTCATGGACAATATGTCCAGCCAAATAATAGTACTAAGGTGTTGATCTAAATGCCCGGGATCTAACATGACATATAACACTCAACATGGGCTTGACTTATTATATCTGAGCCTATTTTTTCTTAATCCTTAGCTCTATATTAGACTTTAGCTCAGTAACCTTCTAAAAAGTGTTTTTTTGATCTGGGTTTTTTTTAATTAATTAATTTATTTTATTTGAGTTCATCAAATATATCATTTTAATAAATTGTTAACAAATATATTTAGTGGCTTAGTTGACTGCTGATACGCAGCGCTCTTGTATTGGAGATCATTTTAGTGTGGGTAATATATTTTTGTCATGCAATAAACAGCAAGTCACATAATTTTTTTTTTAAAAAATCCACTTGTGTAGACCTAACTGTAACCCATACTTTTTGAACTGGGCATTTAATTTTTTCTTTTTTTTTTATCTCTTAATTTTTTTTTATATATAGTTTTGTAAGAAAAGATGTACGGGTTGTTTTATAAGAGTTCATGATTTTTTTTAACTGAGCATTTAGTTTTTTTAATCTTTTATATATTTTTTAATTTCATGTTTGAATATATATATTTTTATTGAATTTTATAATTTAATGTTAAATTAATTACAAATAAATATTTATATTTTTTATTATATCAAAAATTAATTTAATTAAGTGGACTCCATAACTTTATTAACTGAGATAAGCATGTTTTTTATTTATTTTCTTTTTAAATCTATCCAATTAATAAAGACATGCGAGAGCAACTCACATGTAGTTTAATATAAAACAAGTCAACTCCATTTGTTTTGGTTTTTTTTTTGTTAATATTTAGTTTTTTTTTGAATGTTATTTTTTAATGATTTTTATAAATAAGTATTGAGATGAATGTAAATTGATATTTTTTATTATATAATAAAATAAAAAATTAATTTAACTAAGTAAATTTTATAACATAAGTCATGAATTTAGTGAGTTTATTATGATGAATTTGGTTTTTTTTCCTTTAATTTTTTTCATTGAACATACCTGGTTGATAATATCATATCAAATTTTTTTTATATAATTTAATTTAAAATTCAGACTAAATAAAAATTCAAGTAAAGATTTTTTACATTTGAGCTATATTCTTGATGATTTAAATACATTTTTTAACATTCAAGAAATTTATAAATTAAATCATAGCAATAGCGTGATTGGTAATATCATGTTTGTGTTTATATATTTTTTGTTAAACTAGGTTTTTTCCAGCCTAATTAAATTATAAGTTAACTTTAATTTTAAACGAAGCAACACCAAATCAATTCTTTATTTTATTGAAAACTAATTTGTAATAAACTCAAAATCATCTAGTCACTGGTCAACTTGCCGGGTCTAATTGAGTTTTAAAATGGTAATGCAAGTAACTGTAGATTGAAATTAGGGTTACCAGTGAAAAAGAATTAAATGTCCGCTTCGTGTTTATGAAATCTATAATGATAATTACACGCCATATATTTATAATTAAAATAATGTATTCAGGATTGATATATATAGTAGTTAAAGAAATATAATTTGTTTTAAAAAATTTTCAGGTTTAATCTTGAAATTACAACCTCTAGGAGAGTTAAGAAATATTTAGTTTTATTTGATATATAAAATAACATGAAAATATTTATTAATGACGAATAAAATTTTATAAAAATTATTTTTTAAAAAAAGTTTTAAGTTGCTAATAATCAATATTATTAATATTTTTAAAATATTGTAATGTTTTGTTATTAAAAATATTTTTTTAAAATAAAAAAATTATTAATATATATTTTAATAAAAAAATTATTTAAAAAATAATCCTAAGCAGCTGTTAAAGAAAAGAATTTTCTCAGCCAAGAGAGAGAAAAACTATCAGGCCCTTATCTTTATGGACTCGGACTCTTGACCAAGACCCAAGACTTTGTCACCTCAAATAAGATTAATAATAATAATAATAATAATAATAATAATAATAATAAAAAGAAGAAAATACAAGATGAAGGAAACAGAGAGAGTTGACTTTTTGTAACGAGCCAAAGACTCTTCTCCTGGGTCTTTTTTGGCTTTCTAATTACGCGGAATTCCAGAAGTTCCACGATCTCTCCCTAAAGCCTGCTACTCATAATTTTTGAATTCTCCTTCTCCAAAAATTATCTTGTCAAATTCATTTTTATTACTGGAATCCCATTCCAATTCTAGTTATAATAATGGGCACTCCACAATTCCCAGATCTAGGAAAACATTGCTCAGTTGAAGATTGCAAGCAGATCGATTTCTTGCCTTTCACTTGTGATCGTTGCCGCCAGGTACTTTGCAATTTGAATGCTGGAATTGAATTCCCAAGCGTTTGATTATTTAATGCTTTTTATTGGGACTGGTTGAAAAGAAAGAAATGTAATGTGTTTTAGATGCTAAGATCATCTAGTCAATGGAACCCATGTTCTCAAAGCATGATTATCGTGTAGACGTTGACTCAGTATTGGATTTCATAAAGAAAAGTGTTAAACTTTGACGTGTTTTATATGCTAAGATCGTTATCTTATTGGAACCCATGATTTTAAACGAGTTCATTAACATGAAAATAGTATGATTATTTTCTTGACATTGACTTGATTTTGGATTTATGAAGTAAAGTTTGCAACTTTGAGGCGTGTTTACTTGATTCTATTTGTCAACGATTGGCCCTTTTATTGTAAAGCTTTTGGCTTTGTTTTATCATTAAGAATTGTAGACTATAAATGATAGTGGTTTCTTTCATGTTTTAAATTGGTAGCCATTAGCCAAGTCAGAGTATTTGTTCAAATGAAATGGGTTATGCTGTTGTTTGTTTTTTGTTGTTTCAAAGATTTGAAATTTGGAGTGTGTTGGTTCTGTTGGAAGCTGAAAGTTGGGGATCATGTTGCAAAATTTGAACTTTGGTGATGATATTAGAGGTTGATTTTGGCTGTTGCTTGTTTGAATTCTAGTCCATGCTTGAAGAATTATTGAATGAGTTCTTACAGGAAGTTTCGAATCTTCATATTTGCTACTTTCAAAACCTTAAAGACTTTACCAACCCTTTTCCTTAACGAAATAAACAAAAATGCAGTATCTTTATTAAATGGTATATCTGGAAATCCAGGCTACTAAATCAATTGATTGCTTCGTTTTCTACATGTAAAAGTCTAACTGTTTGTTTTCTTTTAGGCTGTAGAACTGTTGCAAAATAAATGGAGCAATTGGGTAGTGGAAGTTAGCTAATTGATTGTTCTTTGTGTCCTGAATGCCAATTTGAGCGCATTTGTTGCATTCATGCTTAGTCTTTGATACTCCTGTTTTGGTCTTCATATATTTTGAATCTCTATTTGCCTGCTGATTGCCGCATTTAATTTTATTAGAACTTTTTTATTTGTGTTAATTGTATTTGCTAAATAATTTGTAGGTATTTTGCTTGGAGCATAGAAGTTATATTAAACACAGTTGCCCAAAAGCTGATAGCAACGGTGTCATTGTTGTCGTCTGTCCATTATGTGCAAAGGGAGTTCGCCTAAACCCTGATGAAGACCCAAACATTTCTTGGGAAGTGCATGTTAATACTGACTGTGACCCTTCAAATTATGATAAAGTTACAAAGAAGAGAAAATGCCCTGTCCGGGGTTGCAGGGAGCTCCTTACATTCTCAAACACAATCAAGTGCCGGGATTGCACGCTGGACCATTGCCTGAAACACCGGATTGGACCAGATCACAATTGTCCTGGACCAAAAAAGCCTGATGTGAGCTTTCCTTTTATGGGTCTCTTGAATAGGAGTAAGAAGGAAGAGTCAAAACCCAATCGAGCTACAGCTGTGTCTTCGTCCAAGTGGACCACTAACTTTCTAAGTGCTGCTTCAACTGTTCGAGCCTCAGCTGAAGCAAGCATGGCGAAATTGAGCAGTGAGATCAGCCAGGCTTGGCAGACTGCAACAAATAGTGCGAGCCCAAGCAGCAGCAATGGAAGTGGAGGAATTGGGCCAGAGGAGTGTCCGCAGTGTGGTACAAGGTTTTCCTCAGTCACAAATCTGATAGATCACGTGCAGAAGGTCCATGAAAAGGGTGGAAATCAATCTCGTGTCTTACAACTGCCAATGGAGGTATGCCCAAAGTGTAGTAAGGGTTTTCGTGATCCAGTGGCTCTTGTGGAGCATGTTGAGAGAGATCATAGAGGTACTTCCAAAGCCTAGAAAGGTTTGGCTGTCAAAACAGTGAAGTTTGCTTCCAGAGTAGTCATTGTTTTTCTATTTCTGATCGCTTTCGTTATTTTTTAAAGTCAGTACAGAAGCAAATGTAACTTTTGAGCGTTGAGGCAATTTGTATGGTTTTGAACTGTCAGTAACTTTCACACAAAGGCCTTTTTGTTAATGATAGAAGTTGTCAGGCGATTGAATTCTTTACTTTTGCGGGTTCTTGCAAACTCCTGGCTTCATTTGATTTTCTACTCAGCTGTGGACAGGTTAGCCAATCTAAGCAATTAGAATATAGGATCGTTGCAACGTTTTTGGAAACTGCACCGTATCTTAAACAAAATGTTTTTTCATGAGATACTATATGAGTCGTGTACAATAAAAAATAAGGACCGGGGAGGATGCGAATTTGTAAATGCTTCCTTTTCCCAGAACTTCTGTAGCTGGAAACAAAATGGCTGCCGACTGCCAAGTCTGGGAGTTGTCAGGGACCAGATATAGAGCTGGGAAGGTGGTAGGCCCTGATGTCCTCCTCCTCCTTGTTCTGAAGATGCATTAACGTGAACAACTTAGCGATATGGATGATGGATAGCAGCTTAAGCCACCATATACGGAAAGAAGTGGCCGTGACTATCAGCTATTTTTTCTGCCATAACGAGTGGTTGGCTGGTTGCATGCTCGCATTCCATTTTTTAAGCATCTTAGGCAGAAAACAACTCATATTCATTCAATGTAATCAGTCCTTTCAACCTAATCTTTGCTTAGCAGACAATCTTGTGGAAGCTGCTTGAAATATACTGGTTGAATGAAGGTACTAAATTTGGGGCAGGAAATCATCACAAAGTCAGCCAGCCTACAACGCCTGAGCTTGGAGTAACAAATGGAAAATTGTCTGCTCCTCTCTTTTTTAACAGGGAAGTTAATGAAATCAAGATCGAGTTTTTCTCTCACTCGTACAAAAGTTGATTAATATGAGTTGTCAAGAGCAGTGGAAGTTGCTGGCTAGCTAAGAATTGCAAGGCACTTGAGTATCATTTCAAAAGGCTCCTTAAAGAGATGGCCATCTAATCCTTATGTTTCATTAGCAATGAATGTGTTTTTATTAATCATTTTCAGAGTTTTGCTTTGGAGTACAGAATGGTTATGACCTTTAATCAAGACTCTTTTGCCATACGGTTTATCACAGTCTTATTGCCAACCTTTTTTTTTTACCAATTTTCCATATCAAAATTAAAATCCTCCTCCCCTTTACTAAAGACAAACCATCCTACGCTTCCACCTGCCTGCACTTTTTGTTGATAGTTGAATTAATTTTTTTTGAAACTTAATAAAACATATTAAATTGTTGATATTTTTTAATATTAATATTAAATTCCATACACTTGAAAAAATCTACCAACTTCTTAACCTGGATTACAGACTCCAATTGGTTGAATTAGTTTTTTTTATTACATGATAGAAAATACCAAGATTAATTTATAATCAACCTGTTAAATCAATATTGAATAATAAATTTAATAAAAATATCACACTAAATTATAGTAATAATAATAAAAAATACCAAAAAATATATAAAAAGTATCAAAAAAAACTCTAGCCTAATTTTTTTATTAATAATTATTCAACATGTCAAGTTCATGACCCAAGTTATGGATTTTATCTAGTTAATTTTATTTTATATTTTATTATATAATAAGAAATCAAAAATAATTTACAATGAATTTAATATTAAAAATTAAATAATTTTTTTAAATAATAAATAAAAAAAATAACATGACTAAAAAATTTAGTCATGAGAGGCTTAACTTGATCTAAAAAGCCCCCATGCAGGCTTGAGGAAGGGCCATATGGCTGACTAATTTATTTTTGCTTTGCAAGTCATTCATTGTTTTTTTTTTCAAAAAATAAAAGTAACCGTGAACAATTAAAATAAAATATTAACCTCTCTTATTTTAATTGAGAGAAAAATTTGTTACTCTAAGTCTTAAACCCTCGTGCTAACATTGTTTTGACATATTAACCACTAAGCTATAACACAAAATTCATAATTAAATGATAAAAAAATATTAATCTAGCTTACTATTTATATAAACATTTAAATCAACTCCTAACTTTTTTTAGTTGCTAGTATAATTTTGTATAGTATCCCGGACAAAAAAAAAACACAAAAGAAATATGTAGTTGTAGAAATAAAGAATAAATTTGTTCCATAATAGTTTTGAAATGATTTTTTAAAATTTTAAAATAAAAAACTAAAAAAAAAAGCTTTTTATGTTTCTATTTTTTTATTTTTTTTATCTGATATAATAACCAAAAAACTACAGCAATATACAACAAGACTTTATTCCCATTTTCGAAGGCTAAAAAGATGGGGCATGGAGAACTTCCTCGCAAGGACCAGAGCATGATCGTACCTGTAACGTATAGGACGGTGAACCGGAGGACCGAACAGAACATTGAAAAAAAAAAAAAACCATACAAATTTCTTAACTGTCATGACAGCACGTTTATTAGTAATTCGTTAAAACAAGAAACAGAGACAGAGGTAAAGTACTAACTTGGTCCTTATGGTTTTTAAAAGATAACAAATTAGTCCCTCTTGGGAAAAACACGATGTGCTTAGTTTTAATGCCTCTAGATTTACGACTTAGTCCTTCCATTGGTTATACACCTATCAAGCAAGTATCCAAAACTTAATCAAAATATTTAATAATATTAGATTTGCTATTAAATTTAAAAGATTTACATTTTTTGATGAAGTGAAATAATTAACAAAGGATATAATGGGCTATCAAGAGCATAACAACGAGGCTTCTTAACTATAATGGCTTGCATGTTCATTTTTCATCCATAATACTAGCCTTGTCAATAATACTAATTACATATAACGAGTAAAATAACACTTTCAAGTATAGAGTTGATAATAACTTGAAAAAAAATTGATTTGTGAAATAAAAAATGGATAGTTGATCAAAGGTTGGTTCAAGGCCGCAATTCATCTACTATTGTGTAGGTTTGAAGGAGACAATAGTGATGTTGGGTGGCTTGAATGAGTTCATGCTGATCGAGTGATTAACCAGTCTTGCATGTGCTAATTTTAATTATTGACATTTCTGAAGATAAGAGATGGAGTTATAAAAAGTTATTGGAGATAAGAGATTGATACCAAGATAAACCTTTGATTTTTTAGGGACATTTTGAGACTACAAATTATAAAAGGTAGATCTTTTTTACGGTTTTGATCAAAGTTGATCCAGGGTTAACATGTAAGCTCTTGAACTAAAAAGATTAATTTAAAAATTTATCAAATATTAAAGACCAAGTTATACTTTGCTGGTATAATTCACTGGCACGTCGGCTCCGCATGGAATGCCGTTTATGAACGTGTGGAACTTTTCAATCATTTTTTTATTTGACATGGCGCCGGCTCATGGTACAAAGATTTTTTCTACCTTTTTTCTTTAGCTTAGTTTTTAGAGAGAGAAAGAAAGAGAGGACAGACATTAAATTGAGTGGCCTGGACAATGCTGGAAATTCGGTGCCTTTTTTACAAGGCTTAGAGAGATTTCCAGCTTCTGTTAAGCTGTTTCTTGGCTTCGAGGTATATTTTATTTTCATGGTTTGATTATTGATATATTTTTGAATTTTCATTTCTCACAACGCATTTGGTTAGTTTTATTTATCTTCAAGAATGTCGATAGTTCATAATAATTTTGTTATTGGTTAATGATTTTGATCCATGTTTTGCTGTTGTTGTAATCCATTTTCCTGAATTTGAATTCCACATTGTTTTCCTAGCGGAATCCGAATTTGTTCTGTCTGGTTGTTGAATTTTGAGTCGTTTTTTAGAACCCCTTCTGTTGAATTTGTAATTTTTCCAACACAGGTTGGCCATTGAATTTGAAGGGTACCCAGTTGAGTTTCGAGTCTTTCTTTCCCTTCTTGTTGCCAAAATCTTGAGTATCTGCACGGTTTAGAGGGGAAAGAAAGCAAAATTTTGAGGGAAATTTTTGGAATCCAAAATGAGCGCGATTTCGGGTGTAATTTCAAGGCAAGTAATGCCTGCATGTGGCAGCCTTTGTTTCTTTTGCCCTGCGATGAGGGCAAGGTCCAGACAACCTGTCAAGAGATATAAGAAGCTGATTGCAGATATTTTTCCTCGAAACCAGGTTAGTATTCTTTAAATGGTTTTCTTTAAACATGTTTGTTTCACATTTGGTATGTTTATTCATAATAACAAGTTGTTGGTGATAATTTATTGTTTCTGACCTATCATTGCATTTTTTGGATAATCTATATGAAGACAGGTTTAAAGCATAGCCATTTCAGAAAATAAGCTAGTTATACTTATATCGTGGCATTCCAATTTGGAGTGTGCATTTTCTTTTTCCCCTCTTTTAGCTGATTGTCTCCCAGTGACAGAAAATGTTCATCTTTCTGTAGTTAGTATTGCATTGATTGGAATCATACCATGTCAATGTCGCAGCTGCCAGCACATGATCGCTTAATATGAAAAAAAAGAAGGTTTAAAAGACAAGCATCAACCTTGCATCATGTCACTGGTTGCAAATAATGTATAATTTTTTATAAAATCTTAACATAACAATAAGATGTACAAGAGCCTGGAATATGCAAGTAAGATTTTACCATCCAACTACTAGACGGTCTGTGTTTTCTTTAGGTATTAGAAACCAGTACTTTTAAGCATTCACAAAGAGATTTCATTAAGATCTTGTACCAATGATCCTGGAGCAATTTTGTGATTTGGGGCGATATTGAATCCCCTAATGGCTTTTAAGGTAACCATTTAAGACTCAACATCTTGTTTTCTTTTCCTCTGCCACCACAAATCCCTTTTAGAAAATCTCGTTCTTCTTTTTATCTGTCGTTGAATTTTTTTTGATTCCACACCATCAGTCATCTTTCTTTCTACTAGATTGAAACTGAATTTTGTGTGCTGTCCCTTTTGATTTACTTCCCCAGTCAAGCACTTCCTGCTTAAAGATGATGAATCTTAAGCCGCTACAGTTTCTTGCTCTTCTTTGAAAATATGGTTTCATCAAGCAAGCATAATGCATCTAAAATTTTTCATTTGTTCAACAGTGGGGTGATTTGACGTTTAATGTCATTTGGTTGTTAACGCTACATTTAATGACAGGAGGAAGGACCAAATGATCGGAAGATTGGAAAACTATGTGAATATGCTGCTAAAAATCCTCTCCGTATCCCGAAGGTATAGTTTTGTCTCATATAAACCTCAAATTAATGCAATAGTTGTGTGATACAGGCCTAATATTTTGGAAACTGCTGATGATCATGAATATATTTATTTCTTAAAAGAAGGTGGGATTTTGGCTGATATTGGCCATAATTCTTTCTGTATGATTGAAAAATAGTATCTGCGAAAAAAATTGTTACTTCTCTTGGAAATCAGAAAGTCAGATAACATGCATCAGCCAAGTTTCATTTGTTCGTTTATTATGGAACTAGTGTTTGTGAGAGTTTGTGTGTCTTCATGTACCCTTCTCTTGTTAGTTGTTTGATTAAGTTATTCTTTGTCAAGAGACATAAAACGTGCTGAACCAGATGCACATATAAATGATTGTATTTCCCATCAGTACACTGGAGGCACGTCCAAATTGATATCATAGGATGTTTTTTGGCCTGTTTTCTTCTTATCTTACCTCTTTCATCTCCATTCCCCTCTTATTTTGCTGGAATGAGACTGTGTTTTTAATGTTGCTCACGTCAGACTATTTTATTGCATGAAAAATCATATCGATTCTCTTTCTTTCTCACTCTTTCCCTTCTGTTATGCTTGTTTTGTGATTGATAGAGGCTGCAAATTTTGTGAACAGATCACGAGCTCTCTTGAGCAAAGGTGTTACAAGGAACTGAGAATCGAGAACTTTCAATCTGCAAAAATTGTGATGTGCATTTACAGGAAATTGTTGATCACTTGCAAGGAGCAAATGTGAGTTTATCTCCCTCCGTTGTGCTTTCTTTAGTGGGTTTGCAATATTTGCATTTCTAAAATCTTATTGTTGTTTTCATTGTTTATATGGGTTCTTTATATAAACCACTAATATTACCCGTTCAAGCTTTCTTAAATCACACTTGTATAAAAAAGGGACAGCAGTCCTTACTGAGAATTCAAGTATTTTTAACCCTAGCTGTATGATTAAGAGCTAGGACAATTTTCTTTTCTTTCCACTCACTATTTCATCTGACCTTGAGTAAATATTGTGGCATCTGTATTGGCTTTCCTTGTTCTCACCTCTACTATGTGGGTGTGTTCATGATCGGGGACCATTTCACAGGCCTCTGTTTGCAAGTAGCTTACTGAGCATCATTAGTACTCTGTTGGATCAAACACGGCAGGATGACATTCAAGTTATAGGATGCGAGACTCTGTTTGATTTTTTAAATAACCAGGTAGGTGCTATTGGTTACTTAGCAACTCAACATCACGTTCAGGGGTAATTTGTGGTTGAGCTTTCAGTTTTCTGTGCAGAGGAACGTTCAAACTTATCTCTTATAGCTGAATTTTGCAGAATGACGGAACTTTCATGTTTAACTTAGAAGGATTTATTCCAAAACTTTGTCAGTTTACTCAAGAAGAGGGAAAGGATGAAAGCGAGAAAAGTCTACGTGCAGCTGGGCTGCAAGCCCTTTCTTCTATGGTACCCTTTTTACCCAATTTTAATACTTATTTTCTTCAAAATGTGGAACTATGATCCTTCCAAAATCAGTGACACTTCGCTTACATTGAACAATGGGAGATCCTGATAAAAGAGGCCTATCTTGTATCATACTGTAGCCAGCAAGTTTGTCAAATGTGATTATTCCTTAATTCTAGATGCACCTTGACTGATCAATGACCATTTTGTGAGTCTTTCTGGTTTCAAAATTGTTCTGAGAGCCAGTGGTCTCAGGTGAAGGATTTCTTTGTCTGTTATATAAACACACACTCTCTAGTACTAATACATTTCATTTCATTCATTCTTATGCTAAGTGGACAATTTTTTTGACTTTTTTTTGTTTGTAGATTTGGTTTATGGGTCAACACTCTCATATTTCAGTGGAGTTCGACAATGTAAGCAGATTTTGGGACTGTCTTGTATACATTGCTAGTTTGCCTACACATGACAAATTTTGATACCTCTTATTATGCTCTTCATATTTTTCCCTGAGAATTGAAAAATAATTAATTATATCCAAATGTGCTTTGCAACTTGTCCATAGTTTTCCCACATGACCAAGTCTTTAGTCAGTCTGTTGGCTGTTACTTTGCTAATTTGGCTGATGTTTGGTTAGTTAGATAAGTCTTACATATGGACATACATGCACAAAAGCAATAAAAAAGAAAAAGAAAAAGTGTGGTAACTGAGGCAGCTCAAATCTGCACATGAACTTTCCTATCTCACTGAGAGAGGTCTGTCTTCGACATCTTAACTTGAAGTTACTGCCATCAAGCCTTGAACAAGCGTGCTTGTGTTTAGAAGAACAAGATCTTTACCATTTGCACAATGCAATAACACCGATAAGCATGTTCATGTGCACAAAGTTTACTGTAGAAGCTATTCAAGGAAGTCCCTGCAGTTGAGCATTTTAACACAAACTCATTGATCTGTATATTTATTATTTCTCCTTTTTACTTCTCTTTTTTCCCTTATAATTTAAATAATATGACCTACGTTTCAGCTCCTTCATTTTCTTTTTCTTTTTGAGTACAAATATAAAGCATTGTTTAGTGTACTCCTGACTGTTTTTTTAATACTATTCATACGAATAAACAGATAGTTTCAGTTGTCTTGGAAAATTATGGAGGTCCTAAGAGGATTTCAGAGAACCTCGATACTGACAAACCAGGTGCTCAGAATCGGTGGGTGCAAGAAGTGCTGAAAAATGAGGGGCATGCTACACCTTTGCCAGAGGTCATTACAAGGGTTCCTTCTTGGAGGACAATTGTGAATGAAAGAGGCGAAGTAAATATGACAGCGTAATCTCATGACACAATATTTTCCTGGTGAAGACATAGTTTATTGTATTTTAGTCATCAACTAATAGTTATTCATCATTCTTCTGGTTTGGCAGAGAAGAGGCCCGTAGCCCCTGCTTTTGGTCCAGGGTTTGCTTGCATAACATGGCCAAGTTAGGGAAGGAGGCTACAACAATTCGGCGTGTTCTCGAATCTTTGTTCCGATACTTCGATAATGGAAATTTATGGTCTCCTGAAAATGGTCTTGCCTTCCCAGTCTTGAAGGATATGCAGTTTTTAATGGATAATTCTGGTATTTAAGCAATCTTTTAACTGTTCAATTGGTATTCCTAAAACAGTATTTTGTTCCTTTTCATTTAATTTTATGAACCATGCTTTCGATTTTTAATTGTCGTTTGATGGAAGACTAATCATGCTCTTTCGATTTTTTTTTTTTAATATGGTCTAGGGCAAAATACACATGTTTTGCTGTCCATATTGATTAAGCATCTCGATCACAAAAATGTCCTTAAAGAACCCAGCATGCAGCTCGATATTTTTGAGGTTACCACTGCCCTTGCTGAACATGCCAAGGTTAACCCTTCTCTGGCAATAATTGGTGCAGTAAGTGATGTCATGCGTCATTTGCGGAAAAGCATACACTGCTCACTTGATGATGCCAATCTGGGAGCTGAAATAAAAAACTGGAACAAAAACTTTAGAGAAGTGGTAGATAAATGCCTTACTGAGTTAGCATATAAGGTGACACTCATCCCCATTAGCGTTTACTTAACTTGGTGTGAAGCTTCTTTGACTTTTAAAATTGTGTTTCTATTTGAAGTAATATAATATTTCATTTTATGTGTGCTTTAAATGTTTTTATACAGTTATCGATTACTTTGGAATTTTCTAATAGAAAAAAACTGGATACTATTGGTGAACAGGTTGGAGATGCAGGCCCGATCCTTGACATTATGGCTGTGATGTTGGAGAACATCTCGAATGTTACTGTTATAGCAAGAACTACGATTTCCACTGTTTATCGTACAGCTCAAATTGTTGCCTCATTACCAAATTTGTCATATCAAAACAAGGCAAAGCCAAAGTCATGGTCTAATTGAATATTTTAGATTATTTGATCACCTTCATTTCTGTATCTTGTCTAATATACTTCGCTTCTTTCTTTCAGTCATTCCCTGAAACTTTATTTCATCAGTTACTTCCAGCTATGGTCCATCCTGACCATGAAACACGAGTTGGAGCTCACCGCATCTTTTCTGTTGTTCTTGTGCCATCTTCAGTTTCTCCTCGTCCATCCTCAACTAATCCTGGGTCAAATAAAGGCTCTGATCTTTCACGGACTCTATCAAGAACTGTCTCTGTCTTTTCTTCTTCAGCTGCTCTTTTTGACAAGCTAAGAAGGGATAAAACTTCCACCAGGGAAAATGTCTGTCAAGACAACAAAAATAATGTCCTTGAAGGTGAACAAATCAATAATGGTATCCTTGCTAGATTGAAGTCATCTACAAGTCGAGTACACAGCATGAAAAATCCTAATGTACCCTCAACATCAGATGAGAATCCCGTGAACATCTTAAATAAGGAAACTGTAAGTTTTGACAATGTCAAGTTAGTATTTTATAAATTGTCGCCGTCCATTTGGGTCCAATTTCAAGTGTAACCACTTAAATTTAGTGGGTTGCATCTGTCACAATTTTCTTCCTTACCTACGCATTACAGGATGATCCTCTTAATGTGATCCTAACTATGCACAAAGAATTCAGCATGATCCTCACTGCTTATGCAGAGGACATCCAATTATGTATTTTTCTTCTAAAATAAGCTAGTGTTCAATTCATCAATATGACTTTAGAAAGGAGGACAAGAGTTTGCTTGGAGATGCTTAAAATACCGTATTCTGGACAGGCAGGGACTTAATCATGAGATGCATCTTGTGCAAGAGTTGATTTTAGCTTTATACAAGCATCTCATGGCCGATACAAAAAGTGGTTTTCAGATGTAGAAATTGCTCTCCCTACTCAATGTATAATCACTAGCTTTGATACCAAAAATAATCAACTCTTTAATTGGTTATTAAAATTGTCTTAGTTTATTCCATCATTAATTTGTATCTGAATCTTCTGTGTTGGTTGAAACTCAGGAGGTTGTTTCTCTAAGGTTGAGTAGCCGCCAGATCTCTCTCTTGCTTTCATCGATTTGGACACAGTCCATTTCTCCTGCAAATACACCCCAAAACTATGAAGCAATTGCTCATACATATAGCCTGGTGTTGCTATTCTCTCGAACCAAGGTAATTTCTTAATGTATTGATAATAGCATTTGAATTTGCACCAGTGATAATAACAGTTTCAAGCAATAGCAATTGCCTATTGTAGTTTGATATCTCTATTTGTGTCTACCATCGATGTTTAAGCTTGTCATTTCTCTAACTGCATATGAACACGTTTATTTTTATTGCAAAGTATTTTACTGTCCTTGAGATAAACTCTAACTACTACTGCATACCACAATTTTCTCATGGACTTTAATTTAGAAGATACAGCATCCACAAAATTTAATCTTCGATAGGCTTTGTGAGAAGTGAAGTGATGAAAATTTAGGTTTCCTAAGACTTAAATTGTTTTCACCAATTATGTGTGGATCATGAATGGTTGTGCAGAATATTTCTGTTGTTTATTTCTACAAAGGCTCTATCTTCTCTTTTACCCCTCTTTTTTTTTTTGTGGTCAGTTTCTTAGTTCTATTACATTTTATCTTGTTACACAGAATTCTAGCGATGAGGCTTTGATTAGAAGTTTTCAGCTTGCATTTTCCTTGAGAAACATTGCTCTTAAGCAAGAAGGTAAGTTCCCAGAGTTATTGTTTTGTGGAATGTTGTTTTGTGTTATTGAACCTAGTTGAGTTTCTATCAAAACTAGAAGATGACATACTTTGTGTATTATCTATATCCAAGATCAACAAAGTTGCATAAATCAGATGAGTGAAGTGAAAATAAGGACACTAAGATTAAACTTTTGAATTTAAAAATGAATCTCCTAGATAATATGATTGGCTTGCGGTTGAGATGATGACATAGTAAAACATTTTTAGTTTGTGTAGTATTTTAATGATGAAGGGTATTTTTGGAAATAATCTTGATGGACTAAGCACAACAAAGGTTGATAGGTTCTTAGGAGCATGGATGGAGCTTTCACAAATATGAATTGTTTTTCACAAATATTTTTGGTAGGTCATTCAGGAAAATCTTTAGCCTTTGTATTCCATCCATATAATTAAAAGAAAAATTGAGTTGTTTCTTAACTTACAGATTTGATTACTGAGGAGGTGGATGAATTTTATCAGTGCATACAGGGTGAATACTGAGTCCCATGATGTTTTGCTGAAAGTAAATGCTGCAGCTTCAGTTTTAAAATTTTGTGTGATTAGAATACAGTCCTCTTGAATAAGTGGCTGGGGTTCAATTGAATTCAATCTCGTTCAGTTTTTCCTGCTATTTTCCAACCATTTTCATGCTAATAAGCATGTCAAGTAGTATGAACATGTTAAAAAATTGTGTTCATTGGGTATCATCTCTTTAATTGAAGCCTCAATCTTGCTGTTATTGCAGAGTCACTCTCACCATCACGTCGCAGGTCCCTGTTTAGTCTGGCAACTTCAATGATTCTTTTTTCATCAAAAGCTTTCAATATTATTCCGCTTATTTATTGTACCAAGGCAGTGCTTACAGAAAAAATGGTATGTGCGTTATTGCTGATTAAAGTGCATTTGCACTGGTTCACCTTGAACACATCTGTTCAGCATCTGCTTGAAGCTTTTATATTTAAATGTGGATCATGCTTTCTACTGTCACAAACAAATGACCTTTTCTGGTTGCTTTCACGTGCTTTGTGACATATAAACATGAACTTTATGTTTTTTGACGCGGTCTCATGCTTGTATCAGGTTGATCCATTTTTGCGTTTAGTTGAAGACCGCAAGTTAGAGGCTGTGACTACAGATTCTGGCCACACTGCAATTGTTTATGGATCTAAGGACGATGATAGTTCAGCTTTAAAATCTCTTTCAGAGATAGATGTTACTGGGAACCAAAGCAGGGAATTCTTTGCTGCCGAGATTGCTAAGAGCTTGGCAAATTTGGCAAATGTAAATTATTTATCTGATTTATTCAAGTATTTTTGGCTGTCATTTAGTGCTTATACTGTAAATTTATCACTGTGTGATCTCTATGCATTAAACAGTGACTTGTTCTCTACAGTCTCAAGTATCTGCTAAACAGGAGAAGCTCCTTGACGAATTCTTACCTGATGATGTGTGTCCTTTGGGAGCCCAGTTGTTTATGGATACTCCCAATCAAATAGATCAAGTTAATTCCAAAGATAACTCTCTTGTGGAGGTAAATGCCTTTCACTATTTTTCTTTTCTATTAATACTTGGGACTTGAATTCTCAGAAGAAAAAAAATGGTGCTTGCATCATTTTGTTTTTGTTTCGCAGGGCACTCCACTTTTTACAGTAGATGATGTTTTTCTAGATTCATTGGAAGGTCAAACCACTCAGACCACAGAAATTGTCTTCCGTGATGCCAACCTGCTGAGCGTCAATCAACTTCTAGAATCAGTATGTTACCTATATCATGCTCTCTAGTTAAGAGCTATTTGCTTTTAGAAGTGCAACGCAGGCTTTTGTTGATGCTATAACTAAAAATTCACAATGCGGGTTGGTTTCTCATTGCAAGTTATTTATAGTGTTCAGTCTTCTCTGTTCTTGAGGCCAAATGGTTTTGGTTTGGGACTTGTCTTCGAGCTAACACATTGAAATCTTGCAATTATGCGGAAAAAGGAAAAAATAGTAAAAAGCACGATCACAGATAGATGATTAATGTGTGCAGGTCTTGGAGACGACACACCAAGTTGGACGATTGTCTGTAACTGCACCTGATGTGTCTTATAAGGAAATGGCTCACCATTGCGAAACACTTCAGATGGGAAAGCAACAGAAGATGTCTCACGTGATGAGTGTCCAATTGAGACAGGAGAGTTTGATGAATGTCCCCTTTCAGAAATATGATGACAAGGTGAGGAAGGTAATATCTTATTCTTATGCTGATTTTGGGTTCAAATGGTTGTGTTTTCTTCATGAAATTTCAACCTGGACATACTCGGATGACATACTAGTTATGCATTTATTTTCACTTATCATCCACATGCATGTGATTTTATGATTATACTACATTACATGTCATTACATTCTATGAAGCTTAGCCTTGACAGTTTTCAATGCGTTGGCATGCTGAATTAATCAGCGTGAGAAAATCCCTCACCTTTGCTAACTGAAAAATGTGCAGGCTACCAATCCTTTCCTTGACCAAAATCTTATTCCAAGCCCACAAATACCGCCAATTGGCACTGTTCAAATGCAGTGCGTGACAGAGTATCAACGTCAGCCTAACTTCTTCAGGCTACCAGCATCAAGCCCCTTTGATAACTTCCTAAAAGCTGCTGGCTGTTGATCGTAAAGAAGTAAGAGAAGCACATTCTTCTGGTTACTCAAGAATCAAGTGATCAATCAGCTCAAAGCTCAAAGGTCATACAGCTACAAGAATTTATTGGTTGATGTTGGTCACAACGTATATATCTCATATTCTATTAGTGCTACAAGAAGTCAGTGATGTGAACAAGATTGGTTGATGGTGGTTACTTTCGTCACATTCAATTCTTTCATTCTTTACCTTTCTTGTTTCTATTATCTCAATATTTTTGGCAGTGACTGGAAGAGGAAGGTGCCTCACCATTTGCTTCTTGCCCAGTGGTCCTGCAAGAGTGCTTGGATTCCGCTTGGAGTTTTAAAGAATGTAATATGTTTTAAATGTCCATCGTTGAATGATGATGAATGTGTATGTAAATTCTCTGCGTGATCATGTGTACTATTTTGAGATATCAAGCCTATTTAATGAAATCAGCCTCACTTGTTCTTCCTCCATGTATTCATAGCAAGAGATACCGAAAACTATGCATTGTCGCCTAGTCCAATCCCTCTAGCATGGTTAGCCATGCATAGTTGGCTTCTGTCGCTGCACAAGGGACGCTCCTGAAAACCAAACCAAAATCTTAGTTTCAACTAGGTCGGCTCGTTTTGCTCGACAGATTGGGATTTTTTTTTTTTTAACTTAAAGAAGGTGAGTTCAGGAGATGGTTATATTTTCTTAAAAATACAATAAATTTGATAATCGGGTGAAACCTTAATTAATTTGATAATATAAGGGGAAAAAAAAGGTAACAAAAACAATTAAAAAATTACAAAAATTATAGTTTAACTATTCCAATTCACCACTGGGAAAATGAATTTATGTGTATAGTACAATAAAAGTGGAAGCCTTTGAGTTTCTTTTAATTTTATTCTCTTTGCACTTCTGGTTTCTCACTTCTGAAAACTAATGTCAAACATGATGAGAAATTGAAAGTATTTTCAGAGTCGTAGGAGGGCTCCATTCCTCATGTAAAATCAGTAATTAAAGCTAAATTGTAGGATCGATTCAGTGAACTCCTTTTGTTATGTACTTATCCTTGCCATCTATTATTTTAAATTATTTTAGATATCGAAACAATTAAATTTGATGGTCTAACTTGTTAATTCATAATTTAATTAACCAGATCAATTTAAGAAAATTTTTAATTTTTTTTATCTAAAACGAAATTGTTTTTTTTTTTTTAATTTTTTATTCAAAATCAGATCCGGTAATCTGTGCCCTAAATTAGATCAAGTCTTAAGTCAAGTGCAGATTCTATTTTCATGCGAGTGAGAAAATAATGCATTGAAAATATCTAATAATTTATCCTCTATTAAGAGTAGAAAAAAAGAACATTATTATTTCTTACGTTCATCGTATTAGGTAATTTTAAACTATGAGATTTAAAATAATTATGCATTCTATAAGCATGTGTTAAGAAGGTTTTTTTCATAAAGTTTCAAACTTGAACTATCAACATTCAAGCATTCTTATAAAAATTTAATTTTTTATTAATTTTATAGTCTTGTGATTATTTTTTATTTGATGAGAATGAATTTAATTAGAGATATAGAAAACCCTTGCATCGTCTTAGCCCAATAAGCAAAGAAACAGAAAATCTGGGTCAAACAAGTTCAGCCCAACAAGGAAAGAGATAAAAACAAAAAAGAACAGGCAACCTCTGTATCGGCCTTGTAAGAAGCTTCAAGCAGACCGCAGGAGGACCCAGATCGCCTTAGCTGATTCGTCACCATCGGTGAGCTCCTCAATCTGTTTCGTAGCCGAAGACTTTGTATCAGAGACTTTGGATAATCTTTTAACGTTTGATTTTTGGTTCATTTGGGTTTCGTTTTGTTGAATTTGATTTTAAATAGATTTCACGAAGGGGGTCGCATCTAAAATTTGAATCTAAATGGTGCAAAACAGAGAGGAATTACTGTATGAAATCTTGAATTTTCAATTGGGTCGTTTTTTTATTGATTTGGGTTCTGGGTTCATGAGAAATGTATAAAAATAATGATTTAGAAGGATACGGGTTTGTGGGGTTTTACTAGGAGATAGAAGGCTTGCTATGTGCGAATCTGTTCATGTTCGTGTTGTTTTCTGCTTTGAAAAGATTAATGAATGGCGTGGGCATGTTGACTGGTGAATGTTTTGGTATGTAAATGCTGTAAGGGAATAAGAGAGGGTTTGTAGTTTGCAAAATGGTGGGATAATATTTTTTGCTGATATTACTGTGGCAGTGGAAATAGGAAGTCTATGCCGTTCAAGTTTTAGTGTGTTGTAGGAGATTGTTTATAATAATGGTGTTTTTCTGTTGTGGACATACAGGGGATTGGTTGTCTCTTATGTCAGGAAACTAGATTGAAAATGAGGAATTATAAAGCTAGCTAATGCTTTTGGATTCATTTCTGTCAGTTTTTTAATTGATTAATGTCATCATGTACTGTGTGGTGTGCTTTTTCCTTTTTTTCCCTCCTTCCCAATAATCTGTATGTTCAAACAAAAACCTAACTCAGCCTTCTACCGTTTTATCACTGAATTTGAAGTACTAGGATGCTTTTCCATCTATCAGATGTGGTGTGCATATCAATCTAGTTCATTTGGGACTTCTTCGTGGTGTTTTGACCAATTTATAGCTAAGAATCTGGTAAATGTGAATGATAGGTATTTTTGTTCATGTGATGATGCTATATTATGTGATGTATTTTTATTTTATTTTATTCCCTTGGCATAACATGAAACCATGGGATGCTGTTACAGACCCCTGCAATATTTTTATGTGGACCTCATGTGGTCTGTGTCCTAGGCTTTGTTTCCTTGACATTACTGCTACATTATCCTTTCTTTTAGAGAGATTTTTTTTTCCTTCGGGTTTTTTTGTTGTTGTTGCTGCATAGGTTTGGTTGCAGGGTAAGCTTCTTTCTTTGTTTGATCTGACTTTCTTTTGTGCATAATTTCAACATGTCTTTTGAATATTTTTTTCCCAGAAAAAGTCTCTTAGATAGGTTGGCTACAGCTATTCATGGGAACAGAGGAATGTAGGTCTTACTCCCATGACATGTTTGACCCATTTATAGATGGTCATCTGGATGAGTGATGCTCCTTATAGATCCTTTTGATCGTCAAGATTACCTGTAGTGATATGGGATTAGTTGTAGTTTTGTTTTCCTGTTAGAGCTGCGTTTGGCACAATCTGATATGGAGATGCATTTCTTTTTTATGCTACCATGTGTACAATTTTGTGTTATTAATCAGATCGTTTTGCACTGAAAACTACGAGTCTAGTTTTTTTGGAGCAAGCTCATAATTGCCAGTTGGCATCCATGTTTTTTTGTTTATTTTTTATGGCTACATGCTTCTTTTGTTTACAAAATCATGGACTGGACAGACTTGTTCTACGGGACCAACTTTGTTTACTAGCAAACATTTTCTTGTGATGCTTATGCATGTCGACATTTTACCAAGGATATTAAAACTTTACTGAAAAAACAAAAGATGTAAATTTGGACACAAACTTGCAAAATTTTCCACTTCGTGAAAAAAAATTCACAAAAATATATCTTGAAAATTCTGCTTCTATTCAAATGAGGCTCTGCCTCTGCTTGCAAATTCTGCTTCTATTCTAATTCCCCAATTTTAGCTTGGCAATCTTTCATGGTTATTCTCACTATAGAAGCACATTATGAATAAATACCACTGGTATTAATTTCTTTACTAGTTCATTTGTGCAGTTTCTGCGTTGTAGAAAGTCTTCCATTCTTGGAGCTGCCTGGATGCTTCTTTATAAACTCACATTTCTGAATTACCTGAATTTATAGTGTAAAAAATGTCCCAGGCTCTCATAACTGAAGTAATGGAATGTGAGGTGTCTGTTTAGGTGCTAATACCTCCCTCTCATGTGAATGTTTTTTTTTTTCCTTTACAGTTTGAACATGTCAACCAAGTACATAGTATCTGGTGTCGTGGGATCATTTGCAATAGCATATGTTTGTGACTATGTTGTTTCTGACAAGAAGATATTTGGAGGTAAATTTTAGCTGGCCTGAAGATTTAGTTATTTTATGTTCCCATGATTTAAGGTCACTTTTTTTGAATCCAGGCACCACACCCAGAACAGTCTCAAACAAGGAATGGTGGGAGGAGACTGACAAGAAATTTCAAGCATGGCCTCGTACCGGAGGGCCACCAGTGGTGATGAATCCAATCACTCGCCAGAATTTCATTGTCAAGTCCCAAGATTCTTGAATCCAATTTTAGCTTGTGACATGTCACTTTCAGTTCGTTGGTGTGTTATTTTTGTCATCAATAATGTTTAGTGAGGTTCGAATGCTTGGACACAGCCGCGTTTAGCTTTGATGGCAATGGTTCTTGTGCCCTTTTGTTTTTATTTGTTTTCTGGATATGGGATTGGCCAGCAATGCTGTCGTGGTTAAATCTAAATAAAAGTCAAGTGACAGAATTCAGAGAATTTCATCATTTCTGTTCCTTTCTTGGTTTTTATGTGATTCCAGGAAGGTGACTGGGGCAATTATCAAAGATAGGGCATGCCTTGAGATTCATGATCGTGAACTTGAGGGAGATATCTCTGCCGCCCCGCATCACCCTTTTTTGTGGTTGTTTCTGGTTACTGTTAAGTCTGGCAACGTTTCACTGGTAAAAACACAAAAAATGATGTTTTAGCCGAGGTGCCATCTACAGTGCACCGCATTGTCAAACATTGTCTTAGAGATATATTTTAATTAGTGGTAAAGGAAATCTTATACCATTCTTACTCTATAAAGAATAATAAATAAAATTATGGGAAACTTTTACGAGGAAGAAGAAACTTATTTTGCTTGGGATTGGGATTGCATTATGCGAAAAAATCTGAAGTAAAGTTTTATCCTTCTCCACTTGTATCTTTTTTAATACAATTTCTCATGTCAAAGCAATTTTTATTCCTTATACGTGCCCTGTTCTTGAAAAAAAAAATTGTTATAACTTTAAATTATTTTTTTGTCATTTTGATGTAATAATATCATAAATAATTTTTTAAAAAAATATTATTTTATTATATTTTTAAATAAAAAATATTTTAAAAACAAATTTTACCCATATAAAAATATCCTCTAAAATATTGAAGAATAAATGCAAAAAATAGCATCAATTGAAGTTATAATCTTTGTCGTTTATGCTCGAGATTCTTGTTCCCTTTCGGCTGTCGAGTACGATGATCCACACAATGTCCAACTTGCATAAAGAGGAAAGGGGATTCGATGGCAAGGGTGCATCTTGTGTCTCCTTGCATGCATTCTAAACTATAAGTCTTATGCTGAACACCTTTTATTGTCGTTTTTTTTACCATGATAAAATTGAAAAAAATAATAATTTCAAGGGGGTGTAATTTAAAACGTGAAAAAAAATAATTATAATTTTTTTTCTTAATGCTGTAAATATAATATTTTCTTGTATGATATGTGAAATAGCCCATCATCTCACATTTTATTCACTAAAAATAATTTTTGAACTAATTTTTTTTATTGTAGATGAATTCAATTATAGTATTTGATTTGAATTTAATTAATAAATAAATTGAGTTTACATGTTTAAAAAACATAAAATTCATTTTATTTTGTTTTATATATTATTCCTATTAACTTCATTTTATTTTTTCAAAGTCTTTAAAAAACAAAAAAAAATTAGATAGATATTTTAAAAAAATTAGTTTTAATATAATTTTTTTTAATTTTTGTAATTTTAAAGTGTTAATATCTAATCTACTTTAATAGTATTTATAGAGATTATATTTCATTTAAAATTTAATTTTATTGTTAATATAGGATCTCCATCTTAGAGCAACTCCAATGCAAAATGCTATTTTAAAAAGTTAAATTAATAAAATAACATTTTGAAAGTATAAATATAGTTTATTTTACCATATCTATTCCAATAGAAAAAAAACCATTTGAAGAGCCATTTATATTGGAGTAAAAAAAGCAAGTGTTTTATTATTTCTTAATATGTTTAATGTTATTTTTCCACATGTCTACATTTAATTAGTTTATTTTTTTAGTGGTCCCACTTTGTTGATTTTAGCTTTTTAAAAAGATATATAAAAATAGTATTTGTGGGAAAGAAAAGATATTTTAATATTTTATTTAGCTTCTCCTTTAAAATATGTAAAATAAATAAAAAAAATAAAATATTATTTTTTTATTTTTTACTATCCATTTAGCTTCTCGGGTGGAGATGCTCTTAGAGAGTTCTAAACATGCGGATGAAAAACATAGGCTCGTCGGAACTTAGAGGACTGGTATTGAGAAAGTGTAAACTACAAGGATGAAGATTGAATATTCTTTTCTTTTTAGTGCATAAAAGGGATTAGTTTATTCTGGAAAGTGCTGAGATGTAATTAATCTTCATTCTCAGTAAAAACTCCGCATTACCTAGAATTTACAAATAACTCATCACCATCATCAACAAATCCAGAATCGAGGGAGAGAGATTTAGATTTTGACGAAAAGGGTTGAGAAAATGGGCGATCTGGAGACTGAAAAGCCACTGAAGAAGATCGCAGAAGCCTTTAAAGAACTAGAGGCAACAATAAAATCTCGAACCCAAGAAGTTGAAGTGGCATCATTTTCTCATGCTTGTTCTCTCGTTTCTCCTCTCTTCGGTTGCTTAGGAATCGCTTTTAAATTCGCAGAAATGGATTATGTCGCCAAGGTAAATCATTCATTTTTATCAATATCCAAAAACCCAAGTTTTTTTTGTTTAAATTCTTGTTTTTGATGATAAAATCAAACAAACAGGTGCATGATCTTGCTGAGGCATCAAAATCGATTGGTACATTGCAAAGTGTGTTAGATAAGGATATAGAAAGGAATTCTGTGAGAAAAGGTGGGAGTCATTCAAGAAATCTTTTGAGAGTAAAGCGTGGTCTTGATATGGTCAGGGTGTTGTTTGAGCAGATTATGGTTACAGAGTATGTGTCTATTACTTTCTCTTTTGCCTTTCGTTTTGGAAGATAGTTATTGTTACATGAACAGGGTTTTAATAATTTTTCAAGTACTTGATCAAATTGTGTTTGTGAGTTGCTTCACTTTTTCATGCATAATAAAGGAATAGTTCCATGATTAAGTCTTGATTAAAGGATATGATTTGATGCCTGATTTCTTGTGAGGTGTTGTATTAGGTTTCTGCTCAATATGATGATCATACTCGATTTGGGTTGTTTTGTTTCTATAAGTTTTGATAATTCTTGACTTTGATGTGGTTGTCTTAGCTGTTTGGAGCTGTAGTTTCAAGAATCCAACCTGTTAATGTATGTATGGATGTCTAGTTTCCTGTTTTGTTACTTTTCCTGTAGTTTGTGTGAAGTGATTAATTGTAAAATCATATGCGAGTTTATTACAAGTATTTGGTCTTAAAATCAACTGAATTTTCGTCAAGGTGGGTACTGCTGAAGTTTACAAATAATATAGCAGGATGTTCCAATTGACAGGATCTTGTGAAGGTTTAAAGTCATATATGGTCCTCAATTGCAGAGGAATATAGACAACAGTTATGGCATTTGCTTCACTAATTAATTGATATATAAACTGGAGAAATTGGAGGCAAATGGTGGTTGTGTTTTAGATTCTTTTCATCTTATGTCTTTTTTGATCTTATTTGTTCATGGTGAATTGGGGAAACTGGTTTTGGGGGCTGAAGGATTAGGCACTACATAATGGGATAGGGGGCTGAAGTTTTATATCTGTGATGATGAGCTCGCTTAGCTGGAGGTTGTTATGGTCCAGGGCTTTAGTTTCATGTGCTCATAAAATTGTGTTTTTTGCCTGGGTAGCTCACAGTGGATGGTGTTCTGTATGTGCATCTTTTAAGATTGGTTGATTTATAAGCTACATGCCTCAATAAACATCCAGTGTGTCAACAGTGATGCTTGTGTTTCACCTTAATTAATACACATTCGAGTTCCTGACCACAATAAGCAAATTATAATTGCAAATTTATACAGACTGGCCTTGATTCTGATTCATGGTCTTTGTTTATGGCTGAAAAGATGGTTAACAGTTCCTGTTATTCCTGTGTCAGGGGAAATTCTTTGAAGGGCCCTGCTTCGAAGGCTTATGCACAGGTATTTGCTCCCCATCATGGGTGGGCAATTAGAAAAGCTGTGGCTGCAGGGATGTACGCCCTTCCTACTAAAGAACAACTTTTAAAGAAGCTAAATGAGGATGGTGAGTGTTTGGACCATTTCAAACACTTGTTTCTGAATTCAATATCTCATATGTTCTTGAAAGGTGTGCGAGCAATTATGCTGGGAGGATTAAAACCTGTTTTCCAATCCACTTTCTATCTGACTTGATGTGCCATAATTATGCCCGTGGTTATTTCAAACTAAAACGTGTCTGTTCTGCAGGCACTCTTATGTGTTCTAGAATCATTCGAGTTGTATTGATTTCTTCATTTGTTTTTGCAGAAAGCTCGGCTAGAATTCAAATGCAGAGTTATGTTGCTGCATCTGCGCCAGTCATAATGTATGTTGACAAACTCTTCCTCTCCAGAGAATTGGGTATAGATTGGTGAACAATGTAATGCCACTGAAATCCTATTTATTGTGATTGTCCTTTTTATTTTCCTATGGTAAAAACAAGAAAAAAAAACGTTAATATTCTTGCATGTGGCATAAGCTAATGTTTTATTGAATTGCTCATGCAATGGTATGAACGTGTCAAACAGCTATATCTGGAGCCGAGTTTTTATTACTCTGTAGATTGACTATATCTATCGTTCAATTTTTCCAAAAGATTACAAATTCAATGGTATCTTTACCGTTCAATTTTTTCTCAAGATGTCGAGGACAAAATGATTTTCATGCAGTTTAAAATGCATGATTTAATGCACGATCTTGCATTATCATTTGCTCGAATTGAATCGTTCAATCATAAGCTCTAACAACCTGCAGATTTTTTGCAAGCTCTTCCTACACTCCCAGAGATATTGGATCGTGCAAAAACACTTCTCTTTCAAGATATAATAGGTTTTGAAACAGGCATTGCGAATTTTTTTAATCAAAGCTTAAGCATTTGCTAGCAAAAAAAAATGGTGGGTTTTTAATTGGAGGTGCCGCCACAGAAGATGCATTTGAGATATCTAAATTTATTGGAGAATACGGAAATGGGAAGGCTGATCAAATCTATTTTCAATATACAAATGTTTCGAACTCTGATTCTGGGTTACTATGGATTGGATGGGTTGTCTAAGGATACGCGAGGTACATGATCGGCCTACCATTGTTATGGCTGTGTACCGAGCAGAAGCGTTTGCCAAAAGGTAGGATTGGGTGCTTGGAGTCTCTTCGGATTTTATACATTAGGGATTTGTGAAAGTCTTGAATATTCGTGCCACAAGATTTGCAAGGTCTTAAAAAGCCTTAGAAAATTGCATATTTTCGAATGGTAGAGCTTCATTTATGTAATTGCTACTAAGCATGAAATACCTTTCCTACTGTTCCGTTCATTAGCCAGTCAGAATTTACCCTGTCATTGTTGGTCTATGTTTTCTGTTTCTGCTGTGAGTGCTCCTCTGGTTGCATTACACTTGGTTCCTTCCGGATATTGTCTTGAGGCTGCATGCGTCTGCCCTGTTTTCTGTATGTTTTTAGTTCCTTTCCTATTTGTGTCTGCTTTCTGGGATCCTTTTTTGAAGCCATGGTATTACTTCTGGATGATTATTTGTCATTTGTAAGAGTGTTCAGATTGGATTCATCTTCAAGTGAAAAAGAAGCCTCCACGTAAAAGTGTCAGCCGATTAATCATAATAAGAGCACGAACATTTTCAAGAAGAAAGACAGGTAGTCCTAACATCCTCCCCTTGAAAATGAAAAAAAAGAAATCTAAAAATTCTCCATTCTGACATGAAGGGTTTCGCGGGGGTTGGTGAGAGATATGCACCGATAGACTGGGCGAAATTAGTTGGGGAGAGCAAGAACTTGAAGTAGTGTGCATGTAATCTTAACATATTTGAAAACTTTGAACTGTATGCTGGAATTTCATAAGAAAAAACATACTAGACTGTTCACATATATTTCCAGCATTTCAAGACCAGAACTTCAGGATAAAAATTTCAGGCTTAACAAGCAATAAAAACCCAAGAGTGATCTTGTTAATGAAGCACCCTCTTCCGTCCATCCACCCTTCAACTGCTTTCTTCTCAAATAGTACTTTACAAATTGCCATTTCTGGAACTGAATTTGGTACAAAGCAAACGGACAGAATCCATGGTCGAAATGAAATATACGAAGCGAGTATTACTCCGCCAGGTAGGCATATCAGAAACGAATCATGTATTCAGAAACAAGGCTTCTCATGTTGCGTACAGCCCACTAACCATAGTCTTAATAAATATAGGCCGTGCAGAATCAAATAGCTTCACAGCCGGCTCCATCAGCTTTGCTTTATTTCTTGAAGCATTTCAACTACCTTCTTCATTTTTGGCCGCTTGGCTGGTGTGCTGTCGGTGCAGAGTAATGCTACCTTAAGAGCTGCCAGCATCTCTCTCCTCCAACCGAAGGAAACCGTGCTAAGTCTTGCATCAAGTATCTGCTCAGGAGTCTCTCCTCTAGCTGGAGCACCATGAACCCACTTCACCAAATCTAACCCTTCACCAAAGTCCTCGTCGACTGGTAGCCGCGTTGTTAGGATTTCGAGCAGTACTACCCCATAGCTATAAACATTTCCTGGAGCTGTAACTTGCATTGTGTATGCATACTCTGCATAGCAAAGGAAAAGTAGAATGACATTGAGAAACAAAGAAGCAGCTACCAAGTCTAGAATGATACGGTTTAAATATGCATACCCGGGGGAATATAACCAAATGACCCTGCAACTGCACTGATGCTTGCTGTGCCTCTGGATGGATCCAAGAGCTTCGATATCTCCACCTCCCCAACCAAGGGCTGGAAGTCAGCATCTAGAAGAACATTAAAAGAAGAAATATCAAGGTGGATTGTGGCCACGTGATGAAGAAAAGCCAATCCTTCTGCCACCCCTATGGCAATGGATAGCCTCATAGGCCAATCAGGTTCATACTCGGACTTCTTGCTTGATTCATGAAGAAGCTGAGCTAATGTCCCATTGGGTAAATAATGATGCAGCAAAAGAACGACGTCTTCATAAATTACAAATCCAACAGGTCGCACTAGATTATCATGACAGAGCTTGCTCAGTCTTTCAAGTTCCCTTATCATCTTGTTCTGGTGATGAATTATGGTTCTGTCCATGGATTTTAGTCTCCTCGCCATCAATACCATCCCAGAAGGCATAACTGCCTTGTATACTGTGCTGAAAGTTCCAATGCTGAGCTTATTTGAATCTTTCAAAGTTGCTTTAACAACAGCATCAAGATCTATTGCTTGCTTGAGATTTTCAACAAAGACATTGCCGGCTATAATTGCTGGTTGGTCACTGGTTTTTTCATCAGCAATCCCTGCAGTCTTGGCTGCCTTTTCCTGTCTCTCCCTCATCATAAACAGTAAAACAACTATAGTTACAGAGACAAATACCGCCAAACCAGAGCCAATAACAGCTAGTATAATCCTGTAAGAGACCTTATGATGGTAATTCTCCCGACCAGAAGGATAAGAATTTCCACATGACAAGCTCAACGGCTCTCCACAGAGTCCTTTGTTCCCAAAAAAGCTTGAATTTGGACTCTTTTGAAATGGTACAAAGGTGGGTACAGGGCCACTGAGCAGATTGTTAGAGAAATTAATCTCTATCAAACTTAACATTCCCTTGAATGAAGGAGGGATAGTGCCGGAAAGTTGATTGTTGGAAACATCCAATGAAACCAGCTTGTCAAGTTTCCCTAATTCAGGGGGCAGAGCTCCGTGGAGATGATTGAAGCTCAAATTCAATGCTATCTGTAAATTCCTGATGTGACCAATCTCCGGAGGGATATTTCCAGTCAAGTAGTTGCTACCCATTTGCAATTCAAGAAGTTTCAAGCAGTTTCCAATCTCGTGAGGTATCTCACCTTTGATTGAATTCTGACCCAGAAGTAAGTACTGCAATCTTGACATGTTGCAAATATCATCAGGAACAGTGCCATTGAATCTATTATTGCTAAGGTCAAGCTTGTTAAGGCTCTTGCACCCAATAATTGATTTCGGGATATCTCCAAACAAACTATTACCCGAAAGAATCAGTTCCTGCAGATTTACAAGCTGTCCAAGCTCAGGAGGAATAACTCCACTAAATCCATTTGAGGCCAGATTTAAGAGGATTAGATTAGAGCATTGAGCAAACTCAGACACAATCTCACCAGACATATGATTATTGACCACTTCAAAATATGTGAGGCTGCTAACATTCCCAATAGCCTTAGGGATGACTCCTACAAGATCATTGTTTCCGATTCGGATATTGGAGAGGCCTCTGCAGTTGCCAACTGATTCAGGAAGCTCACCTTTCAACCGATTCAGCGTAAGAATCAAGACTTCCAACTTCCCCATAGAAAAAATGCTCTTCGGTATTGGCCCTTCAAGCATGTTGGAATGAAGGTTCAACACCTTCAACTCGGAAACTGAACCTAGATTATCAGGAATTACACCACCTATGTCATTCTCATAGGCAGTAAAAACACTCAAGTTTGTCAAATTACCCACCCACAATGGAATAGAACCATTCAGCTTATTACTAGAAATTTGAAAATCCTCCAGCTTTTCTAGACCTTGAAACTCAGCAGGTATCTGTCCTACAAGCATGTTATTAGAAAGGTTCAATGACTTGAGGTTTTTAAGACCACCCAACTCCATAGGAATCACACCTCCAAACTTATTCAAAGACAAATCAAGAAATTCAAGCTGAGACAAGTTCCCAATAGCTGAAGGAATTTCGCCATGAAAACTATTGCTAGAAAGATCAAGCTGCTTCAGTGCTTTGAGCTCAGAGATTAGAGTCACGTTACCTCGAAGGCCAAGCCTTGAAAGGTCAAGCCTTTCAACCATTGAATGATTCAAGCCACAGCTAATGCCAGCCCACTTGCAGTAATTTGTGTTGTTGGCACCCCACCCAGGGACTCCGAGCTCTCTGTTAATGGCTAACAGTATAGCTTGATCATCCAACTGAGCAGTCACTAACAAAGACTTTGATAAAAACCCAAGAAAAAGACACACCAAGCATGAAAATGCCATTATTGAGTTGGTCTTTTATTCCTGGGCTAACACTTGTTCAGTGCAAGAACTCAAAATTTATTCACGCCCCAACTCAAGAACATTACCATGTCCTAAAACCCCACTTATCTTCAACAATAAAGTTTTGATATTTGGATGAAAGAATCAAACTTTACAGCAAGAACACTTCGATGGGGGCTTAAAGAGGTGTTTCATCAAGCAACGGCCAGGAAATGCAAAACCCAAATGACTTTCAAGAAAACCCCATTTGAGATTTCATTGGAATCAAAGCAATGCAGAGTCTGAAGAGATAAAAGAAATGTGATATGGAAACAAAAAGACCCACATCAAAGGAAGAGGAAAGAACAAGAGAGAACAAACCAGAGAAGGACGACAAAGGATTAATGCATTATAGAGCATGGGCTGTAAATGTACTCATATTTATCAATATACATCAAAGAACAAAACAAGAAGAAAATGGTTCAAGGCCTGTGTCAGTGAAAGGGAAGTGTGAAGTTGAGGGTAGCAAGAAAAGAAAGTACACAGTACTATGTTTCTTGTTTTTGTATTTAATTTTTAGTACAGGTGGTTTTTAGACAGGAGAGAGAGAGAGAGAGAGAGAGAGAGCTTTAAGGGTCCAAATCTGAAAAAGAGAAGAGGAATTGTTCTCTTCACTCGCGTAAGGCTTTTTCACGAGAAATGACAATGAACAGTGATCAGTGAATGAAAGCTGCATAGAATCTCTCTCTCTCTCTCTGTTCTCTACTGAGTGAGACTGCAACTGTCGTTGTGTTCTGGGTTTTGATACTTATGTTGATGCATAGAAGAGTAGAGTAGAGTAGCCCCACATTTCTGGACCTTATTTTAATTAATTAATATTGACTAATGTTTGGAGGATATATTTTAATACTAATCTTGATACAGTAATTAGCCAAATACATTTGTTCCTCCATTTATGGGGCAACGCATGGTGGGGAAAAGGTTGCTTTCTTAAATTTATGGATTTGGGTATGGTGGCAAAGGATAAATCTCCATAAACTTAAGATCTCTTAGACATCATTCGTGAAAATATTTTCTTATTTTGAGTCATGATTAAACAAAAGTTATTAAGTAGATTTAATGTGATTTTCATAAATTTAATGATTTGGATACGTGTAAAAAGGGTAAATTTTCATAGATTTAGCTTTGGGATGGCATGATTTATGAAGAGGAATAATGAATATGAAAATATTATAAATATAGTCTAATTATCCTTGTTTTCCTTTTTTACAACCTTGTAAGCATTTATTTGAAGGTGTGGTAATTTCTATTTTTTCATAATTTTTAAAGTATGATTATCTATTAAAAAATATTAAATATATATATTTTTAATGGCAATTCAATGATTTTGATATATTAATATAAATAAACATTTTAATATTTTTTTTAAATATCAACATCATATTAAAAGTACTATTTTCATGTTAACAATCAAGTTCAGACCTCATTGTCTCTCTCACTTTTTCCCCTAAAAAGATTTGACCAAATATAGGAGAAAAGGAAAATGTGGATAAGTAAGGCCTAACTTGATAGAGTGCTGATGTGAAACTACAAAGCTGAAAAAATGTGCAAAAGGTATTTTAGGTCCATCATGATATCATTGCAGTGTTAAAATAAATAAATAAAAACTGAATCTGTTCAATCACACCTTTGGTGATACTGTAAGTTTTGAGTTGCTTTGATTTTTATATATATATATATATATATAATTTATATATAATAAAGTATTTAAAAATAGCAGAGTATCAATAGTAAATTCAAAAGATAATATCTAAAAATATTTTTCAGAGAATATTATATATTTTTTTTTACTGTGGGATTTTATCTCTTAACTTATTAGCAAAGTCCCTTTTAAAAAAAAATTAAAAACACTACATGTTTCAAATTACAAAATAAGGGAATTTTTCACAGGGAAACCTTCTTTCCCAATTTCAGCATCCCATTCTTTTTGCGGAATGTAGGGAAAGGAAAAGGACAGTGAAACCCTAAATTTGTTCTTTCATGGAACAAACCTTGGATTCCCCTCCACCCTGGGGTGGGCATTTTATTCCAAGCATAAAGTTTATCATTCTCAAAAAACATTTTTTTATTTTCAATTTTCAACTTTCTAATTTAGTTGCTAAATACTTTTAAAATCAATGATGGTTGGTATTTGTACTTGAAACTGTATCCGAGCACCTTTCATGAACATATTTAACTTAAAAAAAATATCAAATTAATATTTTTTAAATAATTTTAATAAATATTATACATTACAATAATAAACACGCGATGTGATGTAAGTTACATGCCAGTTAGATCTAAACAAGGTTGTTAAATGTAAGAGCCTGTGGGATCTGCCCGTTTGGGGGCATTGTCCCGTGAGATGGGTCCGAAAACAAAATTAAGTATGCTAAATAACATGTTAGACAATTCCATGATAAGATACACATCTTGGACTTTATTTTTATTTTTTTTGCAATCTGGGGGCAAATTACTATTTATGAGTCCATGTCAGTCATCTTCGACTGTCTATGATCTTGCTATTATGTCATGCAAAGGAGGAAAATATGTCCTCTTTTCGAGAGACAATGCTAGCTGAGTAGTTGCTTAGTTCTGTCGAGTGATTTTTAAGGAAAATTTCTGAAATTAGTGCACAAGAAATAAAAGGATGCATGGGGTCTTGCTGTTCTTCCATTATTGTACCATATGCTCAACCACTCTAGAGAATTGAAATCTGAAGCTACATTTTCTTGTGCATCGCGTGACACCCTCTTGCTTTCATGATGGATACCATTCAAGAAAATTCGTAAATGGGATGGTGTAAGGTCGATTTAGGGTTAATTATGCATATAATTCACTTCCATTGAAGGAAAAATCAGATTAAAATAAAGAAAAGAGCTGTCTTCTTGAGGAGGGTGATCCAAGAACTCTTGAATCAGCTTGTAACAGGTTCAAGGGCCATGCTTTTGATGATTTAATTCTGATAAAAAAATATTGGGTTGCATCCATTACAAAATTTATTTTTTAAGAGGATTTTCACTGCCAGCCATAATAACAGATAAAACCCAATTATTTGAAAATTAAGAACAATTAACAGGTCTCCCTCACTTGGTTTGCAAATTTAGAGGAAAGAAAAGGACTCGAGCCTGCAGGAGTTGCTCCATCTAATCATTACAGTCAAGAACCTTGAATGTTACTATTTTTTTAATCCTTTTCCAGTTGCTCCATCTCTCTCGTGTAGAAATAATCATGGCTTGAAGTCACTTGTGGTCCTTTGCTTTGCACATATGGTTCAATCAAATCCTCTACTTCAATTACTTTCCTAGAAAATCCTTTTCCAGTTGCTCCAGTTCCTTTATTTTTCTTGTAATCTGGGTGATTCAAGACCCACCGTTGAATTATCTTGGTTTTGATTGTAGCTAGTAATATGAAAAAAAAAAATCATGGGTTAAATTACTTTCCTAGAAAATTAAGCTTGATAAAATATATAAAAATAATAATAAACATGATTTTTGGTAAGATTTATCAGTAGAATGATCTTAGTATGTCAATCATCATATGATACTGTTTGATAGCATAATATTTTTTTTTAAAAAAATGATTTATTTTAAAATAATTATTAGATTAATAATTTTTGATAATTTTAATGTATTTATGTGAAGATATTTTTTTTTTTAAAAAAAAAAAAAAACCTTCAGCCTGCCTCTTAAAGATTCCAAGCACGTATCGGGAAAGGCAGTCTCTTGAAGGGAGCATACAAGAGGAGATGTGACAGACCCATTAGGATTGCGACAAGTGGAAGCTCTCTTGGTTCTATCATCCTCTTTGATGTGGTAGATAGTAAGATGATTGGCATCCAATTCTTCGACCCCGTCACCCTTTGAAATTAGACATTTTATTTTGATGCATGCATGCTTTCTCTTGAAAAATCTCCTTTGAAAAGTACACTTTGTCCTCTAATTGTTCCCTCTTGGCTATCATTATGTGCATTATATATATATATATATATATATATATAATTCTTGATTAAATGATGATAATCATGAAAGAAAATCAGTAGTATTATTTAAATTGTATTTAGTAGCCTCGTATTACTATGATCATAGTCTTGCTATAATGTAACCTAAGAAAGTGGATTGTGATGAATGTCACGTCTTATATGGTTTTTTAAAAATATTTATTTAATTTTTTTATTTTCATGATTTTGATGTATAGACACTAAAAATATAAAATATACAAAAACATACATTTAATTTATTTTAAAAAATATTTTAAAAATATACCACACCACAATATTAAACATGAAAAAATAATCCCAACATAAAATGATGTCATAATTAACCTAGAGTTGGAATAAATCCAAGTGAAAGCATTTCTAGATATATTTTATCTCCGGAAGTTAATCATTAAGTCTTTGCTAAAATGCATATTCCAAATAGTTAGCCTTTGTATTAAGATATATTATTTCTATGCATGGTTAATAAATTAAAATTGAGCATATCAGTTTTATTAATTCATTAAAGAAGGTCTAAGCACTTGTTGCTTGCTGAAGCGAGCACCCTTTTCCGCAACGGTACTGTATAGAAGCACGAAATTATTTTTAGAAAAAGAAATCTATCTGTTTTGCATTTATGCATTGCATAATCATCTCTAAAGGGAAATGAAGAGTAAATTTAAGGGTAGTAATTTTATATTGCTCATGGAATAATCATTAATATTCTATTAGTTATTTTATAAATTTATTTTTAAAAAATAAAAATAACCATGATATAGAAATCATAAACAAAAATATTTTTATCACTTTTAGGATTTTATATTTTAAGGCATCTTTTTAAAAAATTTATATTTTTTTTTTCAAAATAAATCTCATTTAATAACTAATAGGCTAATAAAATGTCATTAATCACTTCACCGGCACTAAAAATTTTTTCTCATTTTATCCTGATCTTTTCCAATTACATTTTCTAATGATCTCAATCAAAGAATTCTATAACTATTGAAAAGTTCCATTCACTCCTTGTTTTCCCCCAAAACATCAAATCAATATTTCTTAGAATCCAAACCAAATCAAACCAAACATACATCAATAATTGACGAAGGTATTTGTTTGCATTGTGACTCTCGTCTGTTTCCTTGTGAATTATTGAAGAACTCGCACACCTTGAACTCCCTCTCCTCCTATCAAAACAAATTTTAAACATAATTTTTTTTTAATTTTTTAATTTCAAATGCTGCAGGGGACCCGATTAAAGGGTGATGCTTATGGAATCTCACAGACATGTAGGGACAGGTCATGTCTGCGTGAGAGCAAGCCGACCACCACCATGGTATATACGTACGGTGTACAAGAGATGAAGGATTCTGCGATGCACTCACAATCTTTACTCCTCCTATAAAATTCTTTACCTCTACGCAGACTACTTTGATTTTAATGTGTATTGTTTCTTAAGTATTTTTTTTATTTAAAAATATATTAAACTAATATTTAATATTTTTTTAATAGTTATTTTTAAGATTACTCCATGGAAAAACAAAAAAAAATCAAAAATCAAATAAAAAAATAAAAGAACTCTGATTTTTTTTCAAAACTACTTTTAAAACATAAAATTAAATAGGATAAAAGGATATTTAAACTGCCTTATAAATTTTTATTGATTTTTTAATTATTTTAATATGCTAATATTAAAAATAAATTTTTAAAATAAAAAAAATTAATATTTTTTAGAAAATAACTACTGAAATACTCATAAACATTATCAAACAAGAAGCACAGACAACATCATGGATATCTTGGCACGTTTTGCTTGTGGTTTTGGTAAATACAAAGACCACATTGGTAAGTATATTTCTTTTTGAATGTGAAGCCAAGACCCCAAGTTTTAAAATCAATTTTCTTTAATGATTATTATTAGCTTTAGTATTATCAAACTTAATTAAAAGTCTTAAACAAGAAACCATGAATTGAGGCAAAGATTTTGCAGGGATCGAGGACTTGGATGGACACATGGAGCTCAACCATGTTTCCATGGAATGCCATGGCGGCACCACTTTACCACGACTGAGGGGTCCAGTGATTTTCTATGATTAAATTAATCTCAATATCATGCGTTCGAACAATAGTGTGAGGATTTGTAGAGGTCTCAAGTCTCAATATTTTCCACTTTTGACTCCATATTTGGCTGGCATATGCTGGAACCCAGTCAGAAAAGTGTTCCATGTATTGTTTCAGTGCAATTTGTATTAAGATTTAATTCATAATTGTGATTAGTGATTGATTGATGGGATATAAATCAATTTCCAATCTCTTATTTTTTTTAACGATTTAGGTGTTAATTATATAAAGTTATGTTTGTTTCTTAACAAATAATTTTAAAAAATTATTTTATAGATTTGCTCGTGTTTGAAATTAAAAAATTAATTAAATAAATATTTTTCAATTAAAAAATAATTTGGTTTGATTTTTAAAAAAATATTTTTTTATTATGTTTATTTTTCATAAAATAATTTCTAGAAAATTACTTTTCAACATTTCTTGTGTTTGTTTTTTATTAGGAAAGTTGGTAAATAAAAAATATTTTTTAGTTACAAAAAAATTAACTTAGTTTTCAGGAAAGTGTTTTCCTAAAAAATTTGATCAGAAAACACTTTTTAAAAGTTGTGAAAAATTTAAAAATATCATATTATTTATTGATTATATCAAATTTAGCTCTAAAATGTTAGATATATATATATATATATTGTTTTGAATATTTATTTTTCAATTTCATCTCTTAATTTTTTTTCTTTTTCTCTATTTTTTTATTGAAATTTTTTATCTATCAAATTTGATCCTCGTTATTTTCATTGTTACTTATTTTATTTGAAATAATTAATAAAATGTTAATTATTATTATTTTAATTTTTTCATATTTTTTTTTAAAAGATTAGATTTAATTTTTATTATTTTGGTTATTATTTATTTTATTTGAGATAATTTATGACACTATATTTTTTTTCAATTTCATTTTCATTCAACTATTTAATTTGTAAGATTTGTTTCTTATTATTTTAATAAACTTGAAAAAAATAAAATATTAATAATTTATTTTCCATCTTATTTTTCATGACATAACCAGCACACTGGAAACTGTTTTTCAACTTATTTTTCATTGCACTACTAAATATTAGAAAATAATTCACTTTTTCAGAATTTATTTTTAAAAAAGAAACTACTTTGTAGCAAACAAACAGGGCCTAAGTATATCAACAGTATGTTAGAGAATACAATAATGATGGTTTTTTAAAGTATTTTTTATTTAGAAAAAATTAAAATAAAATTTATTTTTTAAAATTATTTTTAATATAAAATTAATTTAAAAAACAATTATTTTTTAAAAACATTTTTAAAACTAGTAAATAAATTCTATTGTGTTTTAAATTGTGATTGGCTATGAAAAAACATAAAAAAATATGAAGACAAACACAGACTCATAACCCTAAACCTCCCTATTAATAGAAAAGAAATGATTTCAAATGTCTCTGTTCTTTTTTTTTTTTCTAGGTGGATCACGAAAGAAATGAGAGCTTTTGATTAATCCATGTCTCGATCTTGTTTTATGGTTTTAAAATGATAATCATCCTAATTAATACAAAAAAAAATTCAATTATTTTCTATCCTTTTTATTGAATTTATTAATTTTATTCAGTAGAAAATGAACCAATTAATCATATAGAAGATAGTAGAAGATAATAATATACATAACTTCAACTCAAATAAAAACAAAACAAAGATTAATGGGTGTTTGGAAAAGTGATTGTACTAGTATTTTTAAAAATTTTAATTTTCTTGTTAAAAATTAATATTTCTGGTATGTTTTAAATCGTTTTGATGTGCTGATTTAAAAAAAAATAAAAAAAATATTATTTTGATATATTTTAGCATGAAAAACATTTTAAAAAACAACCATTACTACACTTCCAAACAGGACTATATCTTATAAAAGAATGTCAAATAGTTGATAAACCAAATTATCAAGCTAATGCATGCGTGGATTACTGAATTATGTTAGTTACATTACCTGGAAATCATAGTTATAGTAAAAAAGTCCAAATAAATTTGACAATTTGAACTAAAATTCAGTTAGTTTAAGATTTGATTTGGGTGAAGTTGCAAAGATATAATTATTTTGTTAAAAGTTCATTAACGGTCAAACTAATTTTTTAAAAAGAATAAAAAAATATTATTATTTTAATATTTACAAAACCTTTTCCTTTTTAATTTGGATTTGACAGATCACAATAACTATGATGCAACAGGAAAAAAAAATCAACCCCTTTTGTTCGTTGCATGCTTTTATTATATTGAAAGTTGGGATTGTCAAAGAACTATTTCAACCAAAAAACTTAAGATGTTAGATAAGGTCTCAATATATGATTTATATTATTTTTTAATATATCCCCTCAATAGAAAACCTTTTAAGTTTAAACCTGCATAAATCTATTTTATTTTGTACTTAATTTTTATCAAATAAATAAGGATAGTGAGATTCAAACTCATGATCGTTTGGTCATCAATGCTTTGATATCATGTTAAAGAACTATTTAACCTCAAAAGCTTAAATTGTCAGGTAAGGTCTCAAGATATGATTTATATTATTCTTTAATATAAATGTTATCTTGTTCCATGCTTTGATTAACCATAATTTTCAAAAGAAATAAGAGTTTTTGATAGATCCATATATCGATCTTGTTTTATTGTTTTAAAACGGCAATTGTCCTTATTGATATAAAAATAAATTCAAATATTTTCTATATTTTTTATTGAATTTATTAATTTTATTTAGTAGAAAATGAACTAATTAATAATAAACGATATATATACTAGAAGATAATAATCCCTTTACCTAATATGTGCAACTTCAGCTCAAATGAAAACGAAACAAAGATTATAAGGGTAGTTAGAAATGCGATTGTACTCATGTTTTTAAAAAAATTAAATTTTTTTGTTAAAAAATAATTTTTTAAAATATTTTGATGGTTTTGGTGTGCTAATTTTTAAAATAATTTTTAACAAATAAAAATATTATCATTTTAATGTATTTCAATACAAAAACATTTTAAAAAATAACCACAACTATATTTACTAACAAACAAAAAAATATCTTATAGAAAAACATCAAATGGCTTATAAATCAAATTATCAAGCTCATGTATACATGAATTATTGAATTATGTTGCTTACACTACTTTGAAATCCTAATCATCATTAAAAAGTTGGTAGTGTTGAACTAGAATTAAGTTGGTTTAAGATTAAATTAAGTTGGTTTAAGATTTGATTTGGGTAGAGTATTAATGATATAATTATTTAGCTAAAAGTCTAGATTAATTAACAATTTAATTTTTTTAAAAAAAACATTATTTTAATATTTAAAACTTTTTTTTTTTCGAGTTAGATTTGATAACAAGCTAAGATGCAAAAGATAAAAAAAAAAAAAGAAAAGAATCAACCACTCCTGTTCGTTGCATGCTTTTACTCTATTGGAAGATTGGATGTCATCTTGTTCCATGCTTTGATTAACCAGAGTTTTAAAATTGATTACTCATAGACAGCATCTAATGTCATAGGAAAATCATTAGGGTTCATGATAGCATCATTAGTGGCATCCCAGCATAGACTATAGAGAATGCCGATTTGTAAAGCGAAACCCTAAAACTATAAAAGAAAGGCTAAACTGCTGGAGCTATCAATTATATCAACAATAATGATTTTGTCACAAAAAGAAGAAAGGAAATGTAAATAAATGTCCTGAGGACAAATTGATTCTGCAGTCAAATATTCCGATTCGATATTAGTGTTATATATATATATATATATATATAATTCCTTTAGAGCGAAAATAACTTTCCATTTCGCCATGCTGTGTTATGATTTTGAACAGAAAAGAGAACGCACAAAACAAAAACAAGTTCATAAGATATGATGATAATGATTCTTTAGACATGAAAAGGATGTATTTCCTTGAAAAGACTAGGAGATTTAGAAGCAAGGCCACACACACCCACACACAGATCATAATTTGGTAGTTTGGGCCAGGGAGCACTTCAAGTTTATAGCCTTCTTTTCGAGAGTGAAATGCCATCTCCACTGTAAACCAATCTTATTACACCAGATCAACGTTTTGTTAGCTAGTTAATTGTAAGATAATATTTTTTTCAAGAATATCATTTAACCGAATAAATGAACAGATCATTAGGTTAATAACGTTGCAATAAACTATGCTTTGATGCTTTAATTAAAATTTAAAATCTGTAGAGGAGATTGCTCTACAGTAATGATCTCAGCCTCAGCTTCTTGCGAACAACTTGATATGAATTTAGCCGACATTGAATTTTCTTTTACCCTCTAGCTTTATCTCTGTATCAACAAGTTTCAGTCCTAGATCTGTAAGTGAGAGTTTTCACACTCGAATTGTAAGAGTTTCCAGCGTGCGAAAACCAGGACTGCGAAAATGGAAGCAAATCTCCATGTGCGAGGCCCAAAGCTGTAATGATGAATATATGAGATATATGGGGGGCCCTCCTCCTCCTCCTCCTCCACTTGCTGATATTCTCCTGAATTGATTTTCCATGATGAACATGGCCTTCACTTGCTGGGAAGGGGCCCTTAATAAATATAATGTGATTGAAGCAACATAACCTACTTGGGGTTGTACTAACTACGAAGAGAAATAGATACAATCCCTCCCTCCTCCTCCATAGCAGAGCACCTTTTTCACTTTCTAAAGACATGACTCCACTGTCTGCCTCGGATCAATAGCATGTGCAGGGGTGATGGTGTGGGGAGCCTCTTTTGGTGATTGTCATCCTTGTGACCACAAAAAAAGGGACTGAAAAAGCAAATGGGATTTCACTGTAGAATCTGTATTGATTGAGACTGGGCTCTCTCTTTGCTAGACATGCATCATGACCCTTGTATCATGTATTGTCTCACCTGCTTGGGGCATCGAGGGTCCCCTCCTCCTCCCCTCTCTATCCATGGTTTTTTTATTTTTTCTTTTCTTGCCCATGGAGCTTTATTTTGGTGCTATTTTCATTGAATTCCTCTTGGCATTATCCTGCATCATAGTGTGGGATGGTGGGGTCCATGGACCATGTTAACTGGCCCATGGTGTGTTTTGCTTGTGGGTGGACCGCCCTCATGAACAGTGCAATTATCAAGTTTGGAAGCGAGGTAATTAACTAGAAAAAAAATATAAAATTCCACGTTGATTCATAAAATGAATATTGATAAAAGAAGAAGAAGAATCATCCATTGGCTACACAAATACAAGGTAAATCCAAAGCTGAAACCCATCACCCGTCGCTGCTATTTTTTACTTGCTCTATTTGTTTACTTTTCTTCAGCAGCTTAGACCTAGGCTTCATGGGCTTCAAAAACTGAGCCTGTAATCTAACCATCTCTTTCAAAAGTCCAACTAGTCTATCTTCAATCTCGAGCCCATTTTCCTCTACGACCCCTAACCACCTAGCCACGGCCTCCAAAGTGCTAACACAACCACCACACGGCTCCTTTCTCAAAACCAGGTCAGAGTCGTAAATGCTCCCTCCTTCTCTGCCTCCATCAAACCCATCCAAACACACCCTTGTTGCGAATCTACTCAAATACCCTTCACTAGCACTCACCATCTCCTTAGCATGCTTCCACGTGGCATCGAACAAGATTAAGACAGGAGGGGTGTTGTTTTTTAACGATGTCTTGAGGTCTGATAGAGTTACAGCCGGTGAGGATTGTGAGGGTGGGAATAGGTAGTAGGTGGAGGAAGGGGGTTGGTTTATCAGGGTGTTGGAGGTAAGCCGGCGGGTTATTATAGAGGAGGAGTTGAGGAGTGATTTGGTGAGGAGAGGTGTGGTGTTGAGTTTGTGGTGGGATTCGCGGGGGTGTTGGATTATTATGATTTGTGTTCTTGTTGGGATTGGTGGGGTCGGAATGACGTGGCAGAGGCAAACTGGGATTGGACGGTCACATTTGTGGCAGATCGAACGGCGTTTTGGTGGTGGAGACGGTGGCTTGTTGTCTGGTTCTGGTTCCATTTCCGACCGTGGTGGCGACTTGTGGTGGTAGGGCTGCTGCTCCTGCGTTTGCGAGTTTTATTTGATATAACTCAAACCCTTGTTTTAAAGAGAGGATAAAAATCACGTGTGATCTCTCAATTTCCAACTGCTAATCAAACCAGTCCTCCTACTTCATTTTTTCAGGAGAGCACATAGATTGAGAGGTTATCAAGACATGAAAATTTCTGTTTAGACGGCAAGCTTGGTAAAAATGATCAACTTTAACTGACATCATATATCAAACAATTTGAAGTTCATCTGTATAGCTTGAGAAATATCAAAGAGGAAGAAGAAGGTAACATTGGCATGGAAATCTCAGTATTGTGTTACTGTTTCTTCCATATCAAGTCTTCAAGCACAGCCCAACAAATTCCAGTGGTGTCCAAATTCTCTCATCAGATAATGCAGGCTTCGTCTATTGTCAAGTGTATTTGTTGTCATGGGAGTGTCTGGCGATATACATACACCCACACAATTTTAATTTTCAAGTTTCAATTAAAAATATATTAAAATTATATATTATATTCGTCAAACCTAGCTGGACTCTATGATTGATTGAAGACTATGATTTTACTCTTTATAAAAGCACTCATTTTATTATTTTGAGTGATTATCATATAAATATAGGCATAAACATAGATATAGATCAAATTAAATGCACATGATACATTAAAGTGGTAAATAAATATATAGGTATTGCACATATTAAAATAATATATTTTTTATATTTTTAATATAAATATATTAAAACAATTAAAAAATATTTAAAATATTTTTTTAAAAATCTAAGAGTTGAAAAAATAGGGTTCAACAGCCCTATCAAAAAGTGACTTAATCAAGCAATATTAGTGTTTATGAACTCGATTTGTTTAAGAGACCATGGATGAATTTTGTGAGTTTGAGACAGAACACGACAAGAGCGCACGATAGTCAACAAAACGATGTCGGTTTTAAGAGGGCCGAAAGATATACTGTCGTTTGGTGTTTTGGTAAGAAAATGACACCCTTTCGAGCCTCCATCCAACGTGTCGTTCAAGGCAGCGAAAACAGGCCCTGTATCGAATGCAAAGCTGATCAAGCAGAGAATAGAAGCTCAAAACAAAGAATGAGCAATTTGGAGGTTTCCCAGTTCACTCACACCCCATTTTACTGGTACATACAATACTTCAAAATCACTTCTCTTGCATTTTCACCAATTCCTGACCAATCCCAATAAGTAAAAATCTGTTCTTTTTTATGTTTTGCTTATGTATTTGATCATCGTGGTCTTGTTTTTTGTGTGGGGTTTCAGTTGATTGATCATTCTTTTTTTCGCATACACCAACTACTGTTCTTTATCTTTTTATGTCTTGCTAATGTATTTGATCACCTTGGTCTTGTTTTTATGGTGTTTTAGTTGATTGGTCATTCTTTTTTTTTGTTTACACCAACTATTGTTCTTATCTTTTTATGTTTTGCTTATGTATTTGATCACTATGGTCTTGTTTTTATGGGGTTTTAGTTGATTGATCATTCTTTCTTTCTTTTTTCCTTACACCGACTATTGTTCTTATTGGTTGTGAAATGTTGTGTTGATGCAGTGAAGAAAATGTTTATTTTCTTCTCAAGAAACTGTGCAAGGATGGTGTAGCAGATGCTGATGGGTCTGATCTTTTTGTTGTTTTCATTTGCAATGATAAGAAACAGGCATTTTTTCTCGTTTTTATTTTCTTGTATTAATGTTCACTTTATTATTGTTTTTGTAGTTAACTTACATTGTTAATGTTATAGTTGCTGATTGTATGTCATTTGGCTAACTTTTTTTTAGCTGTAGGTAATGAAAGCATGAGTGAATATGTTTTGTGGTTTTGGTATTTGAGAAAATTTGTTGTCATTTTTTATACCAACTTGTGAACTGAATTTTTTTATTTAGATCCCACTGTGGCATCAAAAGGCTAGTACGAGAGCAGATGGAATCATTCTTTGGGATTATCATGTGATTTGCATTCAGGTGAGAGCCAAACCATTTTTAGCATAAAATTACTGGTGTTCTGGTAAATTATTCTGCTTTATTTGGGGTTTCAGGATGGTTGAGTGGATTTAATGGTTTGGATGGAAATTTGCTTTTCTGTTTGTATCCATTAAGGTTTAAAATGGTACGTGCAGAGAAAAAGAGAGGGGAACTCTCATTTAGTGTGGGATTTGGATTCAAGTCTTTCCTTTCCTTCTCCATTAGCTTCATATGTCTCTGAAACCATCCGGCCATCATTTCAGCTCTTTTCGGAGTACCGAAGGTAACATTAGCTGTTTAATGAAATCATGATTTCTTTATTAGTATGTCAATGCATTATGAGGATGTGGTTTAGCCAATGTTGCGGTCTTTTTCTCCTGTATGTAGCATGTATGAGCCCAAATGGTCTGTGTGTCAAATTACTACAGCAAAGCAGCCATGGTTTTAGCTCGTAAGAAATTAGAATACTTGTTCAAACCATGGAGGATGAGAGATTCTTGGCTTTCAGTTGATAGGGCTTTAGCTTGATTCAAATACAAATGGCTCCCTTTTCACGTCATCCTCCTGAAAAAAGAAAGTAACAAAATCACTTTGATGTAAGATATGCCATGGCTTTATGAACAGCAACAGCAAAACTTAGCAATTGATGGATCCAGCTTTTGTAGAACAAAATTGAGGATTGGAATACTTGAAGTTTTATGGTAAAGCATGGCTCTTTTTGTTGCTGTAATATCAGAATTATCTTAGTCAAATTTTCATGCCATCTGGGGGTTAGCTGATCAAATGGCTTTTTGTGTGGCTTAATTGATGGAATAGGCTTGAATTTTGTCGGTTTTGAAGTTTGTAATTTGGTTCCTGAGGTGTTACTTGGGATCCATGGGAGGAAGAGAAGAAGGAAATTTGGAGGCTGTCCATGCTGCAATCCAAGGCATGGACAGTAACGGCAGCTGGCCCTTGAGGCTTTAGGTTTCATTTGATGCATCCGCTGACTATGGTCTTAAGAGCATGTAATTAGGGGTGAAAAGTGAGAAAGAAACAAGAATGTTGCTTGAAAATACAAGGCATGGACAGTAACGGCAGCTGGTCCTTAAGGCTTTAGGTTTCATTTGATGCATCCGCTGACTATGGTCTTAAGAGGATGTAACTAGGGGTAAAAAGTGAGAAAGAAACAAGAATGTTGTTTGAAATTAAGAATAGTTATGGAAGAATAGAAGATGATTACTACCTGGGCCTAAAAATTCTAACATAATTATATTTCTCATACCATTGCATCTAAAAGTGGCGTTCTTCTCTGTAGTTTATCTTCACGAGAGCACTTTTGCTGTATCTCTGGGACCTAAGGAAGGTTAGGTTGTCCTCATTCTTTTGCTGATATGAATTGAGTCGCTTAGGTTAACTATTATATTCCAAACTACACTCAGTCATAGCAAACTTAAAACTTCTGAATTATGATATGGATTTTATTTTCCTTCTAAAGAACTTGAAGTTTTATCTCAGATGTTCGGCAGTCTCTCAGAGAAGGGTATATACTTATTTATGGTGTGAAAATTAAATGTTTCATGATATGATTTCATTGTAACAAAATGTTTTTCTTGGTATCAGGTCTTTCCGAATTGTGCATGCTCCAATTTTCCTCCGTTTCTTTGCATCTGATAGAAGACACATGAAAGATTCTGTTGGTAATTGGACTGCCCAGCCTCCTGCATATGAACCCATCGTAGCTGAAGGTAAATTCTGTGTACAGCCACGTAAATATCTCTAGGTGCTGGTTTAAAACTTCATAATATTGTTCCATTCATGGTCAGATCTAGAAGAAAGTTCATAAGGTCCGCATGTCCTGTTTGTTGCATTCATATTACATGTGGGTGATATTTATGATAGCCAGTCATTATATTTCCTATGGAAAAGGTCATCAAGTAGTAATGGACTAATCGTTGAAATAGAATATGTACTTGTGCATGGTCTTGTCATACAAGAAACTGATGCATCACTTTTGGTTCACTCTTGTTTTTGCTAACAAGAAACTGCTCAACTTCCGAACTCACATGAGAAAGTAGTTGCAGGTTTTATGCAGTGACATTCCCTTAGTTTGCAGAGTGCAATTTGATTCCTTAAGATGAACTGCTATAATTTGATTGAAAAGCTATCATTATCGAAAAATTTGAAATTTTTGTATGCGTATGTGCAGACGGAACCATTCACAACCTGAATGAATACATGGAGATCCATGCATCTGATGAATCAACAAATATGGAGACTGATTTGATCAATTCAGTTTTCACTCAGCAACTTGGTGTGGTGATAGGCGAGAATCAGTTGGAGGAATTCTTTTCTCAAATTTCTTGATCTCTGTTCAGTTGCTCATGTGCGTGAGTTCATACATGTACTTTTTTTCTTCATTCTATGATGTTGATTATCACTTTTACTGCTGCTGGTTTGTTAATCCATTTGTTCAAGACATTGGGGCGTTTTTGAGACATTCAATGGATTGAGAGAACATCTCATCTATTTTTTCCTAGTGTTATGTTGTTTAGCAGAAAAACGAGCTGTAAGCGGACGTCACATTTTAGCTGTGTATCAAAAACTTGTAAATTGACATGTTCAAATTATAGATATCTTGATTGGTTTTTTTCAGTGCACTACTTTATGAAAAGCAGTTCCTAATTTTTTAGGCAATGATGCAGTGCTTTATTTCATACTACAGCAAAATTGTGCTAGGGAGAGCTGATTTTATCAGAAGCACAGTAAGCCTCCTATTGAAAAGAAAAACATACAAAAATTGCTATATTAAACTAAACGTTTTATGTTTTATTAAAAAAACAAGAGCATGAAACTATATCTCTGTAATAATGTTAGTACGATACTAACCAGAGCTTGTTTGTGATTGTGTTCGATTTTAAGCCTAATAATTTATTTGGATTTATATTTTATGGTGTATTCATAATAGCAAAAGATATCTCTACCTCAAATAAAAACAACAAGGACCAGATCGAACACTTCAAAAAAAAAAACCTTCTTTAACTATTCATGAGGCATGGGAAAATACGATTTGATTCTTGAAGTTTTAATTTCTTTCATTTTTGGTCCTTGTATTTTGAGGATTTCACATTTTAGTCTTAAACTTCATTTATTTTATGTTTTATTCCCTAAAATTTGAGAGGAGAAATACTTATGAAAAAATAAAAGAGAAAGTAGTTAGTAAGCCATGTTAGGAAATAAAAATATTGTTTTTCTCATAAAAGGGAGATCAAAACAAGTATAATTATTTTTTATTCTACTACTACAAATATTAACAACACCTTTATTCCCCCTTCAAATGAAATCTCCCTTCAAATAGAAGTACTCCCGTGGGAGTTTGTTTTTGTAGAGTCATTATAAGTTTTTGAAACTGGTTTAAAGGTATTTCTTTAGAGATATTGTCTTGTAAAAACATGTTGAAGATTTCGTTTTCAAGGTTGAAAAACTCGAATTACTGTAAAAAAATAAGATGGATAGCATGCCTTTCGTTTATTGAAAAAAAGAAAAGAAGGGCAACGCGAGAGGAGCAACTATGCTAACGTGACCTAGAAAAATTGTTAAAACCTTGTGAAGAAATTGTAAATAATACAGAATTGCAATTTCTAGCTGCTACTGTTTTGGCTTCAGAATCTTGACATGATAAGAGAAAGTGCAGCTCATAATGTAGGACAAGGAGTGATTTCACAAGTTACCAAACCAATTTTTTCTTAATTATTGGTACAAGAGAGAGCACTCAAGTCTCACCTCACTCTTATCTTTGATGAAGGAGCCACCAACTTTCTTTTGCTTGAAATTGTGACCTCTTGTGACAAGAAGATAAGAGGTAACAACTCCTGCAACAATAATGACAAGACACGTTTCTCGTTCACTACAAGCATCTTGTGTCGTGGCCTCCAGGGAATTACATGGGCATGACGCTCTTGTGCGTGCCCTTGCCCACAATGATCACAACTCAGGTCATTTAAGGATATAATTCCAGCTTAAATACACGCTACAATGTTAGTTCATTTCATCAAGAATAATGGTATCTAGGGCAATTATGAATTAGAAGCACCATATGCGGTTATTTGGGAAGCACGGGATTGATGCCAGATATAGCTGGAACCCAGAGCGGTCTTCCTGGAACTGCCTATCGTATCCAATACCAAATAACCAGAGAATTCTGAAATTAGCCACATGATTCAAGTTTCATCTTCACTGTCTAAAAGCAAGCAATCTTGAATTTGCTCCCTGCAAGAAGAAAATTTCTTTCAGAATTACACAAGATAAGGAATCACATCAGATGTTAGATACCTAGAGCATAAATTTGAGAGAATGAAGGGAGGGGAGGGGGGGGGGTATAACCCTAAAACAGAGTCAATATTCTGAACTCTGAACAGTGGCAAGCCAAAGCTATGTGCTTATACTTGTTTATGCCAGAGCCACCAAATGTGCTGGGAGTAAAGATACTTAAATCCCAGTTATTCCCACGTTACACCTCTAAAAAAGAAAATAATGCTGATGAAAATTGTTGATTCTCACCTTAGCAAACTTAGATTGCTACAATTTCCATGCTTTGCTCTGTCAACCACTTGCTGCGGTAAAAGAGAACAGAAATTCTCCATTGATGAGGGATCCTTGGGAATTATCTGAAACTGGCAACTTGAACAACAAGCAGCATTAAACCTTGAACTTTGGCAACTCTTGAGACTGCTCAAATTCAAGGAATTAAAATTCTTGAGGGGGGCATTGCAAATGGGACAGAACAACTCTGAGGAAATAGATTCATTCGTCTTTAGATTGCATCTCTTTTGACGCCTTCGAATCGCTAAAGGAACATTGCAGTCATCAGTTTCAGGAATCCTGTTGAATTCAAATGGAGTAAGCTTTCCAGCTGTCTGGAAAATCGTGCACTCACGAGAAGAATTTTCTTCCTAGAATCCAAAAGGTTTGTCAGTGACTTGCTAGTTAATATTCAAGAAAATCATGAGCACAAATATTTAAACTAAAATGGAAAAAAAGTTCTCTTCTTAAAGAGAAAGTATGATATTCACGCAAAAATGAAAGCAGTTTCAACGTTGAAAAAAACGCAGATGTTATCTGCTTCAACAACTCAAGTAACATTCTGGGTACAATGCAAAAATGAACTCTATCAAGCATAAACTCCTACACACATGCACACCAGAGGAAACAAATTTTGTTATGAAAGCAACAGAACTTCTTTACCTGCAAGACATTCACAAACGAAGATATCAAACCATTGATTCCAGAGGGAGGCCTGTCAAATGGTTGCAGAGTCTTTAGACTGCCCTGCCAGGATGAACCATCATTCAGTAGTAGTCTAAATAATTTTACACCAATTATATATCTACAGAGGAAATTAAAGGACAAAAGAGAATCCAGTATGAAATAGCTCAAAGTTTGAATCACAAACCCATCAAGGCGGCACAACAAATTCAGCTCTTGTGAAGTACAGTCACGAAGTGGAAGCACTACTGGTATCTCCCACCGTGCATCAACATATTGTATATCTGCTGATAAAGAATATCCCTGGCCCTGTTAAAAACAATGAGAAAATTAATAAACCGGATATACAGAACACAGATTCATGAAAAGAAGGCCTGCAATGAAGGCATTAAACATGTTTTTACTTCTATGCCTGGCTACATTGATAGAAAGCACTGTGGCACAGCCTAGCTGCTGGAATGTGTTATTGAAGTAGTATGTTTTCAGATCGTTCACATAAATTGACTATTCCTCATGGTTGTATGTTTTATGCTTAGCAGCCACCAAATTCTGGACTGTCTGCTAATGTTAGCAGTCCAATGAAATTAGATTTCATGAAAATGAAATCTGCGATAGAATGAATGTTTGTGTCATTGATCCCCATTCAAATAAAAAGAACATGGAAAGCTCCAACACCACCTCGTATTCCCACCCTTCCATTTGTCTCAACATGGCCTTGCCAGTTAAATCAAGTGGTAGATTTGTGAAGGTGATCAATTCATAGAACAGAAAACCCTTGGTATAAGGCTTATTTGAAATTGCTTTTGGAATGCCCTTTTTCTTCTAATTTAAACATATAAGGCGTCATCCATATAAGGTAACAATCTATAAAATTCCAACTATAAGTTACCTTCCTTTAGAGATACTACAACTCCTTAAGCTAAAATTTGCTTTATGATTTCAGGACAGACAATCCATATCAACATTATTTCTAGAATAATATCAATAGTTTTGAGTATCATAAGACTAATCCAAAGTATGTAGTAGCAATTTTTATTATTATTTCCAATGCGACAATTCACCAGATATCACTGCCTCAAAAGTGCCTAGAGTGTAGAACGTGTCCCGTGCTATTCTTTCTTTTGATCTGAAATTGCATCACTTGATAAAATAGCACCAATCTCCCTTGATTTCCATTTTATAGCCCATTTGCTACTCTATACAATTCACCGTGGAAGATAACTAGTATATCTATATGATTTCACACTCATGGATCTTCAGGACTTCAACTTTAGGCTATTGAAAGACAAACCTTAACAGTTGCTGCAAGGACATGGCAAGCAATCCTTGATGTACATGATCCTAGAATAAGTCTGCTGTATCCATTTTGAGAAGCAACCTACAAGAACAACAAATAAAAAAAAAAAAAAGTGCGCGTAATTCTTTATTTTACAATTGACGTTCAACATCACATCTAGAGTTAAACCTTTTGCAAAGCCAACATTCGCAAATGCAGCAGAAGATCTTCTTTCCCAGTGGCATCATTAACAGCATCTAATAACTTAGTCAATCTATCCTTCCCATCACTTGAATCTGAAGCATAGATATTTTCAATTGGAACAACATGCAGCTGTTTTGTTGGTGGGGCTAGATTTGACACGACCGATCTCATATCCTGAATCGCTCCATCAACTTTATCAGAAGAAACTGGATAGACTGCACTTTCATCAATAAACGCTACTCCAACACCAAAAACTGGCAATGATTTATCCTTACTTGCTTCAAAATTCTTTTGTGCTCTGTCTTGCAACCCATGTACAAACTGTAGAGCTACCCTGAAATCAAATAGAAATATGAACGAGCAGTTTAATAAAATAAAATAAAAAGCACACACATGTATTAATTTACAGAGAAAAAAAAAAGGAAAACCTGGAGGATGGGCCGCCAGAGAAAGCAACAAGAACGTTATCAGAAGGAGAAATCATGGCATGAGAAGTAACAGCAAGCCTGAACTTCCCATAGATATTACTTCTAAAGCAATCAGCACAAAAGCGTGCTTCATCACCGGAAAGAGATCCAGGAGTGATGGGGCTGTTGGTCTTGCACTTGAGGCATAAATTATTAGAATCGTTGGCTGCTGCTAGTGGTGGCGGTGAGTCCGATACTTGGTCACCGTTTTTGTAGCAATTGGATTGGCAGCCTGAGGAATTGCAAGACATTGTTTTGTTTACTTCGGTTGTCTGTGTTATTTTTTGTTTAGGAGTTGTCGAACAGCGGAGCTGATTTAACCGTTTTTCAGGTCCCAAAGAGTGTGTAGGGTTTTGCCTTTGTTGTTCATGTGAAACCATGGTTATGGGACCGATGGGAAAAGAGCCATACGTCAATTCATGAATAATTAGATAAATGATTTTTATTAAATCTGTTATACTGCCTGTGATTGTAATAATAGTTATTTTTTGAGGAGCGTTTTGTTTCAATACATATATAATCATATCAATGATCTAAAATCATAAAAAAAAAAAATTAAATTTTTTTTGAAGGCAAAAGCAAATATGATTTTTTTTAGTATTGATTTAATTATATTTGATAATTTAATTACATTTTACAAGATTAGTATCTTATTTAATTTAAATAAAAACTTGAATTGGATTAAGAATCTAAAGTTTTCTAAATCATTTAATAAATACAAGTGAAATTAAGTTTAGGTTGAGTTTTGTAAGCTAAGATTTTCATGTTTTTATTTTAAACTCTAATTGAAAAAAAAATATTAATAAATATTTTTTAAACTTATTTTCCTACTCATAAATAAATTATATATCCGTTTTGGAGTTTTAAAATTTGAGTTGGCAGTCAATGTAGTCCAAGGATCAAGCCACAAACTATGACCAAGTCACTTAAATCAATTCTTTTTTAACTCAAAATAATATCACTTTAATGAAAAAAATTAATAAGTTACAATCATGTATTACCGTGGTCAACTGATCATGTTATTCTAAATCATAATTATTTTTTTATTTTTTTAAATTACACTTGATTTTAATTTTAGATTCTAGATCAATTACATCTAAACAGGTTTAAAAATTATAATTTATTTTTTCTAGTTACATCGAATGTTATCCTAATTACAGAATTTATGAAATTTTCTTTAATTTTAATACACATGTGTGTTATAATTTTTAACAACAAAAGGTAGAAGGTTAAGTTTTTAAATTTATTAAAATCCAGCTTTCTTAGTGGTTTTGAAAGCAGCATAGTAATTTTTGTGATATGTTAAACTAAATATAAAAAAAAACTATAAATTAATAAAATAATACACAATTTTAATTTTTACCTATGAACTCTGTAAGAGGTGAAAACAATGTTCAGATTAAAATTTTAATAATAATAATTCTCATTGAATAAGTTTTCTATAATTTGATTGATATACGCATAATTATATTATACAATCAAGATAATAAATATAGTTCGCATTAGTATGAAAAGGGTTAGGAGGGTAATAAAATAATTTATTATTTAATTAATCCTAGCACCGTATCATATCATCCTCGTATATCTTATATCCATAACTATGCTTTACCACCTGACATAAAGCTCAAATCATGTTATTAATAGGAACTGATTAGTGAAGGGAAATCACTATTATTATTCTCCTATATCATATCATTACTCATTGAAATAAAGATTTTTTTAATTTAAATTTTTAATATTTAATTTATTAAAAATTAAATTTTATAATTTATTTAGATTTTTATTAGGTTATTTTATTATCATGACTTAAATTAAGGGTTTAGAGGGTTAACCCAACTAACTTATTTTTTTAAAAAATTAATTATTTTATTTTTTAATAATTAATTAATAATTAATTAATAATTTATTTTTTTTTATTTTTTATAAGATTATTCTATTATAATAATACATGTCATAAATTTGGTTAGTAAACTTGATTGATTTAAGTTATTTTTTATTATTTTTTTAATTTTATCTTTTAATGTTGAATTAGTTAAAAATTAAATTTTATAATTTTTATTTATTTAAATTATATAAGATTATTCTAGTTTACTAATTCAGACCATAGGTTTGGTCATTTAACCCAAGTTAACTTAGATCAATTATTTTTTTAATTTAAAATTTTAAAATTTCATATTAAAAATTGAATTAATTAAAAATTAAAATTTATAGTTTAATTTATACTGATTTCATGATTTAAATTATAGATCTAATAAATTATCTTGAGTTAACTTGAATTAATTCAGTATATTATTATTTTAATATTTTAAAAAATATTATCTTAAATATTTTCAAAGTTTTTTAATAATTGTTTATCACTCGTCGATGTTATTTATAGAATCTCCATACAATTTTTTTATTATTTTACTGAAAAAAACATGTTATAATGTCTGAATACTTTTTGAAAAAAACTTAATATCACCTATAGCGTAGCATGAGTAAATAATTTAGTTGTGACTATTTATTATTATTATTATTATTATGGAAGCTCATGTTTTAATGGGCTGGGTTGGTTTTGACAAACAAGACCTATAAGGAGTTAAGGACGTAGGGCTTCCTGGTTTTCGAGCTAAAACCCCTATCGGAAAAATAAATTCGGCTAAACCTCTGGTCTCCGTTTGCCGATGTACACAGTTGACACTGCTCTCTGCTCAAGTTTTAATCTTGATAGCTAACAACAGGTATCAACAAAAGCTATATGCCTATGTCAGGGATTTCTCTCTTTGATCATTTTTTCTTGTTTGTTAATTTCATGTTAAAAGAATAGAAAGTAAATTTTGGGTTTTCATTTGTTTTTTTTCCCCTTTTCTTTGATTGGTTTTGCTGGGTTTTGGCAATGGAGAACGAAGAATAAGAAAGCTGTGAACTTTGTTTTTTCTATTCCTGTTCCATTTTTGTGTGTAAACACTGCTGCTTAGCTCCTTAACAATGATACCGCAGCCTATGCCAAGAACCTGAACTTAAATATGCTTTAGAATTTTTTTAATAAAAAAATCATTGTTTTTGTATTGGTGTTCAATGCTTGTTCAAATAAAACGAACCTGGGATGTCGGTTTGCTGTGTTTATTGTAAATTTGAGTATATATGAGCTGCTTCGGTTTGGTTTTGTATTGATACTGGATAAATTTGAATTCAGTGCTTTATGTTTTGTGGGATTATTTATTTGGTTTGAGTGGCATTTTTATTTTAGTTTTTTAATCTTTGATGAAGTTTTGAAAATATAGATAATCTCGGTTGCTGGACTTATGGGAGTGTTTAGAAAAATGAACTTTGATAGGTTTGTTAATTTGGTTCTACGTTATTGGTTGCTTTTCATATAGAAGATCCAAGGGAAATTGTTGGAAATAAGTCAAACAAAATATAATGGGGGTGCCAGATGCCTCAAGGGACTTGTCATCCGAGATGGAGGTGGATGCTTTCAGACGCCTCTTCCCTCTTCGCTATTTTGAGCGTCATCTCTCAGAATCTATACGCCCTGATGCGAGGCCTCTTGGAAGAGCTAGAGATACAACATTAGCCCTTGGTTGGTTTAACATTGTTATTCTTAGTTTTTCTCATCCTCACCTGCTTAGCTAGATTTTGATTGTATGATCTTGATGATCTAACAAAACATTGTTAATATGTAGGGGCTGTTGCATCTGCTCATGGGTCAGCATTGGCAAAGATTGGTTCAACTGTTAGTCTCTCTCCATCTCATTTGTGTGTGTGCAAATGTGCATGTTTGAGTAGTTTGATTCAAAGATATGTAATTTGATTCTTGCACAGACCATGTTGGCTGCCATAAAACTGGAAGTGATGACCCCTTCAACAGAGTCACCGGACGAGGGCTCCATTGGTTGTTATCCATGAACCATGAATTTTGGTTTCTTCTCTTTTTTAATTTGCATGCATGAGTACCCGTTCTTTTTCAATTTGATTTATAGGATGCCAATACATTAATCTTGCTATTCAGCTATTGATTTCCACATGCCTCCAATCTGTTCTCCAATTGTTAGACCTGGGAGGCCTGCCGAGGCTGCACCTGTGATATCAAAGCAATTATCAGATACCATATCAAGGCAAGTGAAGTCTTTCCCTTGTTATCCTTTTCTGGTACAGGTGATTTTCCCCTGATTGTGTGCTGAGATGTGTGTCTTACCTAGGCCTCACCTCTTAGCATCCTTGTGTCGGTTAAAAACTTCTGTTGGCTTATTGAAATCAACTTGCCCTGTTTGTTTCTACTGAATTCATATTTTGTTCAGTAATATTCCTAGTTTGACACACGTTGTCTGTCACTTGCTTATTACAGCTCTGGCATGATTAATCTAAAGGAACTGTCCCTGGTCAGTGGAAAAGCTGCCTGGATGGCGTACCTGGTTAGTAGTATTCGTTTTTCATTGTCTTCTTTCTTCGCATTTGGCTTCAAAATTACTATTTTTTCCTTTTTGATCTTTCAAAATCAAAAATGCTTTTAATATATATTGGGCTTTGATTTTATTTTTTTTTCCCTATATATTGTTCCACATAAAAGTTAGCTTTTGCTTACCTTGACAGGCTAGATATATGTTTTCTGTTGGATGAATAATAAATATTATTATGTCTCCTGCAGGACATTTATTGTTTGGATGCTGATGGTGCTCTTTTTGATGCTGCACTACTCTCAGCTGTTGGTGCCTTCTCTCATTGTAAGATTGCATCCTTTCCATGTCCGTTTAATTTATGGTCTGTTAAAGTGAAAGAAGGAATAGGCTTTAGAAATCAGCATTCTTGCCTATAGTACACATACGTCATTCTGCAACACTTTTTTCTTTGTTCATTTACTGTGGCTTCTCTTTGCATAGACATTGGAAGATTGAATTAGATTCATTTTGCATATACTATTGAAATTCATTGGGATAGATGCTTACTGTTTGGATATTGTGTCCAGTTCTCCAGTGGTTTAGAGTTCTTACACTCTTTGAATATCAGTTACGCAAAAAAGTTGGAGATTTAGTGAAAGTCAGTTTAGATATGTAAGAATAGGTTTCAAAAGATCCTTGTTCTCTTTCTGAATAGAATTTGAGTAAGTATGCCCAAATAATTATGTTAAGGAAAGCCAGTTTCTTGTGAATATCTTGCGGGCCTCTAAATGTCAATCATAGAGATCATAATTCAAATCATCTGATCTGGTTGGATGGTTCAAAATCATTTCATTTAAGAATTCTCTGTAGCATTATATTCCAGATAATTTCCAACATGGTATCAATGGGTTCTTACATATTTGTTATACAATAAGCTATTGTAATTATTACCAAGGCAAAGCAGCAAAGGTAATTTGTTACTTTTTTTTTCCTCCTTGTGAATTCAGTCCAAGCTTGGACGCTCTATAATCTTAGTTTGTTTCATTGAATGTGATTTTAGTACAAACTAAACTCTGTTTGCAATTAATATCTTTTATCTGTAGCTGCCTTTATTTATTACAGAAGCTTAATATGTGCAGTGCAAATCCCCATAGTTTCCCTAAATGATGATGGAAAAATAGTGCTCATATCGGAGGAAGATGATGGAACAAAATTGGAGGATGAGCCTGTCAACAAGGAGAAGAGGAAGCTCACACTGAGCAGCATTCCATTTTCATTGACATGCATACTTCACAAGAACTACATCTTGGCAGACCCAACTGCAGAAGAAGAGTCCATTATGGAAACTCTTGTAACGGTGGTTTTGGATTCATCTTCCAGACTCGTGTCTTTTTACAAGCCAGGTGGACCAGTTCTTGCCCAGACATCAGCTGTCCAGGTTAGTCTCTGCTTTTGAGAATATACATTGATGGTTCCTGAAATCAAATTTAATGTCAAAGAATTCATTCAATTTGTCATTATGATAGGAAGTGAAACACTTTGCAAGTTATTGCCTGGCAGTCTGTTCTTTTGAACCATGATAATTGAAGCAACATTCACATCCAGTTGTTTATGTCGTGATAGATCTGTTACTACTATTCTGGGGAGTGGTGTTGACCTGGTGATAAAATTCTTGGATTCAAACTCAAGTCCTTGAAAGGTTTTGAATATTGGGACTTGTGTGGAAAATTGAAATTTTAAAATGGCTTCCCCTTCAAATGCCAGATCATTTTCATAGTTCTAATCCTCAATGCAAGTGATGCATAATGAGGTAGGTTTGTTTGAAATCCAGTGTGTTAATGACAGTATGCAAGAGAAGATAGGCAGGAATTGATATACGGAATGCTTGGATAAACGCTAATGGAACGTTCTAATAACTTACAAGATACATTCCAGTCATTCAATTAGAATTCTTGTATGGTTTACACCATCACTTGTTTTTGTTAAGACTGATATATGTAACGCTGACAAAGAAGTGGCTTGCTGTGGTTGCAGGATTGTGTTGCATTGACTAGGCAGAGAGTGAAGGAACTTCAAGACATTTTAGATGAGACCATTTCTGGTATGGAGATTGACTAAGTTTTCATTTAGGAGGGAGTAGTTCTACGGTTTAAAAAATACAGTGTTCATTCTGTCTTCTTACTATGAAGCAAGTATTTCTGAAAAGAGATTTTGGAGGGAAAAGTAGTGAATTGTTACTTGCATCAACAGAAAAGCTGGTTTATCGAATTTTGTTCTATCTCTATTACTCTCTACAGCAATACCAGCTAGTCAATCATAGTAGTGGATGTCCATAGCTTAGATTGAGTCACAGCTCGCAAGATGATCAAATTGTATCTTTTGGGAGGAAAAAGAACTTTCCTGCGTGTGTGGCCAGGTAGAAACTGGTACGTTAGATTTATTTAGGCAGCATACTCCGTATTCCACACTTTGAAGGCAATCCCGCCTCCTTTCTTCCCTGCTTCTAGAACTTGAAACTACACCATTTCTTGACTTGCACACGGTGTTTACCAAAACCACTTGGATTGAAGTCTAGATTGCAATTTACTACCTAGTAAAAACCCTTGACTGTGTATCAGAAAGTCTCCTGTAATGTGAGCTTTCTCTTCTTCTTTTATTCTTTACTTCATTTTTTTCCCCATCCATTCATCAATTGACCAGCTATGTAATACGAGGATTGCATTTATCTCTAAGCAGCTTTAAGTGTTGAAAGCCACATTTTCTTAAATGGTGATTAAACATGTCTTCGAATTAAATTCAAGGCTGATGACCTTTGAACATTTTCTCTTGAATTATCGGATAGCTTGATTGATGATGGTCGCTGTTAATGTGTGTGAAATGGTTTCTGGCTCATTTATTGTGACGCCTAATAGTAGTGTTGTTTGTGAGTTGATATAAGGGGACGTGAGGCTTAATTGCAATTATAGCCCTCTCAAGAAGATCCATCGATCCAATGGCTAAATGTAGACTTGTCATGGCTTGAATTGACAACGTATAACAATCATGGGCGGTGCCTGGCAAATATTGGATATGGAATTTGGTGTTTTGTTAGAGAATGCAAGTCTTTGATCGGAGAAACATGTAATTTTCTTGAAGGAACAGTAGCAATCCTCTCTTCCAAGCTTTGTTTGCATCATTGTTGCTAAAATGCTTAAATTGGTCGAGATTTTAAAAAGAAATGAGGGCTGAAATGCAAATGATTGACAGCCTTGTATGATAGTTTTCAAGTTTACAATGTTACATGAAATGTTGATGATTTAATGGCGTCCATGTCCACTTCTTTTCCAAGAAATCTCAAGTTCCAGTATTCTTTTCTTTATTTTCTTGACAAGAAAATATAGGTGACTCCCAACCTGCTCGTTTTTTATCAACGAAATCTCTCTGGGAACTTTTTATTGAAAACAAAAGCATAATGTGCGAAGACGGGGTGGAAAGAGGAGGGAGTGACGACAGGGATGGCAACAGGGAACCCCGTACTTACCACAGCTTCTTGCATCTGTTTTTTTCCCTGCTGCTGCAAGTAGTAGTCTAATACGATGGGCTTCCTCACTTGTTCCTGTATCCAAAAGATATCTTGCACCAATCTTGAACAAAAGATCACAAGACAGAAGGGCAGAAGTTCACTTGGCCACAAACTAGGTTACCTGGCCCCATTTAGGTCACAAAAAAAATATCAGCTCTTTTTCACGGAGAAACACAAACTCAAAATGGAGAATGACAAGCCCCTCTTTTTTACAGTACAAGAAAGAATCTAGTCACATAATTTCTCTCTATCACCATCCAATTCCACCTCACTTACCCTTACTGCTACTTTTTGGGAAATCCAATTCTACCAATCAGAATCCAGGAAACTCCATCATGAAAACCCTAACAGATAGATGGGTAGACACACTCCCATTTTCTCTCTCCAAATACTTGAAAACAAAACTCAACCTCAGAAACCACACTCCCATTACAATTGCTTGACTACCCATTTTGCCACGTGTTCTTCCCTCCCACCACTAACCATAATAACCGACTTCTCTCTTCTGAAATATCCCTTTATACCTTCTCCACATAGAAATTATAAACTCACAGCCTTTAAACCTCTTGGAAAAAGAGGAAGAAGAAGAAGAAGAAACACCATTGAACCAGAACCAAGAACACACGCACAAACTCGAGAAACTGAAGCAAATTCATACGTTTTTGCTTCTCTAAACCTGTTTTCTCTTGCTTTGTTTCTCCCTCTCTGATTTAGAAACGGAGAGGATCGAAAAACCGAGGACTCTGTTTTTGAGTTGCTTAAAGTGAGTGCTTTTTCTACCAAGAATGGCTTCTTTAGTGTCTTCACCATTCACTTTACAATCAACCAAATCAGACCAACTCTCTTCACTATCTCAAAAACACTACTTTCTTCACTCATTTGTTCCCAGGAAAATCAACCAAACCAGCTGGAAATCCTCGTTGAAAGTAAAATGTGCTGCTATTGGCAATGGCCTGTTCACACAAACCAGCCAAGAAGTACGCCGAATAGTGCCTGAAAACAACCAGAACCTCCCCACTGTGAAGATAGTCTACGTAGTCCTTGAAGCTCAGTATCAGTCTTCACTCACTGCAGCAGTTCAAGCTCTAAACAAGAGCTCCAAAGATGCATCGTACGAAGTTGTTGGTTACTTAGTAGAGGAGCTTCGTGATGAGTCCACATATAAAACTTTCTGTGAGGATCTTGAAGATGCAAATATCTTTATAGGGTCATTGATTTTTGTTGAGGAGCTTGCATTGAAGGTTAAAACTGCTGTGGAGAAAGAAAGGGATAGGCTTGATGCAGTTTTGGTTTTCCCTTCAATGCCTGAGGTAATGAGGCTTAACAAGTTGGGTTCTTTCAGTATGTCACAGCTTGGTCAATCAAAGAGTCCATTCTTCCAGTTGTTCAAGAAAAAGAAGCAAGGTGCGGGGTTTGCTGACAGTATGTTGAAGTTAGTGAGAACTTTGCCGAAGGTTTTGAAATATTTGCCTAGTGATAAGGCTCAAGATGCTAGGCTTTATATCTTGAGTTTGCAGTTTTGGCTTGGTGGGTCACCAGATAACTTGCAGAATTTCTTGAAAATGATATCTGGGTCTTATGTTCCTGCATTGAAAGGGAAAAAGATTGCGTATTCTGATCCAGTTTTGTTCTTGGATAGTGGAATTTGGCACCCTTTGGCTCCTTGTATGTATGAAGATGCGAAGGAGTATCTGAATTGGTATGGCACCAGAAGGGATGCTAATGAGAAGCTTAAAGACCCTAATGCACCAGTCATTGGTCTGGTTTTGCAAAGGAGTCATATTGTGACTGGTGATGAGAGTCACTATGTGGCTGTGATTATGGAGTTGGAGGCAAGAGGTGCTAAAGTGATACCAATTTTCGCTGGTGGACTTGACTTTTCAGGGCCTGTTGAGAGGTATTTGATCGATCCAGTTACAAAGAAACCAATGGTGAATTCAGTGATATCATTGACTGGTTTTGCTCTTGTTGGAGGTCCAGCAAGGCAGGATCATCCAAGAGCTATCGAGGCATTGAACAAGCTTGATGTGCCTTATATTGTTGCATTGCCTTTGGTGTTTCAAACAACTGAGGAGTGGTTAAATAGTACTTTGGGGTTGCACCCAATTCAGGTGGCTTTGCAAGTTGCTCTTCCTGAGCTGGATGGTGGCATGGAGCCCATTGTTTTTGCCGGCCGGGATCCAAGAACAGGCGAGCCTAGTTTCCCTCGTTAATTCATCTTCTTATTGTTTGTTCTATTCATGGCCATCAATACTCGTATGATTTAGGTTCCATAATTAGATTTAGAATTGCTTTAAGATTCTAGAGTCTCTATTATTTCCAAAAAGGGGTAAATATTTAAAAAAACTACAATTCAAGCAAACATGCATCTTTCGGTGCTTTTATTTTACAAGCTGAAGCTCATTACTTTTACTTCAAGCAGTTCCTTTCAATGCACACGACCTCATATTCTTGAAGGATTAGTAAGAAAATCAATGTAATTGCAGGGAAATCACATGCTCTTCACAAAAGGGTGGAGCAGCTCTGCACGAGAGCAATCAGATGGGGTGAACTGAAAAGGAAATCAAAGGTATTTTCCTTCTGATCTTTAAACATGATGTGATATTTTCGTTTATATAACGTGGAGTCTTGTTGTTTGCTTCCAGTTGATATGAAAACCATAAAAATTTTCATGATAGTTCATAATGGTTAGGCAATCTACATGCTTAGATCACAATGAAGCATTACATCATTCCCACCCTCATTTCATTTGTTCACAAGTGAAACAAGAATTTCTTTGAAAGAAAAGAAAACGAAATTGTTGAAGTCCAAGGGTTGCATTTACTTTTAGTAGGCATCATTGCTGATGTGAACTTCTATTATCACTACCTTTTATGAATCTATACTTGCCGGTGATGGAGAGAGAATGGTCCTCAAAGAACACACATTGTATATGTGCACTAATTATTTATTATCCATGAGAATTTTGCTTCAGAAACTGCTTAAAATGTAAATTTGATTCTGATGGAATGATAGGGACAGGCTGTCCACTTTTGCCCTTTTTTAGCGACCCATCTGTCTCTCCCTCTCAACTGTGGCAGAAGATTCACATTTTCATTACCTAGTCTATTTTCTCCTATAAAACAATACTTGAACTCAATTTGAATCTATTTTTTCATCACATAATGACAAGTACATTACCTAATGCAGACTGAGAAGAAGTTAGCAATCACTGTCTTCAGTTTTCCTCCAGACAAGGGGAATGTTGGGACAGCAGCCTACCTTAATGTCTTCTCCTCCATTTTCTCGGTTCTGAAAGAACTAGAAAGAGATGGCTACAATGTTGAGGGCCTTCCAGAGACTTCAGAAGCCTTGATTGAAGACATACTCCATGATAAAGAGGCTCAATTTAGCAGCCCAAATCTGAACATTGCTTACAAAATGGGTGTTCGAGAGTATCAAAGCCTTACTTCATATGCCACTGCATTGGAAGAGAACTGGGGCAAACCTCCTGGCAATTTGAATTCTGATGGAGAGAATCTCTTGGTATATGGAAAACAGTACGGTAATGTCTTCATCGGAGTCCAGCCCACCTTTGGTTATGAGGGTGATCCAATGCGGCTATTATTCTCCAAATCAGCTAGCCCACATCATGGATTTGCAGCTTATTACTCTTTTGTTGAGAAAATCTTCAAAGCAGATGCAGTTCTTCATTTTGGCACTCATGGTTCACTTGAATTCATGCCAGGGAAGCAGGTGGGAATGAGCGATGCTTGTTATCCTGACAGTCTCATTGGGAATATCCCCAACGTCTATTATTATGCAGCTAATAACCCATCTGAAGCCACCATTGCAAAACGCCGCAGTTATGCAAATACTATTAGCTATTTGACCCCCCCAGCTGAAAATGCTGGGCTTTACAAGGGCCTGAAGCAGTTGAGTGAGCTTATCTCCTCATACCAATCCCTCAAAGACACAGGTCGTGGGCCACAGATTGTGAGCTCCATAATCAGTACAGCTAGGCAATGCAATCTTGACAAGGATGTCGAGCTTCCTGAAGAGGGGGAGGAGATCTCTGCAAAGGAGCGAGATCTTGTGGTTGGAAAGGTATACTCCAAGATCATGGAGATTGAATCCCGGCTTTTGCCATGTGGGCTTCATGTTATTGGTGAACCTCCATCTGCAATGGAAGCTGTCGCCACCCTGGTCAATATTGCTGCATTAGACCGTCCTGAAGATGAGATTTCATCACTCCCATCAATATTAGCTGAAACTGTCGGACGAAACATAGAGGATGTATATAGAGAGAGTGACAAGGGAATCTTGAAGGATGTAGAACTTCTTCGGAAAATAACCGAGGCCTCGCGTGGCGCCATCTCTGCCTTTGTGCAGAAAACAACTAACAAAAAGGGTCAAGTTGTAGATGTTGCAGATAAGCTTAGCTCTATCCTTGGGTTTGGCATTAATGAACCATGGGTTGATTACTTGTCAAGCACAAAATTCTATCAGGCAGATAGGGATAAGCTGAGAACATTATTCCGGTTCCTAGGAGACTGTTTGAAACTTATAGTCGCTGACAATGAGCTGGGGAGTCTGAAACAAGCCTTGGAAGGCAAATATGTGGAGCCAGGGCCTGGTGGTGACCCAATCAGAAACCCAAAGGTGTTGCCAACTGGAAAAAACATCCACGCACTAGACCCACAATCCATTCCTACAACAGCAGCAATGCAGAGTGCAAAAATTGTGGTGGACAGATTAATTGAGAGGCAGAAAGCTGACAATGGTGGGAAGTATCCTGAGACAGTTGCACTTGTATTGTGGGGAACTGATAATATCAAGACCTATGGTGAGTCCCTGGCTCAGGTATTGTGGATGATTGGAGTAATGCCAGTTGCTGATACCTTTGGTAGGGTTAACCGGGTGGAACTTGTAAGTCTTGAAGAACTTGGAAGGCCTAGGATTGATGTCGTTGTTAATTGCTCAGGAGTGTTTAGAGATCTCTTTATCAATCAGGTACCGAGTCTTTTTCATATTACTAATTTGTTTTCATTTAGGGAAAATCATGAGGATCAGTAATTATTTTAACGTATGAATATTTCAGTTCTGCATTCTTTCTTTAATAGCCGTTGTTTTGGCTCAACCGTTTACTGATGAACTTCTGTATTGTTTTTCCTTTATTTTGTCCACAGATGAACCTCCTCGACCGTGCAGTGAAAATGGTAGCTGAACTAGATGAGCCAGCTGATCAGAACTTTGTCAGGAAGCATGCTCTAGAACAAGCTGAAGCCCTTGGTGTTGACATTCGGGAAGCAGCAACACGTATATTCTCTAATGCCTCGGGATCATACTCCTCAAACATAAACCTTGCAGTGGAGAATTCTTCTTGGAATGATGAGAAGCAGCTTCAAGACATGTACTTGAGCAGGAAGTCCTTTGCCTTTGATTGTGATGCCCCAGGTGCAGGCATGGCAGAGAAAAGAAAAGTTTTTGAGATGGCTCTTAGCACAGCGGAAGCCACCTTCCAAAATCTTGATTCCTCAGAAATCTCACTCACTGATGTGAGCCACTATTTTGATTCAGACCCCACAAACCTGGTGCAGAACTTGAGGAAGGATAAGAAGAAGCCTAATGCTTACATTGCAGACACAACAACAGCAAATGCTCAGGTTAGCAATAGGAAACTTGCTGCAATTTCATTATCTTTTAATACAAAGGGCTGATTCAATAGCCAAGTCTAAAACTATCAAGTTCCTTTTAATGCTAAACAATTTCAAAATTTGTCTCTTCAAGGTACGTACTCTTTCAGAGACTGTGCGACTCGATGCTCGAACCAAATTGTTGAACCCCAAGTGGTATGAAGGAATGATGTCTACTGGATATGAGGGTGTTCGTGAAATTGAGAAGCGGCTTACAAACACTGTTGGCTGGAGTGCAACTTCTGGCCAAGTCGACAACTGGGTCTATGAAGAAGCTAACTCAACTTTCATCCAAGATGAGGAGATGCTGAACAAACTCATGAGCACAAACCCAAATTCATTTAGGAAGATGGTGCAGACCTTTTTAGAGGCCAATGGTCGTGGGTACTGGGAAACTTCACAGGATAACATTGAGAAGCTGAGACAGTTGTACTCAGAAGTTGAAGACAAGATTGAGGGTATTGATCGGTAAACTGTAAATGAACTGTTGGAAAGATACTAGAGTTGCAAATATCAGTTAACATGGTTGATTTCCTTGTGTTATTTCTCTGTTTCTCTTGAATGAATGGATGTGACTTCCGCGTTTAATAAAATTCATAATTGCCATTCAATACCTTTCATGGGTTTTGTTAGCATCTCCAGAGTCTATTCTTCTTTTTTTCTTTTTTTCTTCGATAAGCCAACCAAAGTATGATAAAGGAGGCTCCCAGAGATTAAAGAGGGAGAACGAGAACAACACTACAACGGTGCCAAGAAAAGGCCAGCAGCCGCCTGAACATATTTAAACGCCAAGGCCTAATATAAAATAGCCAAGACACCAGAAGAACAAAACCCAAACAAAGAGATAAACTCCAACCAAGAACCATATCCTGAATGCCCCAAAGCAAGGAAGGCAGACACTGAAATATGAGCAAATGAAGAATATGAAAACGTTTCGTGAACAGCGCCAGAGAAACTGAAACAAGTATCTTCTTCTCTTATATTTTCCAGCCAAAGAAAAAGATCTAACACATTTTTCCATCAGAGGAATCGCCATCAGTAAATGAATGATACAGGATAAATGTACAGAGATGTTAGAAGAAAAAAATACAAAAATTAAGGAAAAAGAAAAGGAGCCCTCCCCTTTGACAAAAAAAAAAAAAGGGAAAAAGTAAAAACAGAATTCAGTATAACAGGTAGAAAGTAGCGCTACAGGTGTCTTTGAATCTTTCTTACTCTATTCTGGCTCTTGTGAGTATTAAACGATGTTTTTAACCTTCAAAACAACTCCATTAGAAGCGGGTCCCCTTCTGCCATTATTCTTGTCAGCTTTATGAAATCTTGTTCACTAGACACATTCCATGGATGAACAGCAGGTGCTTGAGCAGAATAAAGAGTTGAATTAGCAGGTGGTGGCTTCGGCTTATATACCATTGTGCTAAGCACTGAATCAAAATTCTGAGGTGAATCCATAGACATAAAGAACATGGGTATGGCAACCTTTTGATGAATATTAAGATCACCCACCAAACCAACAAGATCTACAAAGTCAATCACGAACTGCTGAGGAATGTAGAATATCTCAGAGCTGCCTATTACAAGGCTCTGGTCACTTTTCATGGCTTCCTTATAATTGACTTGGAAGTGAACCGGCATTGAGCCAACAACTTTTCTTACCATTTCTGCTTGTTTCGCATACCAATCTGTGTTTCCATTGGCAGACACAGTTGTCCAGGACTTGGATACCTATATGCAACAACGTGTGTTAGAAAGGAAGAGAAGGGGAGCCACATGTGTTATTCACCACAAGCATGCAGCATCACAACAAATATGGACATGGATATTCATTAAGATATTGATTTTTATGATATGGTGTGAGAAAGAAGAAACAAAGCTCTGGCATACCAACACAATGTGTGCAATCCTCGTGTGTGAAGAAAAACGAAATTGATAAAATAAGGCAACCTTGTGTATTGAAAAGGAGATAACAATGACCAAAAAGGCAGAGCACTTAAAAAATATTACCTTGTCAGTAATCCATAGCTTAGTCTTGTCTGCATGAAGCAGATTCCAGTAATTGAGGATAGTATCATCCTGAAGGAATAAAAAGCCTTCGGCACTGCTATATCGATTAAATATCTTGGGCAGATGTCTATAACCAACATTAGATAGGATAATTAGTACACAAAGCAACACCAGTTTAAGATGAAAGATAGGGGACATCCACTCGACAGTGCAAAACAGTTAAAATTTGACTTTACACCAATTCCATGGTTATCAATAACAAATGCATGCCAAGGAAACCAAGATATTGCCAGGATAACAACCAGAGGTGCTTTTAAGAAAACTACAATAAAACTGGCATAACTCCAAAACAAATTTGAGGGAAGAAAAGGAAACAAATACCTCCTTGAGAAAATAACAATTATAGAGGAATGTTTGAGACTCCAAGAAAACTCACGCTCTGATCATGCTTATACTAGAATAGTTATCCACAAGCACCAGTTCCTGATGCCCAAAAGAATTTGAAAATAGACAAAGCTTAAACTATTGTATTATGAGCATACCATACCCTAACCTTCAACAGAATGCATATATTTCAAAACATCTCAAGTGGAAATCACTACAAACAATCAGGATTAATCTTTTGTGCAGTACTCTGTCCTGACTTGAAGATCAGAGCTTATGTATAATGTTGAACCTGGTGATTAAACTCATTAACAACAAGGTAAGTTGGTGGATACGATGATTCCCAAGCCATAATTTCCTAGTAACGGAATCTGAATACCAGGATCACAAATGTTCTCCAGGATGTTAACATTACCCTAGACATGCTAAAATGGTGTGTAGGAATTAGAAACATGACAAGAAACATAGCCACCATTTATTTACTTTGATTGTCGTATTTTATGCAACTCCAACAGCCATCCAAAATCCAACTTTAATGTCCAAATGCACAAGAGTTCAGTATTGTAACTATATGGCATAGGCAAAAATCCACACAATCTAAGAGTGATTATTCCCGTATAAACAGACATGGAATTAAATGAACTAAGAAAAGCCAATTCCATGAAAGGTCTCTCCATACTCTCTTGCTACCCATAAATTTAACCTCATACTTTCTTAATCATAACAAATCTCTTTCATTTGACAAGAGTGTCAAAGCTTCCCTACACTCCAACTCCCCAGTCTCTCTGAGAGACAACGTTTTTGTCATAGTTGTATAAAATCTGCTATCTTAATGATATATGAATCCATATCAGATATCCAAGATTCTGGTTTGCATAAGAATCTAGATTCAAATCACAATACCAAAACAAGTAAAATATATAAATATAGACAACTTACTTGTACATACGATCCAAATGCCCTGCTTCAACAGCAAGATCTTCATCCTTCTGCGATGATAAGATAATTACAGTTTTGAATATCCTCCCATAAAGTAATCTCCATTCCAATGCAGTACGTTCAACAGGCCCATTGCAAAACATAATAAGCACAACATTCCCAAAATTATTTCTCCAACGAATCAAATTGCCAATCTCATAATTCACTGTCCCCGTTTCCTCCACTCCAAGATGCACAGATGGTAACTTCCGAGGAACAAACTCCTTTCGATCCCCATGACCTACATTAGGACGAGGCCGGTCCAATTCGAATGACATTAACCTAGGTTGTTGATACCCTACAGCAAGCAAGTCCTGAAGCCAAGCAGCAGTAAACTTCACATCCTGCTCACTCCAAAACCCCTCCTCTGCCATAGCAAAACTCAACTCTAAAATCTTCTCAAACAACTCATGCTTACTCGACCTCCATGCAACCAAGAACTTAATAAGCCTTCCAACATTAACATGAAGATCCTTCTCTTCAGAAAAAGGGTACCCTCCAACTGTGTCATATCTATGCACAGTCGGTGGATAAACCACAACATACCCACCAATCTCCCACAAAAGCCTTTGCCCCCAATAGCCTCTCAAGATATCAGAAGCCATAGTACTAACTGAAACTGGAAGCATCAAACCCCAAAAAGCTGACGAATGGTAAATCGTATTAAATGAATTGACCGGCATCATTACCCCTTGAGGCAATGCCACTTTCGGGGCACGCTCATCAAACCTAATATCGAAGGCTTCCAAACCAGTTTTCCTGGTATGATAAAACACAGAATCAACATCGGGCAATCCATTCGATATCCCTTGTTGTATAAACTGTTTCCCACCAAAAACCTCAGTGTAAAATTCTTCATGACCAATTTCACCTACATTCTCTAATGGTAACCCTCTCGGCCAAACTGTCCTTTGACCAAAATGAACATAAGGATTCACTACACTCCTATTCTCATTCTCATGGCTATATTGCAATATAGTCTCTTGCCTCGCCCCCTCCCCTATTAACTCCACATCAAAATGCTTCCCTAAATCACCATCAATAACCTCTCCGCGATCATCAGCATCAAAAATTTTCTTCGCCCCATGTTGGATCGCAAACAAATACCCTACACTCTTCCTTAAATAAGAATCAAAAGGTAGATAACCTGAAACCCGAAACCCTAAAGTCGCTTGTTGTTCTAAAGACAAGTAAATTGCACCCTTCAAGGACCAATCATTTGGTGTCCTTGAATTCCCAATTGCTAGCAATTGCCAACCTTTAATCCTAACAAGCTTTTTAAGCGAATCAGAGGGATAATGAGAGACACTAACAACAATCCATTTCTCTGACCGGAAATTCGTATAAGGCGAAGATTTGTCAGCGATTGATAGGATATTGTTCCAATTTATACGAGGAGGATGATGGGTTTTGTCTAGAGGTTGGGCTTTTGATTGAATGTAGCTAAGTGCAGCAGTGTCACCAGTGCTCAAGAGGAAGAGGATGGCGGCGACAGTGGCAACTAGCACCGTGATTGTGACGATTTTGCAGAAATTCTCAGATACCCATGTGGAGAAATCTAAAGATTTTGACTCTGAGAAGCGGTGGTTGAGGTCGTGATGGTGGTTGTTGATGGCGGCTCTGATTTGTGATTTGGGAGATTTTGGATTTGTGTTAGTGGTTCCACGATCTTGGACTAACATTGGAGAAAGAAAACAAGGGTTCTTCTTGATTTTGGTTTTTAGGAAGAGATTGAACTTCAAAGCTTCGATCTTTATAGTGATTTTGTGAAAAACTGAAGAGATTGAAGCCCAAATCCAATCTTTTGTGTCATTTTGAGTTCTTAATTGAACTGGAAAGCTTCAATCTTTTTGAGAGTTTCTTATTCACTCTAACATTGACTCTCACTGTCAAAACATCTTCTCTCTCTCCCTCTCTCCCTCTCTCTCTCTCTCTCTCTCGTCCTTTTTTTCAGTCTATCTCTCTAAAAGTACGTTACAATAATGTCTCCGATCGTTCTCTCTCTCTAGAAATGAAACAGGAGGGAGGAGTCCATTTGTTAGCTGCTAAAAAGAAAGAAAAGAAGAAGTAGGTTGCTGCCGACAGGGAGGGGGTTGGGTGCAGGGTTGCTTAGGCTTGAATGAAATGCAATGTAACGTTCCTGCTGCCTCTTGTTGAAGTGGGGGAGGTGTCCTTGTCTTGTTTAGTTGTTTTCTCTTCCATCAATTCTCTTTCTTTTTTATTACCCTGAATGGCTGGTAATTTTATACAGATTAATTTTATTATATAAATTTATTTTAAAATTTATAAAACTTAAATTAATAATTTTTTAAAAAATAAATCTAAAACTTAATCAAATTAAACTACACTTCACAAAATTTACATTATTTCTTTCTTTTTTTCATGAGTCATTTCATGATTAATATTTCCCATCAGCTCCAATTATTTATGGTTTGGCTTCATTGATTAAATTATTTCTTTTATTTTCTTGTTTAATGAAATCTGTCACAAAACTTATTTGTTTTTCCTTCTCTTTTTTTTGTTTATATATATATATATATATATATTTGTTTTTCTTTATCAAGTAGTTGTCCTCCTATGATTTTTTATATGTCGAGTTCTATTTCTGCAAGCCATTTAAAACATTATTTTTGCTGAATTATCTATAGGCAGAATAATGGATTAAGTAAAATTTTATTTCACAGGACTTCTTCTACAGATATTTAAATTTTAAATAATGATATATACAATATAATTATTAAACTCAATCCAGTTTTGCTACTTAAGAACTCAATCCGGATTATATTTTAAGTTGAATAAAAAAAATATTTGCTTTATTAATAACTCAATTAAATCCAATCTAAACTTGGTGCGATTAACTCTAGAAAAAATTTTAAAAAATAATTTTATTTTAATAAAAATAATTGATTTAAGTTTAAACAATAATATTGATAGATCTTTTTCTAAACTGGAAAGGATCTCACAACTATGACGTTGGTACTTAAGACTTAAGAGCAGAGAAGACGAAGAAGAAGAAAGCCCTGTTGTGCTTATCTGCTTAGGACTAGCAGTAAGGTAAGAGCTTATTTGTAATTGGTGGTTTTAAACAAACGAAACATCGTTTTGCTTATCTGTCATGCGGGCCCCACTTATTAAAATAAAAATGGAAGAATGAAATGTCCATGTGTTAGCTTCTGTAGCAGTTGACACTTGACAGCAAGGTGAGCAACTTGTCTCGGGCATCCAGGTCTGGATGGCACATTCTGCAAACCTTCTCCAGACATTAGTTAGCGAAAAGTGCTGCCACGGGTAGTAATTGATTTTTAAAATATTTTTTATTTAAAAATATATTAAAATTAATTTTATACATTAACATATTAAAATAATTTAAAATGATAAAAAATTAATATTAAAATTTTGCAAAGTTTTATTTAACCCACACTCCTCAACAGTGTCAAAATGCTCTCTTCTCTTCTCCTTCTTCTTCTTCTTCTTTTTTTTTGATGCGATAGAATTTTTTTGAAAACTTAGGAATCAAGTTGATACTTTAGATTTTTAACAGATTTCTTGCTTTTATTATCCAACTTTCTTTACGGAAAAGAAAGGATGTTAGTAATTAGACTATTTATTTGCTGTTTGGCAGTTTAATTACGGGTAAAATTCATTCATAGTCATTAATATTGATGTTTAGTTAAGTTAAAACGAAGTTTTACAGTGGTGGACCTATCATAAATTATGATCAAGCCTCAGGTTTAATAAAAACACAATTTATATGTTTTGCAAACAGCACCTCCTCTATTGTTTACATTACATGTGAGTAATAAAAAGCATTTTTATTATAAATAGTCAGATTAAGTCCGATCTAAATCTAAATGTATAGTATTTGGGTTCGATACAGTAAAATAAAAAAATTTCAAAACATTTCTCAAATATTATGTTTTATTTGAAAAGCTAGATTTTAACATTATTCTAACACTAAATAATTATTGTCATAACTCAATTCTGAGTTATTTCTCACAATTTAATTTTTTAAAATAAAAATTTTAAAAATAAAATAAAAGCTGAGAATATGAAAAAAACAGGTTGTGGAATATAATTGCAATTTTGAAGGAGATTCAAGGCCTAATTATACTTTTATTATGCCAAAAAAAGAAGAAAAATTAAAATTCAAGGTCAAATTGAATGATTATTGGATGAATTTTCATAAAAATTAAGTCTAATAACATGATTAAATTTTTAATAGGCCAATTTAATTTAGTTATGGGTCAAATTAAATTTTAATTATGTTTAAAAATTAATTCGGGTTTAATTAAATGATTTAATTAAGTGTAAGGACTTAATTATACTTTAAATGGATCAAATTAATGTTATTTGGGGCTTAATTAGTGAAAATTAAGTTTGGGAGCCTAATTTGGGCTTAATTGAGAAGATTGAAATTTTAAGAGATGAAATTTATTTTTTACAAAACTAATTGATTGAAATCATGGTCAAATTGCAAGAAAATTAAAGTTTTTTAGATTAATTAGAGGTTAAATTAATAAAATTCATAGCCAATGACCAATTTTCAAAAGACATCAAACTATTGGGGCTTAATTTACAAAAACCGGGGGTGAAATTATAAAAATCAAAAGTTTTATGGTCAATCAGGGTTAAATTGCATAAAACCAGGACCAAGGACTTCAGTGCAAAGAGACCATAAATCTAGGGTTCCAATTCAAGTTCGGCAAGGGCTAAAGTGTACTAAATTAAAAGTATATTGAGAGTGCAATTAAAATAAATTTAAAGATAGAGGACTGAAATAAACTTTAGTCAAAAACAAAACTCTGATATTGTTCATCTTCTTCTATAATTTTTTTTGAAATGACAATTCAGGAAGGCTACTTTCCTACACATTTGAAAATTAAAAATACTTACTTTAAACCAACGGTTGAGATACTTCTTAACTGAATCAAGGGTTACAATTTTTTTCTAGTGTAGACAAGATTATGCACTTCCACTGGTTATAAATAAAGGTGGATTTCATGCCACGAGATAGGAGAAAATCAAGTCCAAAAATAGCAAAAAAACCAACCATTCCCCTGTCTTCATTTTCCTTCTTTCCCCATCAACTTTCTCTGGTAAGAATACCAACAAACCCAATCTCTACACCACCACGAACACCAGCCCCACCACAAAAAGCAAATAAAACCACTAGCCAGTCACCAAGAGCCATCATCAGTTTCTTTCTTCTATTTACAACCCCTCTTGTTTTCTTCTTTTTATTTTTATTCCTATGTCACCGACCACCAACTCTTTCATTGTTTCTCACAACGACATCGTTTGGACCATCAATTCAACCTTTCTAGTTATGGTTGTGACCACAAACCTCAGTAACATTTTTCTCTGCTCATCTCCAACTTCTACAACCATTTATTTACATGTAGAATATGAACAATAATTTTTCAAGTTCTACAAATAATTAACTTGAATGGTGGGTCGGACCCGATTTGGCCCAGATCATGTGTATGGGTTGGGGCTGACCCATCCAAAAAAAAAGATTACATTGGGTCGAGATCAGTCCAACCATTGTTATTGTTATTGTTATTGTTATTGTTATTGTTATTGTTATTGTTATTGTTATTAATTTAAAAAAAAATTTAAAAAAATCATTTCAAAAATTTGTGATTTTCTCACATATTTTTTAAGTAATTTGCAAAATACCATATTTGTATACTTACACTATAAGATACAGATATAATATTAAAATACCTAATATTCTTCGAAACTTCTCTAAAAAAAATTCAAAGCTTTTAAATTAATTTTTTTCATATATAGGGTCCAATTTTAAAATTTTCCAAGCATATTTTTTAAAGAGACAAAAATTGTATCTTTCTCATATTTTGAAAAAAAAATATCATAATCAGTTTATAATTATCCATTAGGATAGGGTAAAAATATCAAAAATCTTTTTCCAATGCTTTTTTTAGGGTTTAAATATAGACTTTAATATCTGTAGAGTATAAAATTACACGATAAAGTAAACTCTCATGTATTAAAGATATAAGATGTCAATAAATACAATGCTAAAATTTAGACTTTAAAACTACTAGGGTTTAACCTAATAAAGTAGAGATTTTCTTATAAAAAAGATTTATCTTAAACCTTAAAAAAGACCAACGAATAGAAATCTGACCTAGAAAAATAATTAAACAACAATGCAGCTTACCTAGGTAAGATGCACTGAGAGTGATGTGTTTTTCCCTTTCACAACCAGTCCTTTACGTAAACTCTCATAGACCATAAGTTTCCAGTGACCGTAATATTAGGTGGCAACTCCTCAACATTAATCATAATTTTATAATTAACTCCAAAAATCTTTTCAGCATAATACCTCACACGAGAGGCATGATAAAAGCCTCCATTGTCGTAGACCAGCATCACGACGCAACTCCTGCAACAATTATATTATAAGAAGATCGCATGATAATGTATCATTTGCAGAATTTGATTATAATCTTAATTTTATTCATGATGATATTTTACCTGATATTGTTTCACGCTCGGGAAGCTATGAAAACTACAGTTCTTGTTGGATGGATTTCATACAAGATGAAATTATAAATAGTTTAATGGAACAATAAAAAATAATTTATATAAAATATTGTTTATTTCATGATGTAATAGCAGTAATTAAATGTACAATATTTCAGTTAAAAACTATTAATATGTTTTTTTAGTTATTTTATAATCTTAATTTGAAAAGCATTTTTCATTAAACAAATTAAACTATTTTTTGTTTAACTTCAATTTCAACTACAATTTTAACCAAACATATATTTTTACAAACCAATCTCAACTAAAAGTATTTTTTTTATAAAATAGTTGTTTTCAAACCATAACCACAATAGCTACCATAATATTAAATACACCCAAACCTCTTGCTACCCTGCAGCTAGTCCAATTTTTTTATATAATAAAAAATATTAAATTTATATAAATATTTTTTTTAAAAAAAATTATGACTTGTATTATTAACACTAATGGGTTTAATAAACTTGATTAATTTAAATAATATAAATAAAAAATTGACAACATAAAACAAAAACTACAGAGCCTGTCAAAACAAAATTAAATAATATCACGATGCTCAATAATCAAATAGTCCAATGTAGAGGAAAAAATAATTTAAAAACAGTAAAAAAATCAAAACAAACCTGAGTTAACTCAGTAATCTTAGTATAGGATTGGAATAGCCTCCGTAGAAAAAGAAGTGAAAAAAAGAGAGTACAAAGATCAATTCTTAATAAATTATATGTTGAAGGAATAAATTGATAAAAAATAATTTAAAAAAACTTAAAAAATATTAAAGTCAGTCCATGCTAAATTTTGAGAATTGTGACCTAAGTCAAGAGTTTAGGACTAACTACATGAAAAGTAAACCCTAAAAATAACATGAACAAATTCCAAATCAATAAAATATTAAAGGATTAAATTTAAAAAATACAATAAAAATATCCAAAACAAAAAAAAATAGTAATGAAAAAAGGACTAAATTTGATGTAAAGATTAAATGAAATCAAATGATAAGGAGCAAAATTGAAGAAAAAATCAATAAAAAAGCGGGGAGAAAACTGAATACAAAAAAACAAATGAAACGAAACCCTTATATTGGGTATGGAGAAGAGATAAAAAAAAATAAAAAGAAAAAAGTTACTCAATACCCAACCATCACTTTTATGTGTTTATACACAACAACAACAAAAAGTTTATGACAAGAAACTTAAAAATATCATTTTAAAATGCAATGTTTTAGCAAGGAATGGTGTCGCAAAAAAAATGTGAGTTTAAAACTCATGATTGTTAAAAAATTAAATCAACTCAAGTCAACTTGTTAATCACTAATAACTTATTTGAAAATAGCAAAAAGTCCTAGATGCAAAGTTAACAAATTTTACTTTTAAGAGTAATATAGTTTTTTTTTTATATAGATCATATATATATACATATATATATATATATATAACCTTAACCTTTTAAGAAAGAAAAATACTTAATTGCTTCTGATTAACCTTCTTAGAAATTTTGTTTTTTTTTTAAATAATATAGTTTTTATATTGTATGTTAAAGCTTATCATTTTTTTTTGTGGAAATGCAAGATGTAATTACATTATTTTTGCCTGCATTGCATTGTGTTTAGATGGTAGTAATTCATTAGCCCGGTTAGGTTTTTTTTTTTTTGGTAATTTTGGTACTCGTGATTTACCTTGAATCATGCACTGTGATTTCTAGGAGCCTGCTATTTTTACTCGCCAACCCTATGAAAATGTGGGTGAAAAAAAAAGAAACAATTTTCATTTCTTTTAATTTTAATTTTAGGGCATAATATAAGAAAAACACTATAATGCTGTATGTAAATAAGAGAGAGTTAAGGGTTTAAAGACTGAAATTAGCAAAAGATACTCAAGGCATCTCCTTACCTGACGTGGCAAAAAAGCGTGTTTGTTTTGCCAATAACAAGTTAACAAGTAATCGCTCACCCATATCCACACGACACGTCAAATACAGCTGGATTATTTTTTTCTTAATATTCCTGGATCCATTTTCGTGCACCCAACATGACTTCTTCTTCTTCTTCTTTTTATCAAGTTGTATATCCAAAGGGCAAGCCTAAATCAATTCAAGTTTAACACAGTGGATAAGTAGTCACGTGGAAATCATGTAATCTTTTGTTTATCTCATCAAATACTATTTCACGGATTATTTTTAAAATTTTTAAAATATATTAAAATATCTTTTTATTTTTAAAAAAATATTTAAAAAATTAATTTGAAATAAAAAATTAATTTAAAAAAAAACTCTTTTAAAACACAAAAATAAACATTACCTAATACTCATTTAGTTATGGTATTTTAAATCATTTTTTTATTTTTTATTTTAATAAAATGCCTCTGAATAAATGATAATCATTGTAAATTTACCTTTCCTCATTGTAAATCATCATTAAAAAAAAAACTAAATTCAATTCAAGAATAATTAAAAAAAAAACCTCTCTTCAATAGGAACTTCCTCAAAGTTAAGAAATTCTTTAACAAATTAGAAATCATCAACACCTTGAAAATCCTTCAAATCAAGCTTAAAGTTTTCAGATATTAATCAATTTCTCCGATAACCAAAAAAAAAAAAAGCATCAACATCTTGGAGCTCTTTTAAGTCAAGCTTCAAAGCCTGATTAATTTTTGTCAATAAATCAAGAAGTATAAAGCATAAAAGCTCTTTCAGATGAAAAATTTAGAACCGTTTGGCACAATACTTGAACCATCATTTATTTTTTTAAAAAAATATTTTTTAATATATTTTTAAATAAATACACGAGATACACTTTAAAACCTCGAAAAACTTCATCAAACTTGTCTCTGCTTAGCTCTCCTTCCAGCCAAGATCAAGCTCTCCAGTCCGCAACTTGAAGACAAATTTCTTTTTTAGTTGTAGAATTGATGGATAGTTTCTATTTTGAAAAAGAACCTGCTCAACTCAAATATTCACTAATATAAATTTAGAATTTGCTATGCTTTTTTATAGGTGATTGAAAATATTTAATAATTTGTAACTTGAAGGTATTATAAATATATTACATACCTTCAAGAAATAAAGTGATTCTAACCATTAGGAAGAAAAAGAATGCCCTGGACATCAGGAAACAAAAGTTTCCAATTTTGCCTTGGAATTTACCATAAATCTTCGTTGTTATTGTTGTTCTTATTATTGTTATAAGGCTTTTTTTTTCTCCTACAGAACATGATAAGCCCAGTACAACCACCAGAATACACATGGACACCCTAACCAAACTGAAACAGAAAGCCCACTTGGTTAACAGAGGCTGTAAAACAAGCCCAGTCGATTTGTGACCAGCGACTTGGTTTGAGTCTTATAATTATAGTATTTTTAATATGTCACGACGAATTTTTAGTTGACTAGTTATTTTCAGAAAGATAAAGAAAAAATCTAGTCGTTAATTAAATGCATGGCATGAAGAGGGAAATGGAGATGAAGGGAGGAGTGAAGCAGCAGAAGAGTGTTGAGTTTATACACGAGCTGGTTTTTATTATTATGAGTATGACTATGATCATTATTTTGCTTTTATTACGGGGTAGCCTATAGAAATGGTGCAATTTATTATATTTATATTATATCATTTACCATCATTTACCCGCATTATGTTAAAGATTAGATCAATTTTTGTAATATAAAAAATATAATTATTGCTGATATTTGTTTTAACAGAAAAAAATTTAAATTATATAGAATTTGATTTGATGTGACTTAATCCTTTTGATTATTTTAAAAATAACATGAATAGTTAGTAAAAATATAATTTAACTAAAAAAATATTTAAGATGAGATTTTTTTAATAAACACTAAAACAATAATATATTAGATCAATTTAAATCAAATAAGTTAACATGTCATTCTACATATTAAGTCATGAGATCATGATGGTGTCATAAAAAAAATTTCATGAAAACTCAATTTTTAATAAATTTAATGTTAAATAATAAAGTTAGAAAAAAATAAATTAAAAAAATAAAAAAATATGAGTTAACCTGAATTATTTTACAAAACTTTCTACTTTAATCATGAAACCAAGATAATTCAATAAAAAGTAAATTGAAATAAACTATAAAGATAATTTCTTAATCAATTTGATGTTGAAAGATAAAATTAAAAAAAAATCAATTACAAAATATAAAAACAACTCAAGTCGATTAGAATTAATCCATCAAATTTATGACAAAAGTTGTGAAATAGAGATAATCTTATGGAAATTATACGTAAAAAAAATTACAAAGTCTAATTTTTAATTAACTTAATATTAAATAATAAATTTAAAAAATAAACTTGAGTCAGTTGAGTTAAACCTACAATTCATAGTTTAGATTATAAGTACAAGATAATCTCATAATAAGTAAATTGAAAAAAATATTAATTTTATTTTTTAATAAATTTAAATTTAAAAAATAAGATTGAAATTTAAAAAAATAAAAAGAAAAATAAATAAATAAAAAATATTATTTCAATAAACAGTATTATGCCTATTTAACCACGTCTAAAGTATACTTTGCCACACAAAATCCTTATCAATCAAATTTTTCATAAATATAAAAGTATAATATAAAAATTAATATATCGATTACCTGTCGCTTTGTAGCTTTGAATCTTGAAGCAACTTTCCTCGTCCTTGACAATCTATATTAACGAGCCCATCACGATTCGTGTTGATGAGTTTTACGGCTGTTTGGTAATAGAAAACCAATTTTCATCGATATTTTTAATTGTACTTGTATAATAAAGAATTAGAATACTTGTTCATGACGAAGGAGATTTTTTAAATGGAAAAAAATAAATACGTAAGGATCATTTATATTTTCAATGAAAATCAAAACCATAATTTATGATAATCACCTTAAATTTTTGTATTAGTGATCATTCAACTATAAAATATTACTTTTATTTTATTTTATTTGAATTAAAAGTACTATTAAAAAGATATAATCATTAACTAAAAGATATTTTATATTATATTTAGACAGAATAAATAAATTCATGACATTAAGAAAATGTAAAAGAAAATAATTTTAATGGCTTAATTTCTGAAAATGATATTTTTAAAGAAAATAATTCATCATTTTGGTTTTCTTTTTCTTGGAAGAAGTCAGGTTTTGTAAATGAAAATTGTGAGAGACATGGAAAAATATTTTTAAAACTATACAGATTAAAAGGCTGGAAAACCAGTTTTCTTTTTTCATTGAAATATTTTACAGATGAAAAGGACTTTATATGCAAAGTATTTATTTTACGTGGAAAAATGATGTTTGATGAATAATATTTTTAAAAATATAATAATAATGTTACGACGATTTATTGTAATAGTGATAGATTAGTGCAGTGGCAATGGTGAAGGTTAAGGTGACGTGTTGGAGGTGGAGGTTTACGTGATATTACTTTATAGTAATGCTTTTTTTAAAATATAATAGCAGGTTTAGTTTTGTTTTATCTTCTACATTGAATTAATTTGAAATCAACATTGTTAATTTTAATTTTTTTATATAATAAAATTATAATGTTACGACTCAAGTTATACATTTAACATATTAACTTACATCAATCTAATATATTTAAATAAATATATTATAATATCAATATTTAAATAAAATATCATGTAATATGTATTAAATTTTAAATTCATATTTATTTTATTTATTAAGAATATTTAAATATCTTATTAAATTAAAAAAATCTAATATACAATGCAACGTGGATAAATTAACTATAGATTTTACTATATTTCTTCTTATAAATAATTATTTATCTGAATAATACTTTGTTTTTTTATTTGTTTTTTAAATTAATGATTTTTTATTAAAAAAATCACCATTTAATATTATATTTATTTTTTATTAAGTTATCATATTTTTATAAAACAAATTATCGATTTAATAAGATAACCTAATTGATTTATTTTTATTATTATTCTCAATAAACTTTTTTCTTTTTAATTTTATTATTTAATATTGAATAATTAAAAAATAAATTTTATAATTAATTTTAATTTACTTTTTATTAGGCTATCTCAACTTTACAAAATAGAAATAGTGCTTAACATGTTGATTTAGGCTGACGTGACTCATTTTTTTTGTGATTTTTTTGTTTAATGTTTAGTCTTACAAAAATAATTAAAAATTAAGTTTTTATAATTTGTTTAAATTTTTTATTTGTGAGGTTTATCTTAGTCACATGATCAAAGTCACGAATATAGCACATCAACACGGGTTAAATCAAATTATTTTTTTTATAAGATTATCTTAGTATAATAAGTCGAGTTATGGATTTGATGAATTAACTTATATTTTTTTTATTAATTTTTTAATCTCATACGTTAATATTAAGCTAATTGAAAACTAAAATTTGTAATGTGTTTTGATTTGCTTTTTACAAGGTTATTTCATGATATGTTTTCAAGTTATTTTTAATTGATTTTTTTAAAAAATTTTATCATTTAATATTAAATTGATTGTGAATTATGCTTTATAATTTATTTTGATTTACTTTTTATAGTATTATACTAGTTTAATAATTTAATTTTTATATTTTATATGTTAATTCAAGTCAATTTTATATGTTGTTATCTTAATATTAAAAAAATATATTATCTTTATTTTTTTTTGTAAGATTATATTTTCATAAATTATATGAGTTGTTTTTAAAATTATAAAATTAACTAAATTATATCAATTTAACTCTCACATAATTTAAAATATTTTTACTAAAATAAAAAATATTAACAACATTTTAACTTTTTTCTCATGTTCGAGAAAAATCTAACCAAACTTTTATCTGTTAATCTAGTATTTATTGAAACTTTATTTAGCTAACAGGCTGTCACCTAAACTTAACAAACAGTCCGATTACATGAAGGTCAATAAAACTTTGTATGCAAAAATCGCGTTGTAACACCTGACACCTGGCCAACATTCAAAGCAGTCTCGTTATTCTACACACTCTGTCACGACAGTTACCCCCCACGCGAGAAGCATCCAATTGTCCATGATAAAACCGGTAGAAAGAGAGCACAAAAACAGAAGTAACAAAAACTAAAGGAAAAGTAAAAATTCAAATATCTGGAACAGCCCGCCACCCACAGAAAAAACGTTTCGTTGCGTTTCTTCTTGTTTAAAACACAAAAATGCATCCGTTTCCTTCTCCTGTTGAATGCACTGTCGCTTCTGCTCTTCTCCTCCTCTCCAACACCATACCTATCTCTCCTCCTTCAAAGTAATTACTCAATCAATCAAAACTTGCTTTGCTTTTTAATTTTGCTTGTATTTTGATCAGCGATGTCGTTTTTTTGGTAGTCTTGGTGTTGATGGCAAGAAGTCTTTGAAAGAGCGAAGTGATAGAAAGAGAAGCAGCGAGGAAGAGAGCTTGAGCTCGGTGACTAGTGGCTCGAAATCGTGCGTTTCATCTCTTACTAGTGATGTATCTTCGTTTAAGGAAATTCGAGCTCACAAGCTACGGATCGTCGCTTTTGTTTCTCGTTGCCATGAGATGAAGCCCGAGGTGATCTTCATTTTTTCTCGGTCTAATCTCAGAGTTTCTGTTCGGCTTCGTTCTGTTCATTTTTGAGTGATCGTCTCTGTTGATTCTTGTTAGTTGATATTTTAGTGTTTTTCTGCTCTATTTGGTTGATTTTAGCATAGCGAGATTTTTTGGCTATTATTTGTTGATTTAGAGTGAATATCTCTATTAGAAATCGTTTTTTTTTTCTGTTTTATGCTTATCGGTTTATTTGTATGAGTAGAAATCCCCGTTTCAAGTCATTACGAATCTCTAAAGGTGATTATTAGTTGATTTTCTTCAGTTTTGCTTCTGTTTGGATGTTATCTAAGACATGCTCTCTCAATCTTACTGTATTTGTTATCGGTTAAGCTCTTTGGATTAAGGTCTTTACAGCACTGTGTTTGCTTCTAGATCGGTCCTTTTATTCGTGTTTTTTTGTGATTTTGTTGTTAAACGAAGCGTTCTCTGTGTTTTGATCTGTTAATAATCATTGCTGTTGAGTTTAATTCTCGTAATTCTTGCAGGTAGCACGAAGGAAGCGCTCGGAGGTGAGCTGGATCTCGGGTCACCAGAGGACCGTCGTACTAGCTCCGCCAGAGAAGGCAGTTGAGGCGTCGACGGAGTCAGGTTCGTGTTTATCAAGCACTTCCAGCGCTGTTTCAAGCGCGCGAAACCACCATATGAAAGGGAAAGGATTAATGATGAAGCCGGCTCATGATGACGAGGAGCCGAAGAGGATCAGATCTAGATCTGGCTCTGGCTCGCGTTACCTTAGCAGCCTAGCCGAAGCAATATTGAAGCTGCTGTCTAGCGGGTGTTTCGCTGAAATGAGGATTCGTCAAGTGCTCGGAGACAGTCCTAGCACCAGCAAGGCTTTGAGAATGTGAGTGAGAAAGCTCACGTGATTGGCACGTGGAAGTTGTTAGATCTAATTGTGCACAACAGTGCTTCTTTTTAAAAAAAATATATATTTATCACTTGCAAAATCTTCATCACCGTTTGATTGTTAATGAACCATGGTGAAATTTTAGGCTGTTAAGGCAAGAAGAAGTGAAAAGATATGGCAGAGGAGGGAGACATGACCCATATATTTACAAGGTACTCGGTTCTTCTCAAAAATCTTTTTACTACTTTTGGCATTTCAATGAAGTGATTAATTTATAAAATGATCACTATAAATGTTACTGTCATGTGTTATAATTGTAATCAGTGACGTCTCCTTTTGCAGATAGCATGAAAAATTATACAGGGAGCTTGACCTGGTTATACTATATGACTACAGGTCATCTTTCTAGGGTTTATCCGTCCCACCACCAAGGGAAATTTTGGTCAGCGAATATATATAGAAGTGAAATAGGAAATATTGGTATATGATTAATTAGGCGGGTAGCATAACATAGAGCAGCATACTAGTCTTATTGCCTTTAGTTGTTGTTTCTGCTCGGAATTACATAAAAGATGTAAAAAACGGGAACCGAATGACACCAGCATCACACCACTATATACATTAGGATGGCGGTGGCGGTGCCTTGCCGTATACATTATAGTTAACTGAACATTTTCCCTATATTGATATGTGCTATTGTTTTTCTTGCTGAGCCTAGAGTTGGGCTTTGGCCATATACCTCTTTTGAGAAAGCTTTGTTCATATACCTGAAATTAATAGATTGAGGAATAATTTCAGCTTTAAATTGAATGTAAGTCAGTATTGTGCACTATTGATAACTGTTGGAGGGAGCCATGGCCCGTATATATTCCTTGAATTGTTGCTAAGTATGATTTCGATGTGATGAGAAGGAATGAGCATAATGCAAGGAATAACCGTGGTTCTTTCTTTCTTTAAGAATAAAAAATAGATGACACTTCACATTCTACAAATTTCATTTCCTGTCTCCGTGGACTCTTTATGCTTTCTTTTAATCATATATCCCAGGATAGTTCTTTCCCCCCCGAGTCCCTGATATTCCTGTGGACACGATTCTTTATCGTTTCCTTCTTGCTCACGAGTTGCTCTTTGCTTTCTACCAATGCAAGCAACTTGATTAACAGTTGTTGGGCTGTAATCTTGTGGCCCTTTGTTTATCTGAATGGCCAGCTATGAAAGTTTTTGTTTTATATTGTTAGGCTGCTTGTTAAAACAATTTTTTTTAAAAAAAAATAATATAACTTTATTTTTATATTTTATGTGCCATGTTGGGCTGTAATCTTGTGGCCTTTTGTTTATTTGAATGGCCAGCTATGAAATTTTTTATTTTATATTGTTAGGCTACTTGTTAAAACAATTTTTTTAAAATAATATAATAGCATTTGTATATTTTATGTGCAATTAAAAGCTAAAAATCTATAAATATGATAAAATCATATTAAAAATTAATTTTAAAATTCTAAAAATAAAAATTGAATTGAAATTTCATGAAAAATTTATCATTAATATTATTAGTTTTATGCCATACACATAATAATTACAAAAATTATTAAAATTTAAATAAAATTTATCATGGTATTTAATAATCACATGTAAAAACTAAAAAGTTGGTGAATTTGATAAAAAAAATTGAAGAGCCAAAAAAAACCAAAACAAATTTGAAAAAAAAAGACCAAGCTCATCAATGAACTTAGAATAGCTGGCTGGGTGTGTTTGTTATTTTTTTATTAAATATTATTTTTTAATATTATTATTTAATATTAAATTAATTAAAAATTAAATTTTATAATATGTTTTTTATTTGCTATATATAGAGATATATTAATCTCATAATTAAATTTATGAATATTAATATTTTAACCTTAGTCAAATTAGATTTTTTTTTCAAGAGATTATCTCATTCTCATGATTTAGATTATAAATTTTTTAAATTTAATTTTTTTATTGGACTGTCTCAGTTTTATGACTTGAATCATGATTTAATGTATTAATTTATCTGGTCTAGTTTTTTTTTAATTTTATTATTTGATATTATATTTCATTAGATAGTATACTTCATTGAAGGTATTTGTGGTGTGATTTGGTCCAATTTTGAATAAAAAAATCACTTAGATTAGTCATTGTTTTTTTTTGAAAAATTTAACCTAGACTAAATTAAAAACTGGTTTAAACTGATCCTCTTCAGCTTGGTTTGTATCGTTTTTTTATTTGAAGACTGGTAAACCAGATAAATCCTTCAAAATGACTTGCTTCTCCTGTCGACCCACCCCTCTTGGACCGGCTTCTATCAGGAGCTCGTCGCTGCGACCTGGCCTGTCAGTGCCCTGCAGAGAGCATAATGAAAGCCTTTGGATGGGAGATTCGAAGCTGGGGTTCATCTTGCAAGTGTTAAGCACGCGTGAAATAACTAGGTAAATCACATGAGAGAAAGTGAGAGAGGGTACAGGGTAGGGGCTAAGACAAAAGTTAAAAGTGTCTTTTATTTTTATTTTTAGCTGGGAAAAAGTGTCTTTCGTTGGTTTTTTTAACGCACTAGAATTCATTTAATTATTATTTTTTAATTATATTTTTTAATATTAAATTAATTAAAAATTATATTTTTATAATTTATTTTCTATAGAATTATTACAATTTCCTAACCTGGATCACGAATTTAATATGTTAACCCGACTTGACTTAAGTTAACTCAATATATTGTTATTTTAATATTAAAAAAAACATTATCTTTAATTTGTTTTAGTCAAACTATATTTTTATGGGTAGTTTGATTTAAAAATAGAACTTGTAAAGTTATTCGAATCACATTGGATCAACCCCTACATAATTTTAAAAAAAATCCACTTGAAAAGAAAAACATTAGTAACATTTAAATATTTTTTTTAATATTTAAGAAAAACTTGATCCGACCTGTAATGTAGCACAGGCTAATAATCTAGTTAGTACCGAATACTAATAAACTTTCTTTTTTTTTTGGGTTTAATTATTCATTTTAAGATTTAATACTATATTTGTTTGTTGAAAAATAATTTATTTTAGAAAGTGATTTTCATAAAAAATAAAATATTTTTTAATATTTGATAATATTATGAAAAATAGACTATTTTTTTATGTTTAATTATGTCAACAAAAAATAAGTTGAAAAATAACTCATAAATATTTTTTTATCAAATCTATCTAACATTTATAAAACATCAAATGTAACTATTTGAGTATTTATAATAAAAAAAATGAGATATAAAAAATATAATTACGAAGGATTTCTTTTTATGATATCATTGTAAAAAACATAATTATAAAAGGTATAACTAGTTGAAAAATAATTATGTTATGTTTGTAAAAACAAGGAGGTGTTTTCTAGAATAAAAAAGAGGAAAACTCTTCATTTTTGCTTTTGCTGGAAACAAAAAAGTAGTTCCCATGAGCTTACCAAACACCGAGAAAGCTTGACGACTACTTTGCTTGAAACAAACAGGGCATACATCAAAAACATGTTCCTAACAACTCGACTATTTAAATTAAGTTCGGTAAGAAAATTCTCCATTGAGGCAATAGAAATTTTTTATTTTTTAAGGAAGAATTTTTCTTAAAAAAACCAAGTCTTAAAAGCCAACTTTAGACAGCGCCGTCAAAACCACGTGGTGAATATTCAACGCGTAACGCCAAAGCTTGACGCCGTCTAGAACGTGCGTAGAGTCTGAACGTTTGAAAAGCCATGTAGGAAAGAGAGCACCGAAAAAAAGGAACACGAGACGAGACTCCGCCCATTTCGCACATTGCGCCGCCTTCACGCACATTTACCTTTATAGTCCTTTACTTTTACATATTTGATATTAACCCCAGTTATTTGTCCTTGTACCCTCTTTAAATACGTCCCACCTACGAAATAAAGACGTCTCAAATCCCAGAAATTCTGGAGATACACTAAGTTCTTTGTACTTAAATAAAGATGGAGGGGTGTTTAATATTATGATATATTATTTTTAAAATTATTTATTATTTAAAAATATATTAAAATAATTTTTTGTTTAAAAATATATAAAAACTACTAGAAAACACTAAAAAAATCAATTTTTTAAATAAAAAATATTTTTTTAAAAAATTAAAAATAAAAAAAGAAATTATGCCAAATATCCCTTAAGTAGCAAATTAAAAAATAATCTTTTATTACAATAGTTTAAGATTTATGTATAAATCAAATTGTGGATGGAGTTGTTAAGGAGCATATTGTGTCAATAAAAGGTTTTGAATGCAAATCTCAAATTTGATTCAAGACATATATATTTTGTAAAAATTTGAAATAACAAGAATTTTATTTTTTTATTTGAATTCATAAAATATACTTTTCAGGAGGTAAGATTTTATTGAACCTAAAAAATAAAATTACAGATGAATTTATTATAAAAGAAATATTGGAGCAACATTTTATATTTAAAAATAAATTTTTATATAAACTCTCGATGATTTCATTTGTTACTTCAAGTAATATAGAGTAATATAGGGCATTTATTTAAATAAATTTGATTTTATTTAAGTTAAAAATTTTCTGTGTTTTTTCAAGCATCATGTTAAATATGTGATATTCATAATAAAATTTAATTAAAAAAAATAGATTTGATGTGAATTAATTATTCCAATTTCTCTTTTCAATTAAACCATGGAAAAAAAATCTAATAATTGCTGTTAGGTTTATAAAAAAAAATTAGTTCTCAGTGATCTTTTCCTTTTGAACCACAATCCTGACAGGTATGGTTCTTATTCCTACAGGAGGCCAGAAAAAAAATCCACAAACAAGAGGCCATGAAAAGTAAAATAATTATGTAGAGGGGCACAATTACAATAAAACTTACTACAAGGATTGGGAGGAAAAAGAAGACCTAAAAAGAAAGCCAAGGAACTGGGAAAGTGAGGAGAGATCCCTATATAATGCCAGTCTCTCTCCTCTTTATCGCAACAACATCTCAGACTGACTGGCTTTCACGTCTCCTAAAGTGTCTCTGACTTCCTTTCACTCTCGCTCTCACTCTCGCTCTCATAAAAAAACGAGGAGGAAGAGAGTTTGTTGTAGAGAAATGGGGTTGTTAGATACTGGGGTAAGAATAGCTGGAAGATTTTACTCTCACTGTCCACAAACTGCTCGCTTGTACTACCATCCTCCCTCTAACTCCAATGACCTCCACCACCACCACCACCACCACCACCAACAGCAGCAGCAGCGCCATGGCCACAACGGTGGCAGCGAGAGTCAGGCGCCGACTCAATGCTTTTCTCGGGGGGCCAGTTGTGGAGTTAAGGCGGCGAAGGGCTTAAATACTATTGACATAGTCTTCTATTCAGTCATGTAAAATCATTCAAAAAAAGAAACACTTTTTTTGACCGATGAATCGATGTATTTAAATTTTTTTTATTGGTTCTAATCTCCATTTATTGGATAGCTTCACTTGAATTCTGAAATATTCCAATTCGTTTTGATTGTCAAGTATTAACTGTTCTTTCTCGAAGAAAATACCGGCAATACTCCCCGGTTAGATGCAGAACAGCCGTTGCCTTTGGTTTGGGGTTGCGGGGCCTGGGTTCTCTGGTTTCATCTCTGTTTAACCGAAACGACTAGTCAGTTATGAAACATCTCGTCCCCTATGTTATAAAAGCCATGACGAGAACACAGGAAAAGGAACTTTATTCAAGTGCAAAAAGACCATGGAATGACAAAAAAAAGTTAAAAAAAGAAAAAAGAAAATTGTTTGAGCTAGAATGAGAAATATATAATTTGAATATTAAAAATCAAATTAATTTAAATTAACTTGATAAACTTGCATTTGATAAATTAAAATAATTCAATGGAAAAGAAAATTAAAAATAGCTACAAAGCTACGTTTTCTTATTAAAAAGATTTCTAAAATAAAAAAATATTAATTTATATTAACTTTTTAAATCCATAACCTAAATTAACGAACTAAAAATACTACACATAAAAAATTATAAAATTTAATCTATAAAAAATAAAATATTGATAGATAATTTGAAAAAAAAATTAAACAAAAAAAAATTCAGAATGAATAGCAATTCAATAAATAAATAAATAACTTAAAATGCAGCAATAAATTTTGAGAGTAAAATTAAAACGAATAATAAAAAAAAACAACACACAATTAACTAACTTGTATTGAAAAGTAAAATAAAAAAACAACAAAATTTTTATAAAAAAATTAAGAAAAAAATAAACAATTACAAGATTAAACATCAAATTAAAAACACAAAGACATGATAAAAAAAAAAATTACACATGTAAAATCTTTCAACTTGTCTTTTTTTTTTAAAAAAAAAATCTTAAATGTAAATAAAAAAACTTAAACACATATTAAATTAAATAAATCACAAACTATTTTTATAAAAAAATCATTAACAATAAATAAAAATAAAATTACAAAATTTAAAAAACAAATATAAATTAAGATATTTATTATTGCAACACAAGTGATTTATCCAATTATATCTAATAAATTTATTTATTGAAGTCATTTTGTAAGAGAAATTGACATATAAAATTCATTGAGTAAAATAAAAAAAGTAAAATTTACTCAAAAAAATAAATTTTATGCTAAACTACACCTTAAAGATGTTATAAAAAAATAAATGATTCATATATATATATATTTATCATTTATTTTCATAAAACAATTATATACATCTAATATAATTAAAAAAAAACACACTACTTTAAAAAGGCCGAATAGGTTTTTTGTTAATTTTTTTATTGGCGTCCAAAAATAAATAGGTTGTTGAAACAAACGTATCTAGCAAGACATCGTTGTCTTTGAGATGCAAGCAACATATAAAAATTACTTCATGTAAGTTACAATGCAATGCCACGATTGTAAGCCAGAGATCAATGAGAAACTGTGCCATTAAAATCACATTGGTGGTGAAAAAAAATACTCCATTTGTTTGAATTTCTTGTTTTATTGCTATACTCCGGCTTCAGCTACGACTACCAGTTGCTTGCTTCGCTGCAGGTTTCAATTTTCTTCAAGCAGATTGTACACAGCTGAAAAGGGGAAACCTCCATTGCTTTTCTATCCCAACCCTACAGCTTCATGTGACCAAAGCCTCCTTTAAATGAACCATAAAGAGGTTGTGATCTTCTGAAACTGAAAATATCTTCTATTTCAACTGCGTTTGGCGGAAGCTGTTGGCTTTTGTCTGATGGGTACTCGCATGAATGCAGTTTCCCGTAAACCCGCACACTCAATGTCCTCTTCCGAGGTGCACCAACTTTTACATGTTCATCAAAGAAATCTATCAAGTCCTTTTGTGTTAGTTGTTTTAATGCGGCCACCTGTTGTAACAACATGGATTAGAAGTTTAGAACATTTGTAAAAAAAAGCTATTGATGAAAAAGCTTTGTTCTAACTGGCAAACAATATTGACATGAGATTCTGGGAAAGGTAACGTGTGCCCTTATCTCTTAACTTGCCGCTTCCATAAACACAATTTATAGATTTTTTCCAGCCGTTTTGCAGGGCCCAACAATAAACATCTGCAGAAATATGAGATTCATACCTCGCACTCTCGCCTATCAAACTTCAGGGTCCCATCAGAAATCTCTCGCCAGAAAAATGCAGATTCTTCTCTTAAATTCTTGTGCTTCTCAAGTTTCATATCTATCAAAGCATTCACGTTACTCTGCAGAGTATTGACAGGCATTTTGAAATTAAATCCTTGTGAACGGAAATGGATCACAAGACTGCTTTGTCAAAAATAGCTCACTTACAACCACCAAACCTCAAAACAAATTAAGGCAACAAACAAAATAAAATTAGGTAACAAAATAAACATGCAGCTAATATATGCCTCGTTCGCTCTCATCTGAATGGCTCAAACTGTTCACAATAATGAATTGAGATGTGGATTCTCTAGGAACAACTAGATTTTCTTATCATTGAAGTTATATTGTTCAAAAATTGTGCAGCTCCTACAGAAAATTAGATAGCCAAAGGATTTGTTCATTGGTAGCGAGGAATTAATCTTTTGTTTAGGCATGCAATTTGCGGCTAGCTCTAGATTTCCTTATCACTGAAGTTACATTGTTCAAAAATTGTGCAGCTCCTACGGAAAACTAGATAGCAAAAGGATTTGTTAATTGGTAGCGAGGAATTAATCTTTTGTTTAGGCATGCAATTTGCGGCAAGCTACATCTCATTCTGTCTTGGGAAAAAAGGTGCTGGTAGAAAATTTACAGAGAAGGTAAGCATTTGAAGAAAGATTAACCATGCGCAACTTAAGATCGTCTTTTGAAGATTACTCCATCTTCCTCCCAAAAGGAATTTTAACTTTTAAGAAACATGTGAGCTTCCCTTACAGTTAGAGAAACAATCACTGCATGTGAATAACATTGACCAATGTCATGCTGGTCAGAACCACCTAAAAAGATGTGCAAGGAAACATCAATCAATTATGATAGGGATAGAACCTCACCTTGAATTCATCATTGGTCATCTCATAAAGTTTAGTTTCAAACATCTTGAGGAATGCCTCAACTCTCAAATCAATTTGTCCAGGACCCTAGCAAGATTACCAGGATTAATGACGAGAGTGTAATAACACAAGGCTGCATGACCGGAAGGGACACACAAAAGAAACGCTAAATACCTTCACAGTAGATTGAATGATAAACTGCAATCCGTGAATACCAGAGTCATTTCTACATTGAAAGAAATGGTAAGGCCTAGAGAAAAATCCATGTTGGGGACAAAATTTAGAGAGAAATTCTGGATACCTCTGCATGAGAACAGTAATGTATCCAAGCTGCTCAACAGATCTAAGCTGGTGGAAAGCTGGCTGCTTTGCAATTAAAGCAAGCAGTTGAAGTTTCACATTCAATGTAAAATCATCTCGATGAACCTGCACAATTGAATGATTCAGTCAATTAGAAATCAAAATTTCACCAGAAATAATTTATTAAATCCAGTCAATTACCAGAAAACAAGAAATGCAGTATTTAAATTTATTTATATGCTACTATATTTCATAAGTGATACTACGTCTTAAGTTGAAATCATGTACATTCTTGACTTAAAATTATATCTTCAACTCCTGAAAAACTACGGAAATGCAAAAGCAGCCAATTGACTCAGAAAAACCATTTCTCACTAGCAAATATAGTTACCTGTATGTAATGCAACAGAGCAGAATTCTCATCATTTGGATTTAAGCCTTCAATTGGATACAAATAATTGATGCCCCTTTCAAGCTTGATAACTCTACTTGTTAAATGCTGGGATGGGAATAAGGGTTGGCATATAGGGTCTGGACCCTTGTTAAAAACATCTTCAATATGCAGAATCATTGACTCTGCCTCGCTGCGTTCAATATTACCTGAATGAATGGGAATAATTACTAATGATACTTAAATTCAAGACGAGATAGCAATATGATTATAGAAATACAAGACAGGCAGTTGAAACCTGCTATATAGCACTCTAAGAAGGCTCTTGAAAGCATCAATGGAATAAACTTAGCAAGATCTTCAGCCTGAAGATGAGGAAGTATTTCAAGTTCTTCCATCCAAGGCCATGTTTGATCCTGTAGTAACAGAAAACAATAGTACATAGCCTGCTGATAGGGCTTCTGGAACTTCAAATTTCCGTACTCCTTTATCACCATTTCCTGGAAAAAATATAAGGTGTTTATCAATGATAATCAGTAAAAAATGCACTGCTCATATGTTCTTCCCTATGCAACCTGCGAAAGTCACCTAGACAGGAATCCTAAAGAAAAGAAACAATAGCAAAATTAAATAAGAAAGGTAGAGAAAGGAAGAAATAATTTAGTGGTCTCTAAAAGAGGCATTCTCTTGACCAAATTCACAAGATTTTTTCAAAAGTTATTCCCAACCTTCTTAACATCATGTACAGAGCTTGGCTCATATCTGTCCTTCCCTTATTCTAATTATCAAAATTGCACTTGCCAAAATGACATGAAAATGAAGTCAGGTTACAGGGAAACATGTGACACAAGCTCCACCACTTTGATTGGGCTTCAGAAGAATCACAGAAGATGTTCATAGTGATTTCGTAATCAAATAGAGCATTATTTGGTATACATGACTGATCAATATATCTATATATGTATCCTTTTGAGTATAAATACTTGTAGATACAGAAAGTTCAAACCCTGTATGAACAAGACCCTTGCATTACCTTGATCACAGAAAATCTTTCGGGCTTCACTTTAAAATTTGAAATTTTTTCAACAACAGTATCCAACAAGATCCTCAGTTTGTGGTTGTAACCAACAACAGTGACCTACAAAAAAAAAAAAGCAGGATGCGTGAGAGAGAGAGGGAACAGGAGAAATCATAATAACATATAATATGCAAATAGGCTACTACCTGAAAACCACTATCTGTGTTGAATATGCCATAATATAGACCAGCAACCTGTGCATAATAAGCTGAAACAAACAAAACATATAAAACTGTTGTAAGATGCAGAATGGAGATTTATCAAATATGCCAGTATATCAAATAAAGTTTGATTTATCAAGATGAGGATTTCATATGAATTATATATTCATTTGCTACACTGCTTCATCAAATAAGAGATACTGGAACTTGAGGAAGAAAAGAAAATAAATAAAAAAGTAAGGGATTAAATGTTATCTTCACTAAAATAAATCCAAATTTTAGGTCGTGGTACCATAATCATTCAGGTCATCCATCAACAACCGCGCAAAAATGTCAGTAAGAACTTCAGTCTCAGGAGAGCTGCTAGCAAAGGGGCAGTTGAAATCTATCTTAACATAAGCTTTTGGAGCAGAGAACATCGTGTCAGGCTTGTACCACAGTGATGAAGAGGATGACTTTCTTAAGAGAACTGGGTATTTGACCTGCTTAAAAGGTCATTCACATCAGTAAATAACATACAGAAAAATGATGATCAAGTAATAGATAATAGAATTCCATCAAACCTTTTCTTGTGCATCCTTAAGTGATAAGTCAGTAGGTATGAATACATTAGGTGCTGGCAGATGCAAATCTTCATTAGGAGCACATTGCATCCATTCCTGCAATCAGACAAAAACTTCCAAAATATCAGGTTTTGTACCTTTACAAGAGATTCTAATCATGAAAATGAAGCTGCTTAGTTTGATGACAACAAACAGTAAAGCAAAATAAATTGCAATGCAAGTCCAAAAAGATTTGCATTTATTAACACCACTGACTGGATAATCTAAAAAATGACAACCAACAACAGACCTGGATCATGGAGACATGGATAATCTAAAAAATGACAACCAACAACAGACCTGGATCATGGAGCCAGTGATTTTCTCAACACTGTATGCAGTTTTGTACCATGGCTCAGTCATTGCAGTTTGCCCTTCAAATTTCTTTGATTCCCAAAAGATTCTGCAGAATAAAAAGAGGCAATTAAGGAATTTTCTCAACCATGGAGAAAACTGATTGAACAATTTGTACAAGCAAATTGAGACATGTATAGAGCACAACAAACAAAATTCTGGATGGGGAAAAGAAACAAGTCTGTAAAAGTTCACCCAATGATTAGTTTTCCTTTACCATGGAAAGGCAGATTACAACTACTATCTTGAGAATACATGCAAGGTGATTATAATGCCAATCAAATCATACAAAAAAATAGGCAATTGAAAGTTGTATCATTTTTCTATAACGAATGGCCGCATTTCTTCCATTTTGAGACATTCCCTTTAAGCATAAAAGGTGCTAAAATACATCAATTTCACTGCATTCTATTATTATTTAATTGGAATCTAGCATCATTTACGATTATCAATCCCCTTGAAAGTAAGGTGACACAAAAGCAACTCAATTCTGGTTCAACAGGATTAGGAAGCCCCTCTAACATGATTTTTCTTTGTTTCTTGCTTTATATTTTTTGGAGGTTGGCATGTTCTCCTGATCTAATGCTGGTTTCATGCCTTACTAATAAAATCCATTTCATTGTCATAAACCAAAAAAACAGAATAAGGAATAAGGGACAAAAACTGTTTGCTTCTCATTTGTTTTGGCACAAGTTACAGCTCCTTTGAGCTCTAAATAACTCACCGAACATTGTCTGGGGAAAGTTGATTAAGTACTGTCTGAATTATGCTTGGACTGAAATTAGAAGGCAAGGAGGATCCCACCAGCCAATCTTTTTGAGGATATAGCTGATAAAAAGAAACAAACAACCATTTAAAGACCATTATTCTAAAAATATGTGGGCTAAGATATCCCCAGTCACAAGCTTTGAAATACATACAGCATGCATATAAGCATATCAATACATATGTGCACATATCTATATTATATGTGCATGCATTTACCTGAATATATTTTAAAGCTGTTTAAAAGTAAAGAGAAACAAAGCTCTCAAACAATCTCCAATGTTTAACTATTCACAACTTGACCCCAATGCATCACAAACTCGCTTCAACTTTAACTATTACAGTTTCGCAAAAGTAAAATCATTTTCTTCCATCAAATTAAGCCCAGTTAAATCCTATAGGAACCAAAAACTTCTTAGCCTTTCTAGCAACCTTTAAAAATCTATCTTCCAACAAATCATCCCCAAATTTAAGAGGCACACCTTCTAGTTATATTAATTTCACATCCTTTTCAGTTTTTTTTTTTTTAAAAAAACTTAATCACAAACCATTTTCAACCCTAAATTGAAAGGTCAAGGCTTTCAGTTCATTTTCACATGAGGCCACAGCTCATCAAATTAAAAAAAATCTGCAACTCATAAGCTAGAAGATGAAGCACTTGTAAACTGGTATTGCTTCTGATGAAGAAGTGTATAATGAAAACAAAATGCTAGTTGTTATTGTTGTTTGTAGAGGAGGCATAGATGTTTTAAATTTTGCTACATCGTTTAGCAAGAGCAATTCTCACAAAGTTACACAACACAACATAATGGTGTAGAATATCTTATATAAAAACAACAACCAAATTGGCAAGATGTAGAAATTCCAAAGGGAACTGCACAATTTTTTTCCCTTTCCAATCCATAACTAACCTTCATATTGGATGCAATCTGGACAACATAACTAATTGGAGGGGTTTTGTCCTGATAGTGGAATGATGTCTCACAAACAGCTGCAAGCTTCATAAAAAAGATAAAATATTTCAGCATCTTGAAAAGATTAGAAAGAGAAACTTCAATACTGAACGCAAGAGATAATAAATAAATAATCTAACTTGGCAAAGAGATGCAAAATACTCTCCAAAAATAAAAATTAACTTAGAAAACCATTAAAAAAAGGATAGAAGAATGAAAATGTCAAGATGCATGGTGGAAAAGGTCAAAAACTTATATCTTGTCAAGCTTCTTCAGTTCAAACAAACTTTGTTTTTTGCTCTAACTTGTATGAACCAATTGATATACCCATAATTTCAACTAGAACATAAAGAGTAACGGAACCCTATGTTCCACAGCATAAGAATGTCAATCAAACAAAATGCCAATTGGTCGAGTTCATCTTGCAGATTTAAAATTGGAAATCAACTGCAGAAGAATTCATTATATGCTGGTTTGCCTAATCACCAGCATAATATTTCTCCTTAATTAGCTAGCATTCTCTTTCACTTGGCCCACAATAATGACATTTTCATTTCTCTCTTTCTCATACTAACACCTATCAAATTCTCTAAACCATGGTCTATGTGGTTAGAGTTGCATATGAGCATGGCAAGAAGCATGTGATGCCATGTTAGCCATTCCCCTGTTTGTCAGTAATATCACAAAATGGTAATCCATAATTATATAATACATTTCCATACCTCATCAAATATCCATTTGCAAACACCAGACTGCTGCAAGAGGTGAATGTATTTGAATAACAGTCCAACAACATCTTGCATGTGCTCTGCAATCCGACAAAAAAAAGAAGGAATAGTTTAGAAAAAGCATGTTAATCCCAGATATAATTCTGCCCAAATAAAAAATGAGGTAAGCTAAGCTCTGCAACTAAAGCTAGATTGTCCAAGAGCACAAACTGAGATAAAACTAAAGGGGAACTAACCATGGCCAGCATCAGTAAGATTAATCGCTACAATGAAGAAAGAGAACTCTGTCGTCCCATCTCCTTCACCAGCAGATAAATCAGTGGCCCATCCTGCATTTTTTTTGAAGTAACCAAATCTTAAGATAAGTCTGCTTTTCAAAGGAGAAAAGGAAGAAGTCAGTGTTTCCAGCATCATAAATAAAAGAAGGTAACTACAGACACAAGAATGCACATGCACAAATTGAATGCACACAGAGTTCACTGAACATGAGAAGCAGACAGCCAAGCAAAAAGCAAACCATCTATGTGTATATCTAATAAAGTAGAATTAAAAAAAAACTATAAAGATAGATCGTAAGGATGCAGGAAACCCACCTAAGGTTTTCAAGACATAAAACAAAGATCCTTCTCCTTCATGGCCAATCAGGTGGCCAATATACTTGCATGGTCCTTCCTTGTAGTGAAGAATGCCCGGAGTTATTGGCCAAACAATTCTCAATTTGTGACCTTGTTTTATCGGGACACTTCTAACAAGTATCTAAAACAAACAGAGTGAAGAATAAAGGTAATATTAAACATTCTCTGAAAAGTTTGATATCTTCAGCCACATACCTGTCTTTCAACATGAATTTTGTTTTTTTTCTAAAAGTATGAAGCAAGCAAAGTATCAGAAATGCAGCACAACATGGCATACCTGTAAATGTTCTGAGGAGCAAGGCTGACCAGGAAAAGAGAAACAGTTCCTATCCTTATTTTGAATTTCCTGGAACTTGTCCTCGACAAGGCTTTGTATTTTATCAAGGCTTTCTGAAGATTTCCACAGCAAAGAAATTGATAGTTGTAATTGTTGGTAAATAATGAAATCAAAAGATAATTAATGTTGAAGGGAAGCTTATTTACTAACCTTTTGCATATATTACCAAGTTCATGAGGTTGGCTGAATAATTTTCTTCATAGAGCTTAATAAGCTGAAGTCTTGTATCCAGCCCCTTTTCTTTTGGCTGAACTTCCAACGTGTCCCAATTCCCTATGAATTGACAAATGATAGACACAATTCAGGAAAGAATAGGAATTTTGATCTTCCTGAATATGAAACATCATTGTAGTTGTAAATATGATTCCTTTAGAAGTCAAGGGAAGCCAGTTAAAGGCATTTGCCCCTATGAAATTAACATTAGTTAAAAACATGATGTTGAAAAATATTATTAATTAAACTTTAGACAGTCATAGGCAGTATGGATGTTTTGCTGAAAATCAACAAGCATGCATGACTTGCTACATGCCTGGATTACTGTGTTCTACAAATAACATACCAGCTCATACACACATGCATACAATCACACATAAATACACATCGACATATGCAGCTAACCTGTACTGAATTTATGGTATGGGTGGCCTTCCTCACTTAAATGTTTCTGAAGCTGCAATGAAAGAGAGAAAAAACAGTTTGTGAATAGTATTAACTGCATAATCACTACGAAACTGTGAATGATGACAAGCAGCATGGTTTGCTGCATGTGAAATGCAATATATGCTAATTTTGCACCTTCAAATAGAGAAGAATCATAATGTGCAATATCATGCAAAAGCACAGAAAATCTGGGTAGGTAATCAGTGACATTTTACTTATAGTTAATTTGGAAGGTTAAATTGGCCTCTTTTTAGTCTAGGTGGTTTCAAAGGTGAAAAGGAAAAAGAAAATCTAGGTATCTATAGGATTCTCATCATTAAAAATTTGTAAACAACATACCAACTAAAACACTTGCAACATGAACCAATTTGTTGGGTTTATACAAATACAAGACAACCATAAGACTGAAAAGAAAAATTAACAAAAGAAAACTAGCAGTCTACTGGATAGGTGAGCAAGGGCATTGAATGATACCTGGTCCATTCTCCAAGCATCAGACAATAAATTTTTCTGATTTTCTGTACGAGAGAGACACAAACACCAGAGTAAGTAATTACCAACCTTAATTCCAAATAGAAACTCAGCATCAATCCAGCTTAAGAAACGTAAAAAAGAAAAAAAGTCTAAGCACAGCAGCTAACCAGAATCAACAGCCTTAATTTCCCTAATGGTTGCATCCGCTGACATCAATGGTTTGATAAAGAACTGTGCAAATCTGAACAGTAAATCACATTCAAACCAGGTCACAAACTCTATAAGATAACTGACAAAACCAACAAGCTATCTATCATTAAAGCGTGCATTTTATACCTGTCCAGAGCATCTTCAAAACAATCATTGTTAACATCAAAATGATAGTTGGTGTGGTCAGACGTCGTAAAAGCATTGGTATTGCCCCCATGCTACGCATCAAGTAGACAACAAAATACAAAGAAAACATCGTTTTGTAACACATAAATTCTCACCAAAATTACAATTCAACCTTCCCGAACCACATAGAATAAATATAAAGATTTTAACAGGAAATAAAAGGCGCTTTCTTTCTTTCTTAAGTAAGCAATTAAAATGATAATTAAATAATTAATCACCTCGATAATGTACTTAGAGTAACTGTCCTCTAGTGGATATTTCTCACTTGCATAAAACAGCATATGCTCTGCCAATACCACAAACCAAAAAAATAAAATAAAAAACCGTCAAGAAAACCACAAAAAGAAAAAAGAAAAAAGAAAAAAGAAAAAAGAAAAGGCTACCAAGAAAATGAGCGAGTCCTTCAAGACCATCAGGATCACTGAAATAACCAACACTAACATTCATAGAAGCCGCACACTAAAAAGAAACGAAAAATAAATGGTTAGAATTGACCTAAATCAGTGATTAAAGCGCCAGAATTGAATTGAATTGGATTGGATTAAAATTAAGGAATTGAAATTGCCTTATCGGTGTCGGGATCGCTAATGAGAAGGACTTGGAGAGCATTTGAAAGAACAATTCTCTTGTATTCTCGCTTATCAGTCCTTGCCTTCACTATCTCCATCTCCTCCGCTTCTTACTTGCCTACCGCCGTCGTTTTTGTTCCTTTCTGTCTTGTTGATTACTCCTGTGTTTTTTCAGAGAGAAAGATACTGCGGAAGACTTCTTGGTTTGAAGGCTATATTTATTTATGAAAATTCACGAAAAATAAATTTTAAATTTATTTTTTGTGATTTTTATTAAAAACAATTAATAAATAAAAAATATTTTTTAGTTAAAAAAATTCCACTAGTTTTTAAAGTTATAAAAATTTAAAAATATTATATTATTTATTAATTATATCAAATTTAATTTTTAAAATTTTTATTGTTATATATATTTTATTTTAAATATTTATTTTTTAATTTCATCTCTTAAAATTTAATTTTTATATTAATTTTAGTTTTTATTTTTATAATTTTTCTTTACTTTTTTATTATTTTTTTTNCTCATTTTTCATGATATAACTAAACACTGAAAAGTGTTTTTCAATTTATTTTTTATTACATTGTCAAATATCAAAAAATAATTTACTTTTCTAGAATTTATTTTTTTAAAATTCACTTTAAAAAAAATTATTTTCTAACAAACAAACAGGCTATTTTTCTAAAAAAATATTTTTTTTATTCGGTTTATTCTATTGAATCTTCCTTTTCTTTTTTAAAAAAATGTTTTTTCCCGGTTGATTTTACAACCCTTTATTTTTTAAAAAAAAATAAATATTTTTTTAATATTTTCAAATCATAACTATGTCAAAAATATTTTTTAAAAAAATAAAAAAATATTTTTTAAAATAAAAAATACTTTAAAAAATAGTAATCACATTTTCAAACACCATAAATCTATAGCAGGCACAAGTAAACAACTTTTTTTTTACATGAGTTTGATAAAAATTAATAAAATAAATAAAATTTGCATTAAAATTCTAAATTTGATTAATTATTTTCTTTATTATTTTAATTTTTGAATGTGTAATATAAATGGATTGAGTAAAAAAATATTTAATATATAAAGAGTTTTTAAAAAAAAATAGTTAAATAATTCAAGCTAGCTTACTAGCCTAGTAAATTCACGAAAAAAGATTTTTTTTTGTGGTTTTTGGAAGAGTGTTAAACTTGTAGAAAATGCTCTTCTTGTTTTTAAAAGAAGCTTTTTCTATGATTATTTATTTATTTATTGTTATTATTTAGTTAATGTTTAATTATTGGTTCAATATATAAAAATTGAAATCATGGCCATATCCCTTCTTTTTGTTTTTTATTTTGTTTTTTATATCTCTCTTATTTTTATGTTGAAATGCTAATTAAACATAACTTTAATCTCTATTTTCTCATTATTATTTTTTATTTATTGGTTAATTATTATTTAGATAATATTTAATCATTATTTAAAAATAAAAGAGATGAAAACAGGACTATATCTCTTATTTTTAAAATTTAACCGTTTATTTTTATATCTCTTATTTTTATCTTAAAACACTAATTAAATACAACCTTAATCTCATTTGTTTTCGTTGTTGACCCCTTCTCCAAGGTAGAAAGACTTTGGTCGGGTTCGTTAATTTATCGTTCAACTTGTTAGAGTGTGAGGTTCTAGCAGGTTTGGTATTTTTATTTTTATTTTTATTTTTATTAGTTCAAAGTCATTTGTATCGCTTTCTTGACAAAGTCAAATAATTTACATTGAGTGGGTTAGAAACTTAGAATCCCCCGAGGTTGAGTGTCGTTGACGTCTGCTTGAGCAGGAATTACGGAAGCTGTGAAAACCATGATTGAGCTTTAAAGTGGTGATAATCTGGCTAGTGAATGCTTGCTATTAATGGCTGGTTGCTTGAGTTTAACTTTGGGAGGATTAGGGTCTATGGCAAATGATGAAGAAGGGACATTAGCATAGTGCTTCTATGCTGTCTAAATAGTCTTGAATCTCTTGTTTTCACTTCCATGAGAAGTTTCTTGCTATACATAAATCTTGGCTATTCTTTTTATCCAATCCTATCTCTTCATAACACTGACGTGATATATGGGCATCACATATATTCTCGAAGTTTTGGTTGAATTTAAATACCTGAGCCCTAAATTAAGCCCTCTGATGATGATGATGATTCTCTCATCTTTGTCCTTGCATACTGCTGCTGTGGCATATATTTTGTTTTCGATAGTTCAGTGTATGATGCTTTGCTTGGGCACTAGCACGGCTCGGAGATCTCTACTGTTTATGGCATTTCCCCTCGTAGTGCTCTGATTGTGTTTTCCTATACCAGATGGCGAAGAAAGCGACTGAAGTGGGTTCGTTCGAGACTCGAAGGTAATGAAGAAGTGAACCGTTGCCAGATTCACGAATGGTTCCCAAAATTCCAGTCTGTATCTATCAGAACTATATTTCCTGAACTTCAAGAATCTTTATTCGAGTACCTTCTTGATGATCCGATCCCTTCCTTCTTCCTCTTTCCATCTCAAATGAAGATGCCCTGCCGAACAGAATCCACAATTCCATAGACGAAGAAGACCATACCGTGTCAGAAGAATCTGAAGATGAACCAGAGAAGCCTCCACCGCTCCCTTCTTTCCCTTGAATTGAAGATCAAGGAGTCGATTGAAACCCCTGGAGTTGCTGTCTTTCCTTAGCTCAACTGGAGTACACCAAAAGACTGCTTGTATAGCCCATCTGGGACCCTCCATTGCACTTCATCTAGTGAAACTGCGTTATGTTGTGATCATCGGACTCATTTGTCCATGATCTGTGTCATGCCCATGATTCATGCAGTGACAAAACCCTGTCAAGTGTTGTCCCCCCGCTTTCTTGCTTGATATGGAAATCCGTTGCTTTGTATCCTTGCATGGAGCCAGCTGGTTGGGATCTCACAGAGGGATCTCACTTCATTTTATCCTGTTCTCCTTGAGAAGAATAGTGATCGTCAACGCTCGTTGGGGTTTTCATAAATTTGACTGGTAACGTTAGACTGAAATTGAATCTGAAAATGTTGCAGAGGTTTCATTTAGCTAGGAATGGCAAGTGGAAATACCTCCCAGATGTCAGATTTTCGTTTAAACCCGAATGCTAATCGCATATATGATCCTGTATCATATTCATTTATAAATTTTTATCTCAATAATCCTAAACTCAGCTTCAATCCAAACTTGTTAATCTCTCTGTTCTTTATCTAGGTACTTGTTGAAATGTATCAGTAAAATTAATCATCAGAGATATTGCATCTGTAAAATTCGAGCTGGCATGGAAATTACAGGGATTTGAATCCAATATGTATCTTTTTTTTCTTAAATAAAAAACAGCACATAGTTAAGTTGGACACATTAACTTATGCATGGAAAATCCTTATCTCTGGTTTCCAAGAAACAAATATGCACTAGAATCAGTTTTCAATTACAAATAACAGCAATCAAGGAGAATATGTGCAAAAACCCTGGAAGCATCTTCCAGGTTTTGACCTACAACAGTAAACAGAGGTTTCTGAGCGATGAAAAAGTATATTGGTGTAAAGATCCCCATCATGCGTGAATCAAGGACAGAAATGATCATGCACTGAGTGCATGCATAAATGTTTGTTCGAGAAAACGAGACTAATACATCCACAATGCTTACCAAAATAAATTATAGTTTACCAGATTGAATGATCAAATTGACAGAAGAAACCCAGGTGGGTAGCCTTCATGAGATTAAAATGACAAATTATGAAAAGCACTCACGATATCTAGTTTGTATTTTAATGCATTGCATCCCGAAGCCAGGCTAACATTTATTAGTCTTTAAGATTGGGATATGCAGTCAAACTATTATGAAAGCATTTACCTAACACCTTCAACAAGTGCTGCTTTCTCCAAGAAAGCCTGAACTCTTTGACAACCTTCTGGTGCAAGTTGCAAGAAATCTAAAATTTTGACCTGAATGAGCTAGAATCTGTGACTTATAGATCACTTTGTAAGGAGTCAGGAACAGATGCGCATTGGATTGATGTGAAATCATGGAGGAAATCAATTGCTCCTATTTACAGCTTTACACACCGCATCGTATTCTCTCTATATTTTAGCCAGCCAAAATGATCATAAAAACTTTTGTTTCAAAAGAAATCACCACAATACTTTGTACCATGTTCTTTGTGAGGAATCTTCCAACAGCATATAACCGAAACTGCTTAGTGAAAACTGATTTTTGTCAAGTGGCAAATACCAAGGTAGAGGTGAGCCCACAGCAACATCCTTCTCCCGTATAACCTAAAACATAATAGAATAGTATAACATATACGATAGTAAAGGAAGTTTTCCGGAGCTTGATTTTCCATAGATATAGATATAGATATAGATATCTTAACTCTGAGCTCTACAAGTAGAACACAGTAAATAGTTGAACCAACATTGACCTGATGTCAGGAAGTCCACTGCCATGCTCAACTTCTCCCTATTTCCAAAAGCATAAGTTCGCTAGACACACCCTATGTGTAAACGTCAGAACAAGGGACATGTTTATGCAGGTAACCTTAATTCTTTGGTGTTCTTGGTTTAGAGGGTCAGATGATTCAGTTATGCACCATTCATAAGCAGCAAAACACTGGCCAGATTTCAAAACTATGTAAATCTCTTTACAGCAATCGCACTATTTTATCCAAAAAGCAGAGTCAAATAACTTCAGATGAAAAGGGCTGTGTACAATTGAAGTAAATGCCTTGGTTGATATTTTTATAGCTTATAAATGAGCAGAGGTCTTTCAAAATTAGCTAGGATTCAAATATTTCGGTGAACAAGAAATTCAAATCATTATTACAAGAGCTACACTTCATAAAATCCCTTAATTAAGGATACTAGCAGCATCAAGCAATATTATTAACTTCTTAACAACCCGTTTTAATTACCTTTAGTTCAAACACTGACCTTAATTAATACAAGAGCTGCAATGTAGTGTTGCCTTCACAATTTCACACGAGCCCATCTGTTTCTGTCAAATAATCAAGCCAGGCATCTTTACATTACGCCGACCAACATAAATTCTATGTGGAAGGCAGATCTTAGTGTGCAAATGTAAAATCAACTAAATTTAAAGACGCAAGAAACTGGTACATCTCTGGTTTAATCATTAATCACGCGTACTCATTACAAAATCAAGCATCAAACTAGCATAATCACCGGCTTGTGTGGACAAGGAACAAATGAATCAAGATTTAGATGAGATCTAAATAAAAAAGTCCTGGAAGAGAGCAAATCACGGCAACCAAGGAAGGGTCCAGCCACAAGAGTCAAGAAGCTCAGTGGAAATTTGGGACTTGGATTTTGAAAAGAGGGACAGACCAAAACATCCCATGGCTATTTGATGGCACGTTAACATGGGTTGTTTTCTATTATTTCCCTTCTTCAATGCATCCAGCTTTTGTTGTGCTATAAATATACAAATAGATTTCGCTATTCTTTTATACCCACTTGGGAGCTTTTTTTCCTATTTTGAGGGCCACTTATAGTTGCTGCTTGACAAGCAAAATAAATACAATGGCTCCGTTTCTCTCTCTTTGCGTTGCTCTCATTTTCTCCTTAGCTCATGCTGCTAGTCCACCTCCACTTCTTGATGGTAAAATCACTTCTCTTTATTTGATTATGTGCAATTTTTTTGGTAGTTAACCAAAGAAATGCTCGGTATTTACACGTGATATAATGTCATTTTTAACACTGTGGCATGGGCAACATTTTGCAGGACTTGTTGAAAATGGGGACTTTGAAGAGGCACCAGCAAAATCAAACCTCAAGAAAACAGTGATCATAGGAAAATTCTCTCTCCCCAAATGGGAAATCAATGGCTTAGTAGAGTATGTCTCGGGCGGACCACAACCAGGTGGCTTCTTCCTAGCCGTTCCTCGAGGGGTCCATGCAGTGAGGCTAGGCAATGAGGCATCTATCTCTCAAAATCTTACTCACAAACGAGGTTCAATCTATGCGTTCACGTTTGGAGCCACCAGAACCTGTGCTCAGGATGAGGTGCTAAGGGTCTCAGTCCCTGGCCAATCAAGTGACCTCCCTCTTCAGACCCTTTATAGCAGCGATGGGGGTGACACCTATTCCTTGGCTTGGAAGGCTACTTCTGATGTTGTCAAGGTCACATTTCATAATCTCGGAATTCAAGAGGACCCCTCTTGTGGTCCTATATTGGATGCTATTGCAATCAAGGAGATGCCACCTCTCCGGCGTACTATGGGTAAGATCCTAGAATTTCAGGATTTTTAGAATTTCCAGAAGACACGTTGTTTTATGTGCTCTCTTCAGACAACCCAAGTGAGTATTATTTTTTCATTTTGTTTCTACACAGGCAACCTAGTGAAAAACGGTGGCTTTGAAGTTGGTCCGCATATGTTCAAGAACTTCTCAACAGGTGTCTTGCTCCCTCCCAAACAACAAGATCAAATTTCACCCCTCCCTGGCTGGATCATTGAATCCCTCAAACCAGTAAAATACATTGACAGCAAGCATTTCTTTGTGGCCAAAGGATTTGCGGCAATTGAATTGGTAGCGGGGAGAGAGAGTGCCATAGCACAAATCATTAGGACAATTCCTGACAAATTCTATAACCTCACATTCACAGTCGGAGATGCAAAGAATGCTTGCCATGGATCAATGATGGTTGAGGCATTTGCTGCCAAGGAAACTGTCAAAGTTCCCTACGTCTCACAGGGAAAAGGTGGATACAAGACTACAATTTTGAGGTTCCAGGCAATTTCAGCTAGGACAAGGATTACATTTTACAGTGCATATTATCATACCAAGTTACATGATTACGGTCACATGTGCGGCCCTGTCTTGGATGATGTCAGTGTGTTTCCTACTCACTAATAAGATCTTCGATGCTTATCCAATATTGCCGTGAGTAATTTCTGGGGTAATTAGAGAGGTTTGTAATTGTCTATGAGAGAGTTTATTGCAGTGAAATGGTTGTTTAAACCTTCTTTAACAGAAACAAATAAAAGTAATGCTACTGTATGGTATAAACTCGAGCAATTTACTTTCAATGATTGCATATATGTCTGTGATAACATGTTTTTAATTCCTGTTATTTTGTTTAACCAAATGACAAATAAGGCATTTTCTTGAACGCAATACTCTCCTCAATGCTCATGGCATTGGATCTATAGCATGTGATTTCATCGTCTACAGGGCTTCACCAAGAAAAATCAAACAACATCCGGTTGAACACACTGTCCATATATAGTTGTTTGAATCATGGTGGGTTCTGGATGCAGCAATAGTGAAGTCGATCTTTTTCAACAAATTTGAAAGTTCTGCTACTGTTTTGCAACACTTTTCAGTAATCCATTACAAAAAATCCATGTTCAACTAACGTAGGGCATTGTGGACAGCACCATTTTGTTGCAAAAGAAGCATTCTTCAGCTATTTCTCTCTTTACTGTGGACATTCGAAAGACGTACCAGAATTCTGCAGTTCCAAGTTCCAAGACGTACCAGAATTCTGCGGTTCCAAGTTCCAACCTCTGAACTAGTTTATGGAAAACTAACCGTTATGGACATTCCTATGTACTGATTGCCACCCTTTAGCTTTGCATTAGGATGGCAAAATAAGCACTTGCGCAGCTCTATAATATACAGTGAAAGAAAGCATGTCGACGACGAAAGTAGAATACTGTTTGGTGTAAGATGAAGAGTTATCCACCGTGATGAGTAAATTCTTTTGCTGTCATGACTCACGAGTCAATCACTCTAGACCTCGTTTTTTCAAACAAAATGTCAAGGCAAAGCGTCTATCTACCTTTTTAGTCTTCTACGCCTCGAGCATGTGCTCGTAGAAAAACAGAGTAAGGTGTTTCCACTGTCCAAAAGTCATGGGGCTCTACTGAAGGGGACGGCAATTTATTTGTACCAGCTCCTGAATCTACTTTTTGAAACTAAAGCACTGGATAACCGCGTGAACAGTTCTGGGCCAAGATAGAAAGTGCAAGGTACATCAAGTACTCCTTAACAAAAGGGAAAACTCGGGTGTTTTTTAAGTCAAATTAACACACTAAACTAGGGTTATGACACATTTACTGAGATGATATAATTTGATATTATCATGTTTTTAAAGCATATGTTATTTATGTTTTCGAACTGTGACAAATATATGGTAAATTTCACGAGCACTACATTAATCTAGCATTAATATTATTAATATTAAATTAGTTTCTTAGGAATAATTGTGAAGCTGTATTTTATTTTTGTGACACTAATAAAAAATATAAATTTCACACCATAATATCCAGGGATTAAATATTTGTCTTACTGAACTTGAAATTTTTTTAAAAAACAAACAATAATTCTGGATGATATCATGGTTGAGAATAAAAAAACTTAAGCAAAAACAAAAGTTAGATTCGGTCACACTATTAATAAGTTCAAATCATCCAACATACGAGATGTAGATAAATATATGTTTTATATCTATATATTTTGGAAATATTTAAATATTATATTATTGAATTGTTTTATATTTGTTTTGGGTGTGTGTATTTTTAAGGCTACTTGTAATTATAGAATATGATAATATATTGAGTTTAGATGGAATTTGTTTATTGTATTTTTTTACATGTTTGTTTAAGCAAGATAAAATTTTAGATATAGTTTCCACATAGAATAAACTTTGTCTAAATTTTGATAAAATTGCAAATATTTTAACTCTTTAAAATCATAAAATAAATAAGATTTTAGATTAATAAAAATTATAATTTTATAAATTTTTTCAAAGTTAAAAAAATAAAAATGACTCAAAATCTTATAGTAGTTAAAACATTAAATGTTAAGAAAAGATTATGATTTTAAAACCTGACATGTGTCAAATATCATGTTTTTAAACTATGATATTATTAAAATATTATATTTTTAAATCATGATATTTTGAAATTGTGTTATTTTACTAAAAAAATAATTTTATATTATTTTAATATTTAATTATATTATTTATATTAATTGACCCATTTATCCAAACAAGGTACGATTTACACAGCAGCGAGAAGATGCGGATAAGCTCTTGGTAAAAGCTGTCCTCTGTACTTTATTGCATGCAACCTGCACTGTACATGATTCCATGTTGTTGGCAAATGGCCAAAAGCTTTCCTAAAGGGTATAGTTAGTAAAAGAAAAGTCTCAAAATAACAAAGTTACAGTGGAAGAAAGTTTTTAATTTGTCTCTTAGATGATTTTTTTAAAAAAAATCTTACTACAATACTGTATGACATAAAGTAGTGTGTAACAATTAGTCAGAATTTTATATATTAGATTGATAAATGAAGACGATTAAATAAATTATTTAATCAAGTTGTCTAACCCAAAATAGTTATAATTTTTTATTTAACTCTTCAATCGAGTTTGAATTTTATTGATGGTTTCCCAGCAGAAAATTAGATTCGATCTCAAACGGTCAGGAGGGTAGCGATCCAAAATGGCTAGAAATTGCTGATGGACGAGGATTCCTTAGCTATTTCGCATTCCTCCATAAATGAGCCTCGTGCATGGATCTCACGACAGGTGAGCCAGGCTGCTTGAGTTTGATTTTTCGAGAAGTGATTCCGAAGAAAAAATAATGTGAAATTCCTCGGGCATATGCTAGCAGACAATAAAGGCAGTTTGAAATAAGCTCTGTCATAAAATATGTGAATTTATATCGTACCTTCACAGATTGGAAAACAAGTACAAATAGAAACATTCGAAGGAACGAAATCAAACAAGAAAAAAAGGTGAGAAACATTGAGAGTAAAATGACTGAAGTTTGTCTTTTATCTGCATCGGTTTCAGAAGTTTCAAGCGCCCATTTCAGTGTTACATATTTTTTGTCAAGAGACTATCGCAAGACTTTAATTATATCAAAAATTACTTATGATCACATGCATTTGGTAACATCAAACGAATCTCTCCTTATTAATAAGTAGGAAACACCCTCACATCATCCAAGACAGGGCCACACATGTGACCATAATCATGTAACTTGGTATGATAATATCCACTGTAAAATGTAATCCTCGTCCTGGATGAAATTGCTTTGAACCTTAAAGTTGCAGTCTTGTATCCACCTTTTCCCCGTGAAACGTAGGGAACTTTGAGAGTTTCCTTGCCAGCAAATGCCTCAACCATCATTGACCCATGGCAAGCGTTCTTTGCATCTCCGATTGTGAATGAGAGGTTGTAGAATTTGTTAGGGACTGTCCTGATGATTTGGGCTATGGCACTCTCTCTCCCTGCTACCATTTCAATCGCTGCAAATCCCGTGGGGACAAAGAAGTGCTTGCTGTCAATGTATTTTACTGGTTTGAGGGATTCGATGATCCAGCCAGGGAGTGGTGAAATTAGATCTTGTTGCTTGGGAGGGAGCAGGATCCCAGTTGAGAAGTTCTTGAACACATGCGGACCAACTTCAAAGCCACCATTTTTCACTAAGTTGCCTGTATAGAAAGAAATTTAAAAAATAAAACAAAAAACAAAAATTGGATTAGGTTGTCTACAGAGCACAGAAACCTACATAAGCTTCAGCTATTATAAAGGATCCTGAGAAAAAAAATTCAGGACTTTACCTTTACTATACTTTAGAGGTAACGTCTCCTTGATTGCAATAGCATCCAAAAGAGGTCCGCAAGTGGGGTCTTCTTGGATGCCAGGGTTATGAAATGTGACCTTGACAGCTTTAGAGGTAGCCTTCCAAGCCAAGGCGTAAGTGTCACCCCCATTGCTGCTATACAGAGTTTGAATAGGAAGGTCACTTGACTGGCCAGGGACCGAGACTCTTATCACCTCATCTTGAGCACAGGTTCTAGTGGCTCCAAACGTGAGTGCATAAATTGAGCCTGGTTTGACAGTAAGAGTTTGAGAGATAGATGCCTCATTGCCTAGCCTCACTGCATGGACCCCACGAGGAATGGCTAGGTAGAAGCCACCTGGTTGTGGCCCGCCTGAGACATATTCTACTATGCCATTGATTTCCCATTTCGGGAGCGAGTATTTTCCTATTATAGCTCTTTTCTTGAGATTTGATTTTGCTGGTGCTTGCTCAAAGTTCCCATTTTCAACAAGTCCTGCAAAGATTTGCCCATGTCAATAAATATCAAGAAGCAGATACACACACACACA